>CM042066.1:69229-484075 GCA_023512825.1 Liposcelis brunnea | reverse complement strand
TTATTCAATGTAAATAAAAGAAAACAAAGTGACGAAGAAAACTTTTCAAGACTAATTACTTGTAAACTTTCTCCGTCTCTTTTGTATAAAAAAGGATAATTCGTCGAGAAATTTCACGATCGCGTTAACTTCGTGGAGTAAGGGCCGCCGTCTCGAATGATTATAGTTGCCGCTGCCACCGATTCCTCGAAACCGATCTTTTACCCAAGTTTCGCTTAGCAAAACAGTCGAGAAAACTTTTCGTTACCGCGAATGTTATTTAATCGCGCAAAAGAAGAAACCATAATGATGATCCGATTTTTCTTTTTCAGAGCGAAAAAAAGGGAGGGTGAAGGAGAGCGAAAAGCATGGAATCGGACGAAGCCTCCGGAATATGAACCCGTAAGGAATCCAGATGGAATCGAACGGGAGCCGATCGGATCCCGGAATCCTCCCGGAATGGAACTCGACGGATCTTTTTAATTATTCGCTCCTCGATTCCACGTGCTCAAACGATTCTTGGGAAAACTGCACGCGAACGGATCACCCTTCCAACTCCAACGTAAATATTTTGCTGCCGGTCGTGTCGTACAGCATTTTGTTCGTGATCGGAGCTTACGGGAACGTTACGGTTTTCGTAACTCTTTTACGGGCTCACAGAAAATCGCGAATCAGTTTGATGATAACGCACTTGACCATGGCCGATTTAGTGGTGACTTTTATCATGATTCCTATGGAAATCGTGTGGAGAATAACCAACGAGTGGCGTGCCGGTAACGCGGCTTGTAAAATTTTCCTCATGTTACGAGCTTTCGGTTTGTATCTTTCTTCGAACGTGTTAGTCTGCGTTTCGATGGATCGATATTTTGCTATTTTGTATCCGCTCAAAGTCAACGACGCCAGGCATCGGAGCAAAACCATGTTGGCCGTCGCTTGGATATTTTCCTTCGTCTGTGCCTTTCCACAGGTAAAATTTTTCATTTCTCATTTCTCGTTTCTTGTCATTCAAACAACGGAAACAATCATACCGCCAGACGAACAGAACGCCAAGGAAAGATTTACCGTGCTCGTTACGATTTTTACGATTGCATTTTCTAAAAAGGGTAAAACTCAAAGTTCATCTGTTTGTAAAACATCTCATTTTTTTTTTTTTTTTTTTTTTTTAATTTATTAAAAGCCGAAGCTTAATTTTTCACAACAATTATAACAACAGTTCAACAACATTATAACATTTTAAACTTTAACAATTTTTACAATTGAAAATTTGAAGATTAACTCTCTAATCTACCCACAAATTGAACAATATGATTTCCAAATGCTGAACCACATTTCAACTGCCGCACATGCTCAGGCAACGAATTAAACAAATTAAGTCCCTCCGCGAACCAAGCCTTTCCCGACCTGGCTCTCACACTATGTTGTACGAAAAACCTATTGTATGAGCGCGTATTATAGCTATGAACCTCATTGCAATAAGCAAACTCCCTACTGATATACCGCGGCAACTTCCCCTGATACATTTTATGAATAAACATAATTGTTCTATAAATAATACGCTGACGTACTGTCAATAAGTCTAATTCCCCATGCATTTCACCAACAGCCTTGAATTTACTACACTTCAGCACAAATCTCAATGCCCTATTTTGCAATTTTTGAAGCTTATTCGTTTCGTTTAAATTAATTGCCATAAGAAGCACTGAACAATAATCAAAGTGAGGAGCCACTAGAGATTTAAATAACAGTAAGCGAACTTTCTGCGATAAGTGCTTGCCAACACGGTACAACAGGTACAACTTTTTAGAAATTTTGTTATGCATAAACAAGACATGCTCTTTAAATGACAAACATTCGTCCAGTACCACCCCTAAGTATTTAAAACTAGTCACTCTTTCCAATGCTACACCATTAACAAGAACATCACTAATTCCCTCACGGTTCACTTCATTAATAGCACATCGCGAACCAAAAATCATGAATTTCGTTTTACTCATGTTGAGACTTAACTTATTATCACACAGCCAGTAATAAAAGCTCTGCAAATCATCATTAACTTGCCTAATCAATTCATTAACATTTTTCCCCACTATATATATCATGGTATCGTCAGCAAACATCTTCAACTGACAGTACTTCACATAATATCCAGCATCATTTATGTATAATATAAATAAAAGTGGCCCAAGCTTGGTACCTTGAGGTACACCTAACTCTACTTCCAACAATTGCGACACAAAACCCTCATGACTCACATTCTGCCTCCTATCCTCAAGGTAGGATCGGATCCATTTCAGCGCTGTACCATCCACCCCCATACAGTGTAATTTACTTATTAGCAGATTACGATCAATCGTCTCAAACGCTCTCCTGTAGTCAAGGAACACCGCCACAACCATGTTCTCATTCCTATCAATCTCAACAGCCCATTCATGATATATATGAGCCAACGCACTCTCACAAGAGTGCTTTGGCCTAAAACCCGACTGGTGCATAGCCAAAATATCATTATCCTCACAAAACTGATATAATTGTTCACGCACCACTTCCTCCACAACCTTTTCATACACTGGCACCTTATTAATCGGTCGAAATTCTTCACATTTATTAGTTCCAGCTACCTTAGGTATAGGTTGCACCTGAGAGATCTTCCACTTCATGGGCACCACTCCTTGATCTAGAGATTCATTAATGACCTGAAGCAAACGCTCGGCCACTGCAGCTACCACATCCTGGAGCACAACCGTATCAATACCATCCCCCAAATCTTTGCACTTCTTCAATTTGCTGACTATATCCAGAAGCTTATTCTCATCAATTGGTAGGAACCTCTCCAACACTCCATTTTTCTTAATCTTACTCAGTATCCCCTGCGTATTGCCATACGTAGGCACAGCTGCTACTATATCTTCCACACTTTTCACGAAAAATGTATTAAATTTATTTACAATCTCTTGAGGATCCTTTACTATTTCACCATGAAAATTAATTTCTTTTACATCCTCCTTCTTATTTTTTTCAGGTAACATTACTTTAAGTTCACGCCACAGCTTCTTACTATCATGCCTATTATTGTCAATAGTACGAACAAAATACTCTTCCTTTGCCTCCCTGACTAACCGTACTACCGCATTGCGAGCTTCTCTAAAATCCGCCCAAGCTTCCTCCCTATCAGTAAACACAGCTACTCTAAATTTAAAGTCCCGTATTTCCATACGCACTCTAATTTCTTCACTCATCCATTTATGTTCACTATACTTATTACTAATGAACTGAGTAGTCACTGGACACTCTCTGTCCATGTAATTGATCACTGGTAGCAAAAATCTATCCACCATCTCATCCAAATCCATTACAGACCGAGACCAATGCGAATTTAAAATCTCAACCTGCATTAATTGCTTCGAGTAATTTTTAAACGATCTGCGCCTTCTCTCATTAATTCGCTCCACGAAACATGGGCCTTGTAGATCAACCGAAATAATTAAGTGGTCACTCAAACTAGGTGTGAGGTGCCTTTTCACTGGTAAATACTTGTTGTTAGACACCACATAATCAATTAGCGTAGCACTAGACTTAGCAATTCTAGTTGGCTCCCCTACCCTCTGGTATACAGCCAATTTGTAAAAAATATCCTTAATTTTCCTTGCATAATAACTGTCTTTCAACAGATCAAAATTAAAATCACCGACCAACACAAATTGTTGGCAACTATTAACATTTTGCTCCAAGAAAGTTTCAATATCCTCCAAAAATACATTATCATTATTTTGAGGCGAATGATACAGAACTACAATCATAAATTGAATCTTTCTAATTACAATTTTAACCGCAATCAACCATAAATAATCTCTTATATAAATACTTTCAACAATCGTAAATTTCAAATGATTTTTAACATAAATCAACACACCACCAGTTCTCCTATTGGCCGTGGTACATTTTATCACCTTATAACCCTTTATATTTAGCTCTTTGTCAGTCACTTCATCATCAATATGCGTTTCAGATAAACACACTACCAAAGGCTTCCATTGATACACCAGATCCTCAATCAGATCCTTTTTATTTAAAAAGCCCTGACAATTAAAATATACTAATTGATTCTTAACAACTACATCATCCTTTGATTGCTATGAGGATTTGCTCTTCTCCATCATTCTATTTTGCAGCCTGACAAAACATGGACAATTCCTGTCGAACGAAGAGTGACTCACATCAAGGTTGAGTTTTAACTGCTCATTTGTATACAGACAATTGACACACTTTACTGCACTACTCGTGCAATTTTTTGTCTCATGACACTCAGCACATTTTCCACATGCTGTATTACGCTTACACTCCTTAGCAATGTGCCCAAACCTAAAACATTTAAAACATCTGATTACGTTATAGTGCTCCTCAATCAGACATGATCTCCAACCAACTCTAACTTTATTAGTCCTTCTAAACAAATGATAGGCATCAGCTTTTACACAAATAATAATATTCCCTACTTTTGTGTTATTCCTACTTTTAAATTTT
Organism: Liposcelis brunnea; assembly: GCA_023512825.1. NCBI lineage: Eukaryota > Metazoa > Arthropoda > Insecta > Psocodea > Liposcelididae > Liposcelis > Liposcelis brunnea. Next base: position 479,575 of record CM042066.1, on the reverse strand, counting down.
TTAACAACACTTATCTTTTCTCTAACATCCGTATTATCCAACTCCAGCCCATTTTGTTTACAAATTGCATCAATAATCATTTGGTCATCTTGATCCACTACCTCAGCCTCCACTCCTCTAATTATCATTTTATTATCCTTAGCTTCCAAATTTATAACCTCATATGATGTACCCTTTACCGTTTCCATTCTATTAACCAAATTCTCTTTCGAGATTGCATCAGCACATTTTATAATAATTCCTCCATCCTTAGTACGATGCATAGCATCAATTCCTATTTTTAACTCCAAGGGATTTATATTCTCCTTTAAAAACTTATGAGTTGATTCTGCACTTTGCTTATCATTTAGCGGCTTAACTTTAATCACCTCTTGGCTATTCTGCTTGACTGCATTTGCATAATTTCGAGTCTCATCATATTTAACCACATCCAATTTATCAACACCAGACATCAACTTATTCACTGAAGACTGAACACTCTTCATGGCTTCCAAATACTGCTTATTTTGTTCTGCTAGCTTTTGAAACCATTGCCCTCCAATACACTTATTGCAATGATATTGAATATTTTTACAGCCCATAATTAATTTAACTTGATCCTCCAACAAACCGGCACATCTAACATGACTCATTTGACTACATACAGCACATATTATGTACTTATCCGTACGCTTAATTTCTCCTTCACACAGATTACATTCCATACTGACCATGCTATCATAACCAAGTTAGGTTAATAACAACACAATATTAACCAGCACCAATTGCTCATTGAAAAATCCTCGTTTTAATATCCTTGAGCAACTTGACTATATATTCGAAATAATTAACGTATATTCAAGCCACTACCAAGTTAAAATCGTTAGTTATAATGAAATATTAGATAGACGCAAAAACAAAACAACCGCTGCCATTGACGTAGCAGCAGATGTCATACCTGATAAAATTTATAACAAACGTTAAAATCAAAACAAGCCGTATCCCGTATCGGCTGTTTCCCTTCCGGATATTTCGAAAAGTCTAGCTTTTCCTGTCCGACGAGAAAATATCAGATGGGATTTACCTTTCTACAAATCTATGCATTGACGTTCTTAAAATAGAGCAGCTCTTAAAAATCGGTTCCTTAAAAATGATTGCGGGACAAACGGAATTTCCTTTTAATCATTCAAACGGCTTCACGAACACAGAAACATCTTGACAAAGCATAAAAAATTGATATGTAATCCGTAGCTTTCTGGAAAACGAAATTTCCGAAAGTTATCAGAGAAAAATTTCACTCCGTTCGATGTTTCTTGTCAAACATACGGCAACCTTCACTCGAAACACGAAAAAATCCCTTTTTTTGCTCCCAAACGATATCTTCTACTTCCTCGCCGATGAAAAGGGTCGTTTAAAAGAACGCGATATGACTCACACTGAAAACCAAATAAAAAAAAATATCAAAGCGACTTGTAAAGTTGTCAATTGTATTGTTTCATTTGATTAAGTTTGAAACGGTTAATGGAAATGAAATTCGATTGACCCTCGATCGCGTTTTTACTTCCACGAATTATCTAATATTTTAAAAATTCGTCTGTTTCGCTGTTAGCAATATCCCACAACTTTTTTAAAAATTCATTTGGGTTGATTTCGGATTTTGTTTGTTTTAGAGCATCGTGTTCCACGTAGAGCAACATCCGAAGTATCCCGATTATTACCAATGCGTTTCTTTCGGTTTCTTCGCCAACGAAACTCAAGAAATGCTTTACAACATATTTTGCGTGGCCGCAATGTATTTCATTCCGCTTGGCGTCATAGTGTTTGCCTATTCCTGCATTCTCTGGGAGATCTCAAATAAATCGAGAGAAACAGTGGGTAAGTCGATATTCTCAAAAAAATTCTTAAAGTTCAACTTTCAACGGCAAAAAATTAAAATCATCCCTTTTAAACTGTGTTTCTTTTCCGTTTGTTTTTCTAGAGTCTTTAAGAGCATATCTTTTTTTCTCGACTCGGATCTTGTTTAAACCTTTAAAAAGTGAAATATGTTTAAGTTGTTCAATACGATTTTAAAAGTTTCCCCCTTTTTTTTTTCTTGAAAGAAAAAAACTTTTAATAAACAGAATTTTTAGTTATTTTCCACGAGTGCCTAATATGTAATCCATCAAGCGAGCTCTATAAAAACGCGATTGTAAAGGCGCTAACTTTACCGCTTTGTGGCAGAAAGTGACTTAATTCATTTATTAAAAATTTTATCTTCAACATTGACTAAGGAATGAAACTAGTCGCAAGATTTGTTAACAGATAATTTTTCTAACAACGCATATACATTCTCAGACTGAGAAAGCTTTTGCCGCCGCGTGAGACGGTAACGTAATGTTCGACAGATGAAAGCGTCATTAATTCTCGTTGCCCGTCGCCGTGAATGTCTCAATTCTGGGCCGGACTAATTATTTCCAGAAAGATTGTCTTTGGTATTATGTATCCGGTAGCCGTTTGTCACGGCGCCTTTTACAGCGTTCCGTTCTAATTTGCGTCTTATTATGTGGCAACGGTTTCCAAAAGCTTTCTTTGAATAGAATCATACTGCGAGATATACGGAATCGAACGATGAGTTCCTTCTTTCGCTCAAATGCCGTGCTTTTCTATTTACGAAACCATTTCAATATGCATCGAATATTAATCCAATAAAAATGCTTTTACCGTTCACAAAAGTTTTTTTTTTTTTTTCGCGAAATTATATACGAGACGGGGAAAAATTCTTTTGCATGTAAATCCCAATATTCGATCTCTTGCTCTAAAGAAATGTAAATCTGTAAATTTGTTAACGGGATAAAGTGGAAATCCGATTTAGAATCCGTTTCGATTTTAAATTGCAGAAGACAGCAAAAGCGGAAGATCCTTGGAAACAAACGGAGGGAGGATAAGACTGCGTAAAAGCGATATGTCTACGATAGCAAGAGCGAAAGCCAGAACTTTAAGAATGACAATAACCATCGTAGTTGCCTTCATAGTATGTTGGACTCCTTACGCCGTCATCACCTTATGGTAAGTTTTCGGCTCGTGGGATTTGAAACGTAACGCGCCACTTGGGAAAGAGTTCCGACCGGCGGCCGAGTCACTATCTGCCGGCACTCGAGAAATAAAATTCAAATCCCATCGTAGAAATCTTTCCTCCTCTTTTCTTCTTCGTTCCAATTTTTTAAGACGTAACGAATGAAATTCAAAACTCGAGTCCCGTGGGAACACGTCGACTACGGCTTCCCGATTTTTTTACTTATTATAAATGTTAGACGAAGCAAAAAATCATTAGCTCAAGCAACCGTTCATTTTTTAAGGAACTGACAAAGACATCGAAAAGGAGGACGTTAACCGAAAACCAAGATTTGTAAAAACTTGCTCCTTTTTACAAAAACCACGGCTTAAAAAAAGGGTTTACAACGGAAAATTTGTGGCCTTCACTTAAAAATTAGACTTGTGCTTGGAATAATAAATAAGCCCACATATCGGACATGAAAAATTATTTTTGAAAGAGCGAGGAATTTCAGGGGCTGGAATAATAATAAAAGGTCGTTAGCCATGAAAATTTCCGGATACACGAACACGTCACTACCGCTTAATATGAACCGCTCGAATTCGATGTGCCTATGACCTTCTTGCCTCCCAATCCCGCAGTCGCAAAGGATTGACCAAAAATTTCGTGCCTTATATTGCCTTGGTTTGACTTGGATTCGATTCAGCAGCTTTTCATAATTCTAAAATTGACACCCACTTTTAGGTTGTGTCAATAATAACGCCTTACAAATAACGATTTTAATTAAAACGGGGAAATTTTGCGAAGCGAATAAAAAGGCGGGCGTGATGATCACGATAAATGTCGCAAGATAATTTCATACAAACAACATATTAAAAGAAATTATGAAAGACTTACCGATCGGTCGGTTTTCCTTAGCGTTCAACTCTTTTCGGCACGAACGAATCCTACGAAGGCACTCGGAAACTTCAAATAAAGTTTTGCAACACTTATCTGCAAAAAAGTTTTTACTGTTTTAGCGATCGAATAACTCCGCTTTGATTTTAATTTTATCACTTGGTTCTCGAAAACCATACCTAAAACATTTCCGGCCATTTTTCCCCTTGATCCAAAACGAGGACGACGCGACGTTTCACGACATTAAATCTGAAATCAATAAAGACATTTCCATTATTATAAAATTACATCAGCATATTTTATAATCTTTGAAAAAGTTTAGTTACGGATATGATTTGTGTCTGATCTCCGGGTTTAGTAAAATTATATATGCGATTCAAAAAATGAATAATTAATTAACATGAAATACAAGCTTTTTTTAAAAACCCAGTAAAAATGTTCTTTTTTTATCGAATTAAACCGCGCGTGGCAATAAAACCTTTCAAGTATAATGAGAAGCATTATTTACATTCAATTTTCCGCTTTTACACTCGATGAAAATTAACAACTTCATTCCCGTATCAGAAAGGTTTGCAGGTCAACGAATTCAAACTGGTTTCGGTTTCGAGAGAATGAATATACACCGATCCTCCTCGAGACCTTATCGGATCATCCCCGTGATTTTCTTCTATCTAGTAATTAATTCGATTCGATTTGTTTCAGTGAGTATGAGGCACAGGAATTAGCAACCTTAAAATGAGAAATTTGTTCCGTTTCCCAGAAACCCAAGTCCCCGGAGATATTTCTCCATGTTGACGAGTACGTAATCTCCCCGAGCATTAAACTATCGAAAAATGTTACGCCGAATACTATATACGACTATTTTTCCAAGGAATCGCGCAAGAGAAAATTATGAAACCCCCTTAATATCAATTCGGTTATTACTGGAAACATTTCAAGTCGAGTCAAAATCGATCGAGATTCGAATTTTCCGACTTTTAAAGACTTGGGGAAATTATTTCAATGCAAAAATTATTTAGAGACTAAAACTGATACGAAATCGATATGATGTTGATGCCTTAAGCCGACTTGGAAACATATTAGGAGGCCACCTGAGACTCGACGCATCGAGAAGAAGAGCAGAACCACAAGGATAAAACTTTCTCCATTTATCGATACCTCTTAATTAAATGCAGATACAAAACATACGGCCTGGCTCGCCTCTTTTTGGCGACGAGCCCTGAAAGCGCCAGGATATGCAAAATTTATAACCGGATAAAGAAAAAGCTGAATTCTGAAAAAGGTTTGAACGAGAGTAAAAAAATAAATAAATTTCAGATTCGTCACATGGGATAATCTGGTTTGTCGGGAAAGGAAAGGATCCGAGCATCGTTTTTTAAAAATCAAAAAAGACAGCCGATAAATTTGAGTTTAACAACTTTTTTTTTCTCGAATAGTAGGCGTCGTCTTAACTTTCTCTTCGATGTATAACTAATGCCGAATTAATTTAATAAAAATGAAAGCTCGCTTCCCACGAACCGTCGTCTTTTATTTTTTTGACAACAATCTTTTTCTCGTCACTAAGCAGCGTAAAAAAAAATGGTGGAAAGGAAAAATGATTTTTTATTTATATCCGGCCAAACCATAAACGACAACGTCGCCTGGCTTAAAAATTGGCTTGGAGGGTCGGGAATTCTATATAGTTTGTTTTTTCAGGTACATGTTTGACAGGGAAAGCGCAAAACAAATAGACAGCGGAGTTCAAGAGATTTTATTCATAATGGCAGTTTCCAACTCTTGCATGAATCCGATGGTTTACGGGTCTTACGCGATGAACTTTAGAAAAGACTGTCCTTGCCTCAAAGCTTCCAGCAAAAGCAATCTCAACCGCCGATCCACGAGTAAGTAAAAGAAAAAATGATGCAAGACTAAATTGATTTAAGAGGCTTCTTTATCCCCGCCCTTCAGCTTTTCCCAAAGATTTCTCAAGAGAAATTTTAAATAAAAATTTATGGGGGGAAAAAAAATGAAAGGAAAAAGAAATTTGTTTTACATTATTTTTATACTTCGCCGGCCGGATGTTCGCTTCCTGTTTTCAATTCATCCGGCATATTCGGATTCCTTTTTCTACGGTAACGTTCCTATTTTTCCACATTCGACGACTCTAGTCATTCGACTAATCCCTTCTCTTTTTCCCTTTATCTTTAACTTTTTTCCTGCACGATGATTTTCCTCTTTCGATTACACGAAAGCTATATGATCTCACCGCTATAATTATTCCACCAAAGTCAAACAAAAAGAATTTATTTCATTTTTTATAAAATGTCACTGCTAAAAGCGTTTTTTCTTTTTTTGCTTCCGTAGAGAAACCCCGAAGTTAGAAACCACGAAAAAAAATTTCGTGGTTAATAACCCCGAAATTTTTCGGGGTTTCTAAATCGGGGGTTGAATTATTTATTTATTTAATTTTTAATTAGTTTTAAAAATAATTTTTTTCGTGGTTACTAAACCCGAAATTTTCGTGGTTTCTAAATCCGGGGTTTTGAATTATTTAATTTAAAAATAAAATTAATTATATTTATTTTTAAAAGGATATATGTTAAATTCCCCGAAAAATTTTCAAAAACATTTAACATAGAAACGGGTTACATTTAATTTACAATTTACTGTACACTGCCATCTGTTGTTACAAATCGTGATACGGTATTCGATGAAGCATGAATAATAGCCCTTGTGTTGACTGTCAAAGACAACACATTAAAACGTAAATTTCTGGTTTAGAGAAGTCCGAATTCTTGAACCAGGACAAGGCCTACATAGGGCCGAATTGAATTTGCAGAGAACAAAGCTTTTAAGCTCTCTACAAAATTTGGAAGCAGTGAAACCCATAGCCCAATTCGACATGCCCTGCACGATCTGCAAATCTTTTGCAGTGTCTAGAATTGCAAAGCCGTGCAGCCACCGACTATTTTGTTCAAATTGTGCTTTGTGGCAGGTGTCCATCAGATTGCAATATGAAGATGGGACAACAAAACCAATTACCTACGGGTTCTGTCGGGCTTTGATCGCAAACTTAGTGGTTTTTTTTAGTCTTACTATTATAAATTTAGTTTTTGACGATATCCTACATATGGAAATGATCCTGGAAGTTCTAAGGGCAACTCAAAATTGGTCAACTCAAATTTTTAATCTTCAATCTGTGATATTTACGTGTATATCTTAGTTCAATAAAATTTCTTGAATAGGGTTATTATTGCAGTTATTTTGAGTTTTCTGACCGCATTACGATTTGTAACAACAGATGACAGTATACAGTATATTGTATATTAAATGTAACCCGTTTCTATGTTAAATGTTTTTGAAAATTTTTCGGGGAATTTAACATATATCCTTTTAAAAATAAATAATTAATTTTATTTTTAAATTAAATAATTCAAAAACCCCGGATTTAGAAACCACGAAAATTTCGGGTTTAGTAACCACGAAAAAAATTATTTTTAAAATTAATTAATAATTAAATAAATAAATAATTCAACCCCCGATTTAGAAACCCCGAAAAATTTCGGGGTTATTAACCACGAAATTTTTTTTCGGGGTTTCTAACTTCGGGGTTTCTCAACGCCTCCCTTTTTTTGCAACGAAAAAATAAAATTAAATTCTTGAGAATTTAATTTACGAGAAATCGGGAAAAAATATTTAAGAAGTATTATCTGGATGTAGTAAAAGAAGCTATTTTAAAAAGTCTAATTTTCCAGTGGGAAATCTCTCGTCCTCGTGGTAGGATTCCCGAAGGGGATCATAAATTGTTTAGCCCGATCCTGTTGACATATAGAAGAACCTTGAAACGTTTAATTATACGTTCTCCATTTGTTAAATAAATTTGCTCTGACTAAAAATTTATTTTGCATCGTCGCTTAATCGCATTCATCGATTCGATCAAACAAAAGCGATCCTGCAGCGAGGGGTCGCCCCCGTTGGAAAAGCTAAAAATCCTTAATTAAAATAAAGCCGTCTGATTTTTTCATCGCCAAATCCAAAGAGACCGTTTTAATTAATTTCGACGCCATTCGGACGATTTCCGTTATCTAGAGAGCTTGAGAGGAGTGAGTCGCCAACTCGACTAACTAACTGCATTTCGATTGGCTGTGACCGAACGTGGAGCAGCAGAAAACGTCTCAAGTCATCATCAATTTGGTCACAGCCGATCAGAAGCAAGTATTTCAATATATATACGAGCAGAATTGACGACTCTCTACTTTCGGGCTCTCTACCGTTATCTCTACGTTTAAAAATTAGTTGCTTGGGACGATAATTTTCATCGAATCAAATCTTTTTTCTGTTCGCTAAAGAGAAACGCCGAAAAAGCTTAAAAAGCTCTAACGTTAACATTGACCCTGCCCGCGATAAAAAGAAAAGAAACCAAGTCTATAATTTATATTTTTAATGACTCTTCTAACAAAAAGAGCAGCTAAAAATCAATTTTTTTTAAAAAATCTGATCAGATATTTAACACAATAAAGCGGTAATAGGTCCCTTTCAAATTATTTTACCACTAACTTCAAAGAAATATAAGCGAGCATGATTTACTTAACTAATATTATCCTGCATTAATCTTTTATTCTTCTTGCAGCAGAAAAATCATTGATTAATAAATCCAAGGGTTAGGACTACTTAAGATAAGTCCCAAGCAACTTTTTTATTTCCGGTGAGTTTTTATTTTATTTTTTATCAATATTATTTTTCGAATTATCGATATCTCTAAATCAAAGATTCGGAATTTACAGTAAGAATTTTTACGCGTATATTTTCTAAAAAACTTGAATCTAAAAAAAAGGATTCATTTTCGAACTTATAAAAATTGTAAGCCCAATAACAAAGACAAAGTGGAGCCATAACGGTTTCAAATCAAAATAATGAAAATCCATTTAAAACGTTTGAAAAATATCGAACGACTGGGAGGCATGTTTCTTTTTTTTTTTACAAATGTACCTTTAATCCAGACGATATTTTTCTTTTATGGCTTTTCACAAACAAACTCATTAAACCTCCATCAAATAAACTTGGAAGCCATAGTTTGCGGAATTAACGTCTCACTTACGATTAAAAACTGCAATAGGATATTTTAATTTTATGAACACATTTTCATGAAAAATGATGTGAAACTTCGATTCAACATTAATCCAAATTTACGATTAATTTCATAATCTCAAAAATTAGTCACTATTCTCTGTTCCGATTTTCAATTAACTTTTCCATTCTCTTTATAAAATAATCCCGGCCCACTACTGTTTTCCAATATGGAAACGGATGAGAACGAATCTTTTTTTTTTTTTTAAAAACAAAGTTCCTAATTCGGGGTTAAAAATAGCGAGAAAATAACAAGTCGAATTTTTAATTTCGGGGAAAATGTTTTAGTTTCAGGTAACAGGCCTGACACCATCCATCAGGTTCAAGCCGAACAACCATCCGCCGAAAACATCCTCCTTCGAGTTCATCGACGTTTCCTTTCCTTAGCAAAAGGTAGGTAAGGCATTGTTAGGATCGTATTTTTAACCTGCCCCTAACCCTATCGACGTTAGTCATCCACTACAGTCTTTAACGATCAAGGCGAAAATTCGTCATTTGTTTTTTTGGAAAAGGTTTCTACCGATTCATCGGTTTCATTCGTCAACGATTTCGTTCTTGCTTCAGTGAGCTTTTCGACCGACAGTTTTTGTAGCAGATATTTTTTTAAAACCGATAAAAAAATTGTTCTGCCTCCACTTTCCCAGCTTTGAGTTCAGATTCGGATTCGGATTCGGATTCGAGTTGCAATCAAAGGCATCATGAATTCTTTGACTCCTTTCTCGCACACCGACACAAAATTACATCGAATAAATAAATAAATGAGTGGGTGCACGAACGAATGGATGAATGGAAGGAAGAAAAACATCGTGAAAAGATCAAAGTCTGCCAAATTTTTTTGCACCCCATGAAAATAAAATGATCTCAAGGAAAAATTTTAGATTCATCTTGAGTTTAAACCGAAAAAAAATGAATCGATTTTTTGATTAATTGTTTGTTTTCTTTAAGGTCACTGCAAATGATGTGAAAAGGCTGTGGTTCTCAGATCAAGCCATTTGTAACGGATTAAGTTTGAGGGACGAATTTTCGAGATAAATCGATTCAATTTTTGAACATACTAGCCGCTCTAATCACGACAAACCACGGCATTTTATCTAGATCAGAAGAGAGAAAAATTTTATTTCAGTTTCTTTCCGGGAATATCTTTGCATCATCACTTTAATCTAGGGAAAGTTACAGCTGATGCACATGTTTCCGCCCGGCATTTCTAATTTTCTGACCGCACGTCTTACTTAGTGAAAGCGAACACAAGCAACGATTAACTCAAAATGAAATTTTTTTTCTTTACAGATACGAGCTAGCTAGGTGCCAGCCTCAAGTTGACTCCGCGGCCAAAAAAATCGAACGGGTAAATACAAAAAATAAGGGCTTAAATCTAAAAAGAAAATCTTGGTGCTTGAAAAGGTGAAAAGTTTAAATCATAATGGAAAAAATTATAATTAAGCTCTACAATATTTCAAGAACCCCGTTCGTTTTCAAATCTATTTATTTTAGATTAGAAACGGAGAACAAAAAAGATTTTCCAAATGTTTTTCCCGGCCTCTTGAGTCTTGACAGGTACGTCAAAGTTCGAGTTTTTTAAAACTTAAAAACCGAGTTAATTAGCTTTCATCGAAAGAGATTTCCCTTTCTCTATTCGTTATTCTAAATGCATTAAACTTTTTGTCTCGGAGAAGCTTAATAAAGATGTAAGATTATAAGAGGAACAAAGCAACTCTTGCGTTAAAGATAAACGTGAACAAACGAGCGTACAAAAAAAAGACTAATCCGTTTTTATATCTTTTCCCGTTATCTATTTTTTTTTTAATAAGTTTGTCAAGTTAAAAATATTTTAAAAGATGTATTTTTGAGAAATTGCTAAAATTTTCATTGAATTTTATTTAGAAATTCAAAAGAAAAAATACACTTTATTTAGCCTGCTACGAACCAGTTAAGCTTGTCGGTTTGTAGGTGTGCTAGATTATTGGTTGAATAAAGCAAATTTAATTCCAATATTTCGTGATGAAAGAGGGTTTTGTCAAAATAATAAAAAACTAACCAACACTTTTTATTTCTTTCATTATTTTGAAAGAAGCATAGTTATTTTCAGCAAAAAGACCATCGAAAAAAAAGTGACGTAATATTTTAATCGGTACCAGAGTATTTTGTCGTCGCATTTAGCTTCAAACTAATTTTAAAGAAAAATTTCTAAGAACCCCGCGCAATAATATAATGAAAATTATAAAAATTTTCCAGGTAAAGGCTAAGCCATGTGAGAAGAAGCACAGTGTACGAAAAATCGAGTCGAATTCTTTTAAAGCGTTTTCGCGATGCATAAAAAATAATTAAAACCGCAAAAGCCCCTAAGGCCCGCGTTTCTTAAAAAACCGAAGATTGTCATGATCGTAAGCTAAATATGACTCGTCACTTGTCAAAACGTTTATAGAATAACTTAAGTTTCATGTTCTTTAAGAAACATTTTTTCAAAGCTTTTCCCTTTTATATTTACAAATTTCTTATTTTATGCTCTAGGGAAATTTTTGAGATTAAAAAAGAACTATTTCATTTTATTTATTTATTTTTTTTTTGAATTTAAATATTTGGCGCTTAGCAAAAAAAACGGGAAAGGCAAAAAATACTAAAAAAAAAAAAAAAAAAAAAAAAAAATGAAACATTTATTTGGAAATTCTGCTGGTTTAAGGATTTATTGTTCTATACCCATCGATCGCTTGAAATATTTATCGTCCGACCGACGCTTGTCCCTCCATCCCCATTCATTTTTAAATTTTTAGGTCTTCCTTTCGCATTTTGATTCTTTTTTACAAAAATTTCCGCGTAATTTATTGTTGTTGTCGAGGACTAGGAAATAGATTTTTCGATCTGCTTTCATAAACCTGGAATATTGTTAGGTCTTCGTCAACTTGAAGCGACCGGAAATGAGATCTTTCGATTATATTGTCGCCATTCAAAAACATTTCCCTTTTCACGATTTTAACGAGGGTATATTGTTCCAACATTTTGTCCGAATGACCTATGGAAACCACGGCTAAAAAGGGGATCACAAGGAGCTTTATTTTAATTTTCTTTTATAATTGCTCGACTCCTTGCAGGATTCGCTCTACAAAAGTGAGGCTATGTTTTCTATTCCCTTTGTTTTCGATAGCCTGTAGAAAATAGTAGCAGGAAATAGAAATGAGAAGTAAGAAACAAGCGCAAGCTATTTAGTTATTTTAGACCTGTTAATATAAAATCGGATAGTAAAATTCAGTTCACTTTTAGTATTTAGTCAAGTCTGTAAATCAAATTTGTAGCCAAGTTTCTTCAAAGTTTTTTTAATAAAACTGGAAAAAGACCTAAAGTCATATTTAGTATTAACTAGAAAAATATTTATTTCCAATGCGGAGAATTCTTGTTTCACAGTAAAAATATCGAATAATAATTCTTGATTGAAATATTTTAAACTTGACATTTAAAATTACACAAGTTAGAAAAAAAAAATGTTAAGGATTTATTTTAGCATGAATTTTTTTGTGTTTATTTATGATAATAACAGTTAAACGGATGAGGCTCGATATCGAGACTAGGCACTCCTCTTCGGGGGCATTATATGATTAGTTACACAGATATTTTCTCATTATATTACATATTAAGGTAAATTAAAGTAATTTAATCAAAATCCGGGAGGGCAGTGTTTGACCTTTCGCATACTTGATGCTCTAACGTTTCAAGGGCAAATACCGTATAATTTTATTTCCTTCCATTTTTATTTATTTTTTTCTATTTCAGAGTCCACGGCGGGCAAATACTCACGACTACATTCGAGGAGAGAAAACAAAGGGTTATTTGAGTTTCGGCTAAAAAGGACGATCGTTCCGCAGAAACCACCTTAAGCAGGCCTTATCATAGCGAACCTATCGCTGCTACCCCCAGTTATTTTGGATCGACCTTAAAAGTAATTTGCATTTCTGCATCGTTTTATATAAAAAAAGAAAAACTCACCGATTAGCGTGTTTTTTTCCAGGTGCAACTCGGGTGGCCGGAACATGCGTCCGCGGAACATTGAAATCAGCAGCAAAAATAATACAAACAAAACTTGCTCATTTTCCATGAACCGAACAAGTTTTCTTTTTAGGCAATAATGCTGAAAAGAAAAAAACGTTTTTATTTATGGTATTAATATTTTTTAAGTCTGTTGTCTGTGATGTTTTGATGATATCGATTTGACGATATCAAATTTTTAACTTAAGAATAAATAAGAGAGAGAGAGGACCTAGTCGAACACAACAATATGTTGCTTAAATTTTATATTTTTAACACGGTTAAAGAGAAAAAATATGGAGTCTGGCCTGATTGCGGCCTTCCTTTCAAAAACCGCAACTAAAATTGTATGAATTAGTATTTTATATAACTACATTGCAAGATTCGATCATTCTCGGATCGAACATTGTTAGCGTCTTAAATTCGTATAATTAAAAAGGGGTCAATGTAAATTTGTGTGGACCCCAATTGAAAACCGTTCTGATTTAATTCTATTTCAATAGTCGTGTTTACTTTCAATTATACTGGGAATAACATTGGTCTTCTATTCCGATTAAAGGAAAACTTTTTCATTTCCCATCGCTCGCTTTATTACATCATAATCGGAAAGAAAGAATGAAATAAATTTTGAAAATTTGAGAGACTGATTTTTTAATTGCAGCAAAAAAAGGTTCTGATCGATTAAGGAAAAAGCACAAACTTTTGTTTATAATAACTTTACGAATTTTAATTTACGGGTCCATTCGACCTTATCTGTAAGGCGTAAAATTCTAACTTATCATTTTTTTAAGCTTGTAAAAACCAAGCTTCCGTATACGTGAGATTTATTTGAATAAAGAATGAAGCGATAGTATAGTCAGTTTTGCTCAATAATAGCTCAACGACAATTTAGATATTAGGCTTATAATTTGTACGATAGTACGAAGAATGATCGAATTTCATTTCTGAAAATTTAACTATTTGAATTTTCCTATCTCTTTGTTACCGATATTACTATAAAAAAACGACTTTATATCTGCAATTATCAAAGGCGCCTTTCCCGGTCAACGTTCTTTATTAATCAGTTACTATAATTCTGTGGATCGCAGTTCCTTACAAGATGGAGGAAAATTTGTAATGAATTAAGTTTAGTTTAAAAAGCTGCAACTACCGCTGACGATAAATATTCTATTCATTTCATTTCATTTATTTTTAGCCAAAAGCTTGGGCCCAGGTCATCTTTGGGGAGACATTATTTTAAAAATTATTATAAAAAGTCAGGAAATAATTTTAAAATCAAAACATGTGCTGTAAACTAACAGGCTGTTCTATACTTTTTTTGCGATCAGTCTGAAGACAAATTTAGGCTGCAAGACTTTTAGAGACAGCTTCGGACAATAATAATTGATAATTGATGATAATAATAATAGGAGAAACAAATTTTCAAGAAAGAAGTTTCTCCATTTGCTTTCCTTCTTAGACAAACCGTTGCTTATTTTATTGACCCCAAGCATTAATGAGGATCAACATTGATCTAGCACTTGTGACTATAGATATTCCTTACAATAAGGTAATCTCATAGCGCAAAGTGCAACTGCACTACGTACACTTTGAAATGTGTAGTTTGGCAAACAGAATATAAAACATGATATAGTCTTGTTGAAAGCAATCATTTTTTACATAGAAGAAAGCAATACCTTTTAGCTTCAAGAAAGGCTTCTTCTACCTTCCCACTAGCTGCAATCTGAGCTACACTTCTGTCAGCGATTTAAAATTTTTATAACATTGATTTTCATTGAAGTCTTAAAACAGCTAAAACAGAAAAAAAAGGCTGAATCAGTTCTTGATCCCTTTTCTTTGAAATTATAGCTATTATTGAACATTATAGCAACCAATTTCTTCATACAAATTGGAATAATGAGCATAATTTATAGTTGATTGCCATAAAGCAGATTCGCTGTTAAATTGTTAAATTCACAGCAACTTTCTATGTACCGATTTCAAGTCTTACCTGAAAATGCAACATCAAGATCAAGCTCTTCACACACCTCAATTCTATGTATCTGTAGTAAATTTCATTTTAAAAACTTCTTAAATTTTTTTAATATCTTTAATCTTTTATTACGTTTTTTCTTCAAGAATAAAGTGATAGTCGTCATAGGATGATGACAGCAAACCTGAGCACCTGTAAATAAACTTATATCTATTAGTTGTTTAGAAATGGGGAACCCCTTTTGTGAAGGCAACAGGAGACTTGACATTCTCTTTTTTAAAAGATTCATTGAAAACTGCATCAAGCAGTTAAAAATACTGTATCCAGATTTTAACACCGCGGTAGGAAGTCCAAATGATATTAACAACGAATTTTGGAGCTTGATAAGTTCGAAAACGTATCTGGTCGCCGTGACTATATAGGTCATCATGAAATTTACCGCAGTTTAACATCAGAGTGATTTATGATAGGCAATTTTCAGAGGATTTATGTCTAAACGTTTGTAAAAGTTACATCACATTGTGCCTATAAGGTTGATGTAGGTTTTGGATCCTGTTGTAATTCAACGTACCTGAGTTTTTCTAAATGGTTCCCGTTAAAATAGAATTGTAAATGTAACTATTTACTTGCAAAATATCAATTAGAGATGCAGAATAATCATGAATACTTATAATAAATAAAGCTTCGTGATAAAATACGAACGGGAAAAAAAATCACTGCTGCATTATTATCGTTCTCAAGTGGCATCACCGATGCGATTGGCGCCATGCAGTGTTGTCAAATTACTTTTTCGCGCGGAGTAGGAAATTCAAATTCCCCTCAGTTTTTAGGTTGTGTTTGAGCCTTTTGAAATTGTTTCGTTTGGTCGTTTTAATAACCCGACCAACGGAATATCGTAAGAGCTTTTAAGAAATCATGCGAATATTCCTACTAAATTAAGCTACCTACTTTCTTTTTTTATTTTTCCGTAAAAATTCTGTTGTGATGAAACAGCCAAAGTAACCAATGCTACAGAAATTAAAACGGACGATTGGCGCCATATTTATTGTGCGGTTTATAAAACTAAAACGGTCCGGTATCATGGTGGATATTTCTTTTAATTTAGTTACGGCAATAATTATATCGTCAAGTTGTCTCTTGATAAAATAGTTCCCATAAAAATTTTTCAAAAGCACATTGATTATGGAAAAGCGCCATATAAAAAATTGTTCTTAAAATGACTTATTTTCAATTATTCTATTTCGTGTAATCCTGTACTTTTTCTACAAATCTCAATGTATATTTAAATTCCGTGTATTTTCCGTAATTAAAGCCCTTAAATTCTTAGACAATTTTTTGAATGATATTAAATTCTGTAACCAGGGATTTTAAAGAACCGCGACATTTAGATATAATAAAATTTAAGAAATGACTGTCGCTGGTTTCTTTTGGTCTTTCGGTTGCGGGTTTTGGCTGTGAAGAAAAAAAAATGTAAAAAAAATCTTAAAATTAAAATGGAATTTGTTTTGTATTTAGTATTATTATTATTATTCATAATTCCTTACCAACGCGATCCTTTTGCACCCACGACATGCGGAAGAAGTTGAACGTTCTTTAATCTCAAAAAAGCAACGGTTTCCTGTTGCGACCGATTAAGTGCAGAGTTTTTTTCGGTCCACATCTCGTCGCGACATGGTCAAATTAAACCGTGTCTTGTTAATCACGTAAGTTTTGCAATTTTCTCATTATATTCGAAGATAAGACAAAATCGGCTTGACCTCGGTCGATAATTCTCTTTCGCAGACTGTGCGCCCTTGGTTCGGTGGCCGGCAGGACCGTGTTTCAAGGGAGCCCGACATTTAATCATCTCCCTTGGTTTTTGAAAACCGATTTCGATCCACAAAGTACAAACGAAAAAAATGAAGCCTGCTGCACGGAAGCTTGCAAAATTTCTGGTAAGTCGCTTTTTCATCTAAATCAAAAAGCGTTTAATTTCTTATAAATCCGATATCAAATTGGTTTTAAAGCCCGAAACATCCTCGATAGCATTAACCCGCTAATCGATCCGTGCGAAGATTTTTATTCTTACGCTTGCGGGGGCTGGATCAAAAAGCACCAGGTACCGAGCACCGAAAGTCAATGGAATCAATTCGACATTTTGGATCAAAAATTGGATACTCAGCTTCACGAAATGCTTTCGGAAGACATTCGGGAAACCGACCTTTCGGTAGTAAAAACGGCAAAAAACATGTTTAGAGCATGCATGGACGTAGGTTAGTCGAAACGTAAAAAAAATGCTGGTCGGAATTTCGAATTAACGGATTTTATTTCGGCAGAAAAAATAGAAGAAAAAGGGTTGACTCCGTTGATCGATCTTTTAAATGGATTAGGCGGTTGGCCCATTGCTTCTTCCGACTGGAACGAAGAGGGATTCGATTGGCAAAAGTTGATCGGATACATTACCACAAAGGTGAACGTTAATCCGGTTTTGTTTGTATACGTCGACGTAGACAGAAAAAATACGTCCAATTATATAATAACGGTAAGTAAAAGTGAATAGAACAAATCAAGGGATAAATTAATTAATAGAAGTATATTATAATATGGGGGAGAAAATTTTTTTAGGTGGACCAACCGCCTCTTATTTTGCCGAGATATCTCTTGGTGCATCCGCACGGTTACATCGAGCCATACATCACCTTCATGGCAAAAGCTGCCGAGGCGGTAGCAAAAGCGAGAAACGACCTAGTCTATCCGTACAACGTTCATATTCAAGCTTACAAGGTCATGAAGTTTGAAATGGAATTAGCTAAAATAACTAAGAAAGATGAAGACCGAAGGTGAGAAGTACTTGAAAAAAATAAAATTTAAAGTAAAATCCCAGTTTTAAAAAATTGATTGATAGAACTAATGCAGAAAACCTGCGTGTTGTTAGGATTAACGGCTATCGATAAAAATAAATTGCTTTTGGAAAACGTAAACTTTTTTGGCAGGGACATGAGAAGACTTTACAGCAAAGCAACAATCAAACAATTACAAGAATGGACGGATAACATGCCGTTGACTCGCCAAAGCTCAAGAATAAACTGGAAAAGATTTCTCGGACACGTCGTGAACGAAACCGGAACGAAATTGACCGATCAATCACCAGTCGTTATCACGGATCTGGATTTTGTACAAAAAGTTATCAAATTAATTGACGCGACATCTCCGAGAGTTTTAGGTATTTTTACCCTCATTTTTACTTTTATTTATCGGATTAAAAATTAATATTTCATCTAATTACAGCTAATTACATACTTTGGCGAGTGGTCAAAACCATGAGCAGAGATTTGAATAAAGAAATGACAAGACTCAACTTCGAATTTAAAAAACAATTTTCGGCGATAACTCAAGATCACGAAAGGTGGAGGGAATGCGTCGGTAATACCGGATACCTCACTTTTGCCGTGGGTTACATGTACGTCAAAAAACATTTCGACGACCAAGCCAAATCTAAGGTAACAACTCAATAAAGTAATCGAGTGCAGCGTTTACCGAGGGTATTTCTATTCTAAAATCTTTTTGTGTAGGCGGTGGAAATGGTCGAACACATTCGCACGGCATTTCGAAACGAACTGTCTGACATAGCCTGGATGGACGACGCCACTAAAGAAGCCGCATTGGAAAAAGCGGATTTTATGAATCATTTTATCGGTTATCCCGACTGGTACACCAACACTTCGGCCCTCCAAGAATATTATAAGGACGTAAGTGCGATGAAAAACTATTAACGAGCAAATGAGTTTATGAAACTTTTTTTCTCAACAACAGGTGCGAATAGGCAAAGACCATTTCGAAAACAAAATAGAACTCCGAGCGTTCTTATCTCGTAAAGTTTTAGATAAACTGAAATCAAACACGAACAGAGAAGAATGGACGACGAGCCCGGCCATAGCAAACGCCTTTTACAACCCTTTACTCAATTCGATCAGTAAGTAAAGATAAAATTATTTAGCTCGCTTCTTCTTAATTTAATCGAAAACGATTTCAGTCTTTCCAGCAGGGATCTTACAACAGCCTTTTTTTCACAAAGATCAACCGGAGTGAGTTGAATTGGGACCTTTGAAAGGTTTTAGAAATTCAGATAAAATTAACCTTTGATTAAAATTTTTAGAGCGTTGAATTACGGAAGCATAGGTGCTGTAATAGGGCACGAGGTAACTCACGGGTTCGACGACACGGGAAGACAAAGCGACAAACTAGGCAACATCCATCAGTGGTGGTCTAAAGACACCGAAGAAACTTATCTTAAAAATGCAGAATGTTTTATAGATCAATACCAAAATTACAGAGTTCCCGAACTGGACATGGTACTCAAGACTAAAGTAACGGTGAGTAAATAAATCGAATTAACTTTTTTGAATAGATAAGATTTATAAAAAAAAAAAAACTCGATTATAACTAAATATGAAACGATTATTTTTTTGCCGAGGTAATGCAGATGAACGGAGTGGTCACGTTAGGAGAAAACATCGCCGATAACGGCGGGCTAAGAGCAGCCTTGAGAGCTTACAGAGCGCACACCAAGCAAAACGACTTCGAAGATCTGAAATTACCGGGATTAGAGCGGTATTCGTCGGAGCAGCTTTTTTATTTAGGATTCGCAGGGGTAAGAGTTTTCAAGACGGTTTGCCTGAAATTGACGAAAAATGACGAGAAAACCCTCTTTACAGGTTTGGTGCGAATCGACCACGGAAGAATCCCTTTTAAGCGAAGTTCTCGGGGATTCTCACTCTCCGCACAGGCTTCGAGTCATCGGGACTTTGTCCAACTCCCCGGATTTCGCCAGAACGTGGGGCTGCAAGCTCGGCTCGAAAATGAACCCGGAGAAAAAATGTCAGCTATGGTGATTCTAAATTAATTACAGCGATTCGATTTTGTGATCGGCCGCGATTTAAAATTGTTTTTACGGTTAAAAGGCTATTGTAATTATTTCAATTTTCTTCTACCTTTTCGTTTTACTTTTTTCTTTTTAATTTAAATTCCATCAAGAAAGTGAAATTTATAATCCTAAAATTCGTCCCACATTTATTGTTTCTCACTGATTCACATTAGTTAAAATTGTTTTCGTCACATTTTCTCACTGCCTAGCAGCAATAACATTTTTTTAATAAATCACTTCGTACACCGTAGCTTTTTTATCACCCGATCCCGTTACGATATATTTGTCGTCTGCCGAGATGTCGCAACTTAACACAGAAGATGACTCTTTCGACTGAAAAAGAATGAAATTTTTAAGGATCGAACAAACTGAGGCACGTCTGATTTGCATGGTTAGTTGTGAAAAAGCCACAAATCAAACTTTCGGTTTAATTAATTAAAGATTTAAAAAAAAAAGTTTGTTCTTATTTTAAATTTCATAAGATTTTTTAGGCAGGAAAAAAAGCTCAAAAACCGAACCTGAAAAATAGAGGCACCGTATGGAGTCCTCCAAGCGTTGAGCAAATTATCCTTTCCCGTCGATACGAACCACTTTCCGCAAGCGGCAAATCTTAAAGACAAGACGCAGGACTCGTGTAAATGGAGCTGATATTTATCTGGCTTAGCAGCGTGAAGGACTTCGACGTGAGAATTTTCCATGCCCACGGCCAACCATTCTCCGGTGGGACAATATCCCAGAGAGAATATCTGTAAAAATAGATCGATATCGAGAAAAGGTGGAAAAACAAAACAAAACGGAATCGAGCCGAAAGGAATTTTACCTGGGAAGAAAAATCGTGTTGTTGAAGTTGCCTTCCTTCCCTTAAATCCCAGGATCTGACGGTGTTGTCTAAACCGCCCGTCCACAATTTAGACCCGTCGGCCGATATATCTATGCACGAAGCACCGTCGGTATGTCCCTGGAACTGCCTGACTAGCGTTTGATTGTGTAAGTCCCAAACGGCGATATTCCCGTCCGAACAGCAACTAAAGCACACCTGAAACCAATATATTTCGATTTTAAATAAATTCTTATTAGGTGATCGAAGGCTTTTTTTTATTTGTTTACCTTGGAATCGGGGCTGATGGCGAGAGCGTAGCAAGCCGGAGCATTCGAAGTCAGCTCGGCTTTTATCCGAGGAGTAGGAGTCGCCAAATCCCAAATGCTTAAATTACTCGCTTCGCCTCCGACGATCAAAGTTCGACCGTCGGGTAGCAGTTTAACAGACCTGATGTAATTATCTCTTTGCTGAAAGGAGACAAAAACATTAAAGCAGTCTGGTTTTTCCCTTTATTCACTGTATATAAAAAGGGAATCGAGGTTTTATATTTACCAGACAATCTAACTGTGAGACCGGACTTTTGCTGCCGGGTTGACTGATGTCCCAGACTTTGACACAGCCTTTGCCCCCCGTGTAAACGTATTTGGTGGGATTAGATATCGTGACGGCGCACACGACTTCGCCGTGAGAAAGCGTATTTATTTGGCGAGCGTGCCGAGGAATTCCCGGGCCTATAAGAGCGTCTGTAGGAAACGGAACCGGCTGGAGTTGACCCTCTCCGTTCATGTGGAAGGAATAAGCCCTGAAATTCGCATCATCGTGAAACGAAAGGGAAAAAAACGAAGCTATTCGGATCGGGAAATTCTAACTTACGGTTTCCCTCCTGGAATAGCACCTAGACCGTTGGCAGTGAGACCGGGAGTTCTAGAATGAGGTAATCCTTCGTACCCGAGCTACAAAAAAAATCTTTATTTTAAATTTAAAATTCAAAACCAATCTTTTAGTCAAAAGTCAAGACAAACTTTACAGAAATATTGCGTTTATTAGGTTCAACACACTAGTTTTCGATTCTAAAAAAAATTTCTGTTTTTTCGAGAGTATGATATCATCGAATAGGATTTCCTTGTTGACTTCGCACTCGAACGATAACGATAAATCTATTTCGAGTGTACAAGAGGTTCGAAACAAGTTGGAAATCTATGCAAATTTCTGTTTACTTTGTCGAAGGTATAGACGTGTTCAGATATTCGGCAAAGCCGTTAGCTAATTCTCATCGAGATAAGTAAATTTTTGAAAAGGGAAATACTTACGAGAGACGGTCTAGAGTAGGGCGACGGAGGTACGTTGTTGTAGGGGCTCGAATCCGCCCTAGAGGAGCCTGCTCCCACCGACAAAGGATAAGGAGGGTAACTTGTTAAAAGAGGTAAAGCTCCTCCTTTACCGGGCACGGAAGGACCGGAAGGAGCGGATTTCGAGACCGGAGTTCCCGGTTTCTCGTTCTGAAATCCAAAAGAAAATATTTAACAAGAAATTTTATAAGGTAGACTGCAAAGACAAGAGTAACAAGGCTTACTTCTTTACTTTTCAACGAGGGAGTCGACCGATTCGAACTCGAACCGGACCGGCTGGGAGGTCTTTCGGATTTGACTTTGACGTCTCCGTTTTCGCGTACTCCGTCTCCTCTGTCCCCGTTTTGCTGTCCCGGAGATAACGCTTCTTCGGTGGCCACGTCGACGACCAAATCCTGATCGCTTTTTTCGGCGTCGCTTTCGTTCCCAGGTTTTTCTTCCTTGGTCCGTTTAAGATCCGGCGGCTCGGATTCCGTAGGAGATCTCGTTCGGTACTTTTCCCGTTCTCCAGGCGAAACTGAGCTTCTCTGAAAAATCGTAAGAAAACTTAGTAACGGTAACGGATTCAAACGAGTTCTTCCGAAAACCGACAAAGACTTACCAGTCTTTCTTCAGGTAAACTACTAGGCCCTTTCAATTCGGCGCTTTCTCTGCTGTTGTGCAAATCGGCGCCGGGTTTGAGGAGGGAATGGGGTTGCGCCGCCAGCGGAGCTCCAGGACCCGAAGCTAAAGCCCCACCGAAAAGAAGACCTCCCGGTCCGACCGGTAACCCGGGATGCGGCCCTCCCAAAGGCAGAGGCCCGTGCGCCCCGTGAGGTAACTGCTGCGCGTGAATTTGTTGCAATAATTGCTGTAAACCTTGTTGCTGCTGTTGCTGAAATCGAACAACGTTAAACTTTATAGATGCGGAGGGGCCGAAAATTTATCGGAAAATAAATACGAGCAAGGATTGCCATTATCTTTGGTAACGGGCGGCACTCGATTATTCACCCGAAGGCTCGTCACGATTTTTTTTCCCCCCGATCCGTAAGCTCAACTATTATCCGTATTATTTTTGCCGAATGCATTGTCGCCATGCATTCGATTCGAACGTCGCTCCGAGGCAGAATAGACCCCGAATATTTACCTAAAGATGGAGTTCCTTCAGAAATCATCTCCAGCTCTAACGGATGTTTATTTCACCTTTATTCATCCCTAGTTCCTTAAAATGTTGATCAAAGCTTTCGGATAATTTCTCGGGGCTATTTATGTGACTTTACCTCCTTTGAAGCACAAGCACGGGGATAAATTAAATTCTTATCCTTTCCTTTACCGCGTAAATGAAATATTTTTACAAGCTTCTTAGCAAACTAAAAAAGTCTTTTTTTAATTTAACGAAATCCGTTTTCAAAAATCTTAAATCCAGAATAAATTTTGCGACATATTTGTAATAATAAATTCGGTGGCTTTCCCCCATTTTTTAAAATTACACTTAATAATAATTTATATAAGTAAAAATCCTGCTCACCCCTATAATGGCGTTGAGTTCGGTCATGGTTACTTGTTTGGCACGATCCACCGCTGTCGCCACTTGCTGCTGGTGCTCCTGTGCTAAAAAGGGTAACACCTGACCTATTATTGCACTCAGCCGTTTCGCTATTTCCGTCTGAAAAAAAAATGAATGAATGAATAAATAAATGTAATAATTGGGATTGATACGTAATAAAAAGGAAAGAAAAAGAAAAAAAGTTTTCGTTAGAAATGTTTGCCCATCGTTTGGAAAAGGGTTTACCCCGGCATATTAATGTCCTCTTTCTCTCTCTTCCTACTGTAAGCGATGCTTTCAACTGAACAACTTTTTATGACGCCATTACCTGTCGACAACAATTTACGACCCGGTCTTGTAGAGAAAATTTTTTTTTGCAACGAAAAAAATGTTGAAACTTATTGCAACGAGAGGAGCATATTCCATGGAAGCAAACGAAAAGATTGATTTTGTTTCTGTTCATTCGGATCAAGTTAAACATTTTTCCTTTATAAAAATCGTTTTCGGAAGTCACATTTTACGCCTTGCCATTTTTTTATTTCCAAGAGTAAACCGATACTAATTGAGAAATCTCGTGTTTCGCGGAATCGAACCTTTCCTTATTTTTGTAAAATTCCAACAAAGTTAAAAACACGATCGATTCGGGAAAGCTTCGAAACGGGCAATGTTTAAAGAAAAGTAGGCCCGAAGGACCTCGTAAATGTACTTTCCACTAAATAACCACGGAAAAGGACGATAACTAATAAAATTGTTAGATAAGGTATTCGCAGGATGCAGAAAAGGAAAGGAAAAAAAATGAATAAGAAAGGTCGGATTCGATTCGAGAAAAAAGGGAAATCGTGAGCCATCCATTTCTATTCTACGTCGAAGGGGGCGATGCCACGAAACAAACGGGTGAAAAAGTGAACAAGAAATTGGAAATGGAAAAAAAGCGAGATGGAAAAAAAAAAAAAAAAGAGGGAACCGAAATAAAGTAGGTAGAAAATAAAAAGAGAGATGGCCGAGTTTTTTTGTCGAGTGTTTTGCGACATCGATTTTTGAGATGGCTCTAATCTGCCGGGGAGAGGGCGGAGGAGGCGAAAGAGAACGGAGGATGGGAACGGGAACGACGAGAGGGAACGGGGGGAAGACCGGGACCGAGGGGAGGAAGGGAGAGAGGTTTTCCAAGTGTAGGAGTCAGTCAACCGCTTACTTCATATTTTGTTGCAAGAATACGATTCCGTTAATCTCTTTAACAGTTACGTTTGATTTCGTCGGGGAAAAACCTTTTCCTTGACGCAATTAAATATTTTACGAGGACTCAAGAAAAGTTGCCGATGAAACTTAACTTACCTGTTTGTGCATTTCCACGTTAAGGCCATAGGACATTTCATAATACTGAAAAATAAAAATAAAAAACGTTTTAATAGACGAAACCGGTTCCTTTGCCAATTATCGAAAAAAAAATTGAGCACATTAATATTTTTCGGCTTCTAATTTTTTCCGTTTCCAGTCCCTCCACCCCCCCGGCCCATAAGAAGGCAACAAACTAGGAGGTACCCCACAAAACAAGTCACACGATATGGAAGGAAGAGCAAAATAAAAATATTCGGCTTCGGGGACGAAAGTTTGTTTGATTTCGAAAGTAGGAATTTTGTTAAATGCCGAGACTCAATCACCAAGTGTTTAAGCGCTTACCATTACGTAGTGTCGCTGCATTTCAGTCTTTTCTGTCGCCAGTTTTTCGCACTCTAATTTTAACCTGCAAAGATAAGGAACATCCTTTGAATAAAAACACGTGTCGTTGGAAGACCCAAATAATTCGTTACGTGAGAGGCAGGAGGGAAAAAAAAGGAAGAGGAAAAGGGAAGAGTGGAGGGGCAAGGGGAGAAAAGAGCGAGATAAAGTCACCGGTCAGGAACTGTTGATGAATTATCGAATCACACCCTCTTCGGTTATCGATGAGCCCCGGGCCGATTTTTTCGAAACCCGGCGGTTCCACCTTTTCCGAGTAACGCGCTCCTAACCCCGACGACCGCAGGATCGTCAAAATTCAATTTCCCGATCGACGATCGACGAAATCGGCTTCTTCGAAAACCGAAAAAAAAATCTTTCTTCTTTGAAACGGATTCGAATTTGATGTCGAGTTTCCGGTTTTCGAGTCGTTCGACGACGCGGGAGATAATCGGTAAGGTCATCTTGGCAACCGAGAAATTCCTAATCTTGCCAATAATCGGTAACGCAAAAAGAAAAGTTAACAAAGTGCCAGAATTAATTAGTTAACGAGATAAAATTCTAATTCTTCTTTCTGGTTAAAATAAATAAAAAAATTGAATCGACGGTTTTACATTTGAAAATTAGCACGATCTTATTTTCCGCCACGAATTTTGGCACGAGCTTACTCGATTTAGTTTAATCATATTAGAGCTTTTAAATTCCGCGGGAGCAGCACTTGCCCGCGATTCCCACGTGAAAATCAAATCAAAAACAAACGGGATCAAAGAGGAGGATTAAAAGTAAACTTACGTGTGGTATTGAGCCTGCAGGAAATTAAATTCTTCCTTGATCCTTTCGCAGGTTTCGGCGACCGTGAACTTGAGTTGCCCTGGCTGAGGCGGAGGCCCCTAAAACCAAAAACAAAATCAAAATCCTGGAAATTAATATTTTTAGCCCGATAAAATATTGTAACGTCAAACACGAATCCGACAGAAGAACAAAAAAGAAAGTTTCTTCTTTTCTATTTTTCGTTAAGGAATATTTTTGTTTGTTTCTGTTTTATTTCCATTTCCTGTTTATATTTCCTGACGTTTTTGTAATTGAAAGGGTATCGCATCTTCTCATGAAGAATGTTTTCCGTTTCCGTTTTTCAAAAAAATATGTCAGTATACTCAAGTCCGACTTGTTTTTCCGATACGAGACTCGTTGGACCCTCGTCGAGGAACGGCGAAGAAAAAAAAGAATTCGCTAAATAGGATTCCTTAACTTTTCTTTCAAAAATTTGTTAGTTGTCGGATCTTTTGGAAAGCGAACCTCGGGCACAAACGAAATAGGAAAAAAGAGGGCAAGCGCAGAGAACGGCGTACAAGGATTTTACTTTTACGATAGTTTCCTTGCTGACATTCGATACAGTTTTGCGGGGCGCCTAATTCGATCATCGACTGCGTCAAAACACGACGACCAAACTTTTCGAAAAGAAAAACTCTTATCGACCCTTTCGATTACAGTTTCTTTTGCCCTTTTACCTCCCTCTTTGACTGTTTAGGCCGAGAAGAATTTCTTTCCGGAAACCTCGTCCTTCTTTAATTAATTTATTCTGCACTCAAAATTTACGATGCTTCCTTTTTTCACAGCGTTAAAGATGAAATTTTTTCCCAAATAGACCGCTTTTATAAAATTTACAAATTCACTATAGAACTTCAATTTATTAAATTATAAGGTCTAAATAGTTTATCAAAAATATAAAAGTTAGTCGGGATTTATTTTTTCCGGAAAACTCGCTGCCATGAAAATCCGGACCGATTGGTTTTTTTTTCCCGTTAAAAATCTTCTAACAAACTAGAAACATTCACGATCGAAAAGTTAAAAAAAAAACGACTTTTATAAAGTAAGTAAAGTCCATCGCAATATTCGAAGCCGATCATTGCCCGTCCGTGGCAAAAAAAAAAAAAAAATAAGCGAGATGTGACAGTCGGATAAAAGCAACATTTTACAGCCCGGCACTGGTTAGAGCGATAAAAAAAGAAGACAATAAATAATGCATTATTGTGCAAATTTCATTTCCAACGGTAGAGATTTACAACCTCGTAAAATGGGATCCCATCAGAATGTTGATATTTACAGGGAGGGATTAACTGTAAAGAGTCTCCAAGAAATGTAAAATCGGAGGATTCTCCGGTTAGGCCTGGCCTCACCTTAACGTTTCTGCTCCGGAAAATAAAAGAAAAAAAAAAGAATATGGTTTACACTTCCAATTATTTTCGCGAGTTATAGAAAGAAGGGTTCGGGGAGGGAGAAAAAGAGGAAAAGGGAAGGGGAGGGTGGAAAAGGGGGAGGAAGCGATGGGAAGGAGGGCTCGAAAGGGAAAATCACTGCTACGAGACAAAATAAGGCTCCTTGTTAGAGGAAGCCCGTCGATTCGCTTTTAATAACTTTCATTTTTTATACACGGTAAATATCCATTCCCCGAAATGGAATTTATCAAATGGAATACAGGGTGATCCGAATCCTTTCGTTACGGTCCGAAGGAAAATATATTTTCCGAATAAACGATCCCGATCCCTCCTCCTTCGCCCCCTTTTCTCTCTTATTTGCTAAAGGCGAAGGGAACGGAAAATCAAAAAAACTTGTTTCCATTTTCATGTGTTTATAAAAAGCTTGCAAGGGAATTTTTTCTTTTTTCCTAGCAATTTTCAATTTACAACGCAGCTAGAATGAGAATCCTTTTTAAAAAATCGTCAGTAAGATCTCCGCTTAACATTTACCTCTGCGTGTCGATAACAAAATGTTTCCCACCAATTTTGTATCAAGAACAAAAAAAAAAAAATCAAGTTTAAAGGGGGCCGAACAAAAGTTTGACTCGACTATTTTGCCACTCGATTTAACCATAAAGCGAAATTTTTAAATTCAATCTTATCGATTTCGTGTGGCCTAACGGTTTCAAGCTAAATATTGTCACCTTCGAAGAAAGTACATAAGGCTCCGCAAACATGTATCGAGTATGTCTTATCTTTACTTATGAAAAAAGTCAATATATTGTTAAACGTATTTATATATTTGTCGCACCGTTCCCTGGTCCTTTCGATAAGGTTTCATACTTGGAAGGATCCTTGCTACTTTTTCTGCAGCCGTCTTCTCACTTAGATAAAACACCAGCGAGAGCGTCACACGAAAAGAGAAAAGGAACGTCCCTTAATTTCGATTCCGACTTTTGTCTCGGTGATCGCGAAGGGAAAAAAATTTCTAAGGTTTAAAAAAAAAAATGGGGGGAAAGGAAGCCGTCAATATTTTCACAAGGAGTGAAAATATGACACGAAAACTTTTGGGTCGATCCTCGCGCGCGGCCAAAATGGGGAGCGCGGTGAAGGGTGGCTTGCGACCTCCCATCCCTCAAGCTCCCGAGGCTCGGTGTTTTGTGGCAGAGTCGGGCATTCGACTCGGGCCGTCCTTTCCCTTCGGCCGACGACCGATCCCGAGTCCTTCCCGGATCGACCCCGACTCCTCACCTCATCTCAGACTCTACGGACACTTGCAATAGTATTAAATAGCTTCTCCATTCCGGCCTTTCTCTCTCTCTCTCTCTCTCTCTCTCATTCGAGGTTCGTCTTTCTCCCTCGGTGACTTTCTGGTTTGAACGCGCTGCTAATTCCACGACTTTTCCACCGTCCGCAAATAGTTTTCGCATTTTCGCCCCTGGTTTATCATGCTCTACTTTTAACAGAGCGAAAAGCATGTTTCCATTATTTCGACCGAATTGAAACGATTTCACAAGGCACCCTCCTTAAATTAATTTACGTGATTACGGTTTACTATTTTATTAAAATTAAAAAAAAAAAAAAAAAAAAAAAAAAAAAAAAAAAAAATGGTTTTGTTACTTGTTTTCTTTTTTCCTCACGACGGGACTTTGCTGTGATTAGTAACAGATAATTCTCCATAAAGTTAACTTAATTATTTTTGAAAAAGCGCGAGACAAATAAAAAAGGCATAAGACCGAAAAAGTTTGTCGAGGTAGGAAAAAAAGAGAATAAAAAGAAAAAGATATTCGGTCCAGTCTATGGGAAATAAGGCGCGCGTTCGGTTTCGACTCGCAGCTGTGCAAAGGGGGAGGGGGAGGGGAGGGAAACCAAGCCTAAAACGCTTGTCTCGTTATTTATTGACACGCCGAGTGCCCCGGTCGATTAAAGAAGAAAAAAAAAACTGCAGTTGTTCTAGTTCCTTTCATCTTGCTTTTTCCAAATAATTTCTAACCTGCGATCGCGTTTATCGATCCGATAAAAAATTAATGTCGAGCCAAACGGAAAAATTAAGATTTTATTTGGATTCGATAAATCTGTAGGTAAAGGATGCCAGGAAAGATCCGAGAGGTAAGCAAATGATCGATGCAGGAGACATCGCAAGATGCTTATTCAAACAACCGAACAAAGCAAACAAGAAGAAATGAGAGAAAGAGAGAGAGAGAGAGAAAGCGACGGAGGGAGACGGAAACAGAAAGAGGAAGACCATATAGTTTCGGAAAGTAAAACAGAGCGTTCGACGGGATATGCAGAATACTTTATTTGCTTTCGAGAGAGGGGAGGAGAGGAGCGTTATTCGTTTCGCTCCTCGGGTATTAATTTTTACTCCGCCGAATCCCCGAAGCCGATTAAAAAACGGCAAAACAAAGCTAGGCCTCCGACAAAACATTTTCGAGCACCTCGCGAGATATTAAAAAAGGGCAAGAAGGTGTCGGGGAGGAGAAAGGGGGGGAAAAAATGAAAAGCTCGTCCCGGCCGAAACGAAAAGCGATAAGAATGCACACAAGTGAAGCGAAAGAAGGGCGGAAGAAGGAGGAAGGATTCGGGAGGATGAGGAATGGATAAATATAACATGACGTGAATATCAAAACCACCGAAACATTGCTGTAAACGAAAATAAATCTACATGGAGTTTCCCTATTTTTTTTTCCTCTCTTCCCGCATTCGTTTCTTCAAATAAAGAAAAGGAACTTTTCCTATCGAAGACGCGGGAGATCGCGGAACAGTCGGGGGGGACGCCAACGGCTAATTACACCGTTAATAATTAACCCGCGATAAGGATTATTTCGCTCTAAATTCTTTTTAAGGGAAATCTTTAAAGCTTTAATTTTAAAGCTCTGCAATAAAACTTTTGCCCGAGATATCGGATAAACTCTCGTAAAATATTTTACTCGAAACGTCCATCCTTTCTTTGTCTCATTATCTGTAGTAAATTTCCATCGACACGATTTGCGGTCTTTTCTCGCCACTTTTCACGACTCGAAGCTAGTTTGGCATTTTTTTCTCCTGCGACTCCCACAGGAGAAAAGCACCTATCCACCAAAAAAAAAAGCCTTTCAATCGGTCGGCGGGAAAATAACGAAAAGCTTTAAAAAAATGACAACATCAGATAGCTCGACGTCCGAATGGTGAATGGGAAAATAGAAAATAGCCGGCCGGTAAAGAGTAACCGAGTTGCCGTGACCTTTAATTTACCGAGCTCGTACACAATTAACGATGTTTAAACTCCAATTAATCGGCGATTAATCTCGGGTTTTAGACACTGCTTTCTCCGTTACCTTAGATGCACGACTAATTGCGTCGTTAAAATAGTTTTATTCGGTTTAGGAATATGGGGACAGGCGCCCACCGAAGGACTTAATAACCCGATCCGAATTAAACAGATAAAATATCGACGGAGAGGATTTCTGTTCCTTTCTATCCGCTTCAACACTTATTCTACGTCATATCAACGTTTCTTCGTCACGACCCCTTTCTTTCTCGCTCCTCCGAAACCTTTTTTTTTCCCTAAAATTTTCTAGCAGAGAATTCTGAAAATGGAAGTAGAACATGAGGAATATCCCTAAGTTTTAAAAGGAAAATCCCTTCTCTGCTTTCTTCAATCGTTTCGAAAAAGAAAATCTGGGGGCGGGTTTCGATTCGGAAAACCGGAAATATCCGCAAGAGGCTATCTCGTCTGCCTTGAATTTGACCTTTAATAATTGAGAGTAACTTGCCTGAGCCTTTAACACTCGAAAAAAAACCTAAAACTTAGGATTTTAAAAGGAAACCCGGGAGCCGTTTTGGCCGGAAAAGGAAATAGAATCGCTTTTGGGTCGTGCGTCAAAACGTTCGATAAAAGCAGAGAAAATGCGTTCGTTAATTTTTAAACGTCCGCGACATTTGGCAATGGTGTAACGGTTTCGATACGACTCATTTCTTTTTGAAATACGACTTCGGTTTATAACAACATTTATCTTTTTCTTTTTTTCCTTTTCTATGCTCGATGAAGTGTTTATTATATATCTCGACGAGAAACAAAGCTATTTCGCCTAATTATTCCGATATTCACGAATGAAATTAATAAGAGGGTTCAGATATTACTTTGTCAATAGTCAAAGATGACACGAAAATCACAAGGTCATATCGAACGATATTTCATTAAACCGAGAGTAATTTATATTTTAATATCGAGACGGACGGCCTTTGTGTATCGACGTGTGTGAAAATAAATTATTTCTATATTGTTAAATTGCTTACTGACCGTTTGCCTCTTCGGTAATCATATTAACGTGTGCACAACCTTCTCTCTTTCTCTCTCTCTCTCTCTAGCCGAGGATAATGAGAAGAGTAATCTCGTGTCACATTAGCCTCGTTATATAATTAATAAATATCTATAATCGATTCTTTTTCGTACTTTTATTCGCAGTAGAGGAAAATCTTTCGAGACGCTCGTTCCGCAGTCAGAAATATCTGACGAGAAACCGAGATCCTCGAAATGAAAAAGAAAAGGATCGAAATCGATGGAAACGAGTTTGGATTGGTACGAACGTCGTAAAAGGAAAAGTCGTTAAAATGCATTTAACGCATTCGGGTGAAAACGGAATTGCATAAACAAAAGGTTGCGCTGGTCCGAGGATCCCCCGACGTCGGGATGGCTCCTAATTAATTTATTAAACACGTTTTAAAGTGATTAGGATTTTCGAGATTTTCCTTTACGGCCCCTGTTCGTGCCAATAATCTAAACTGACAGAACCGTAACTAGGGATCCGGAGCATAAAGGTGCGAACATGAAAATCCGATTAAGGAAACTCGAATGCTAATAAAACTTTTACGCCTATGTTAAATATAAGGGGTGGTAAAACCTCCGTTTGTTAACCCAAACATCAACAATAGGCGAGACAAATATAATCTATATGAATTCCTTTTGTACAGATAACCATCCCATATTAAAAAAAAAATATTTCACATTTTTTCTTCATTCATTTCTCCTTCTCCTCAAATTATCAAGGTTCGTTCGTGTGTTAAGGTTAATTCTGTGACAAGCAACTTGTAACAAATCAAAACGCTTGATATGCAGAAAAGTATTTTTTTTTCTAAATGAAAAACTAAAAGTAACTCCCATCGTTTCGATTAGATGGCGAATACTGTAAAATAAAAACGTGCTAAAAGCATCATTGTTTCGCGCCATTCGAAATAACATATTATTTGGTCACGATTTTAACGACCGGTTCACCACGCTTTGTTTCAAAGATCATCGTAAATATTTCAAATCGGCAAACTTGACACCGGTTCGGCCACGACGACATTTCCATTCGGACTCCCGACTCGTTCCTAAACGATTCAAATCAAATATTAATACCTTTTTTAAGGCGAGAAGATCGAAAGGAACGGATTCGAAACGGTTATCAGTTACCTGAACTAATCGGATTATGCTGGGGTGCACAATCCGAGGCCCACCAACGCTACATTTTTTCCCGTCCTTCTATTAATTAAATTAAAATAACAGGTTTTCAAAGTCTCGCCGCTGTTTTTTTATCTTCTTCGTCCAGCAACTTATAGCACTGTTAAATACATTTCATGAATCTGCAATTTTCTTTAAACTTCTCCCCTATTTATTATAAATTACCAAATTGATAACTAAAAAAAGCCTTCACAAAGAAGCAAAAAATGAAAAGGAACCCAATCGTTTGGAGGGTAAAGCTTGCAATTTCTTTTACCAAAACCATGAAAAGTTTTAAAATTTTAAAAAAAATGATGAATAAGTGGGACTGATAACATACGTAATTACAATTTTTAGAATCTCACACAATAGGCTTCTTTCAGTACAAGATCAGAGAGCAGAAATCTGTCTTTGCATAGTTACTCTTTTCATTGCCTAAAATTATGATTTATGTTTTAGATTTGAGGTGTTACAGTAATTATTAAAATAAAAAATAATTGATCTATAAGCTAAAAATTAGAATCAACTTCAATGAAATTTGAAATTTATAAAAATCTTAACAACGCTAAATAGTTAGTCGGTTATTTGTATTTGTTTTCATGACTCACACTTTTAACGGACTGATATCAAAATTGATTTTTAAAAATTAATCTAAAATTAGGCTATGCCTAAAAATATGAAACTTTTCATACTCTCTGCCATGAAAACATGAACCCATCGAAGGTCCTATTTAATCACAAATTCAAACTGATCACTGTATCTAGTCCATATCGAAGGATGACCAAAGGTAAACAGTATTATTAATGCTATATGGTTTTAAGTACATTTACATGTGCAAGGGACGTTTTAAATAAATTGCTTATATATGCACTGTAAACTCTATTAAAGCATTTCGTTTCGTCGACTAGTTTTCACACCAAACATCAGTATAAACAAAGGAAAAAAATAAGTTAGAGGGCGATTGTAAACAAGACATAAAAATAAATGGCTAATGCAATGTTTTCGACCCCTGCAATCGATGCCAAAACATAAAAAAGGATGAAAATAATATAAAAAAAAATTCTCACCGCTGTAGCTGGGTGACGAGTCGATGCAGGGTACATTTCCCGTCACCAGCAAGAAATATCAAAATCACCTCGACATACTGGTTAATCCAACAAAAGAAATCCACTTCTTATCACCTCACCAAGAATTAACGAAAACCATTTTAATCCTAAACAACACTTGTCACTTTATTTCTGTCAATATCTTGCGAGTAAAACTTAAAACCGCTATTCATGTATTTATGAAAAACATTCACTGTTACATTTCTTTTGAAAATACACGATTTTTTCACTGATAGACCGCGCAAAATCCGTTGTTTTTAGCACATTTTAAACCGCTAAAAAACATAAACCGTCGGTACACTCTATTCGTAATGGCTGACACTCAAGACCACATTCGCGTTCCCTTGCCAATCACTATGGATCCTCCTCATTTCTTCCCGAAAGCAGTACGATCGATTCCGAAATGTGTTTCTACTCTAAGCGAAAAGACGGAAATCTACGTTATGTTCGACCCATTTCTAACGTTTTCCGACCGTATTTTGACAAATGGCTGTCAACTCAACGTTGAGTATTTAGCAACACTCTCGCTAGCGCCATCTGTAAAACCCGATATCAACCGGATCGATTCCATATTTTTCCGCTGCGAGGCGCCACTTTCTAATCCCACGACGATTTTCCCGCTCGATTTTAGAATTAGAAATTTAGGTTCGAGTCGAGTCAAGTAGTCGACGCGAAGGGAATTTTATATATTCTCCTTTTTCGTTTTAATATTTTTAAGCTGTTTCGTCGATATCGATCGAGAAAGAAAAGGAGTGATTAACAGAAATGACGAAAAGTATATTAAAGCTAAACCTGAACTGAAACCTGAAATCAAATAAATGATCGAGGAGGTTTTGAAAAGAATTAAAGTCGGCGGTGATACTGGATGGAGGAGGGATTTCATCTTTCTTCTTCTGGCTGCCCTGCGCACAAATCTTAAACAACAGCACTGCCACTGCCAGTCGGTTGTATGAAGAGCTGTGTTGTGTTTTCTATTGTTTTCGTGCGACCGTAATATTTTCGTTAAAATTATGCATTATGGATTTTAGAAATGTGGTTTATAACGCTGCAAGGGATGGGAAACTTCGTCGATTAAAGGTACGGGACGTTTTACACGAGATTCCGACTCGATTTTAGCTATCAAATTCTTTGTTTTTGTTCACGGCCGTCTTGGCCTTGTATTTTTAATCTGCATTTGTTATTTCCTGGTTATAAAATCAATAATGTTACATTTAACGTTATCTCTTATTTCTCCTGCTGAAAACGGTTTTTTCTGAATTTAGCATTAACCCCGTGCCTCGTTAGCACATCTTAATAAACCTACAAGTTCCTTTATCAAAACAAAATCTTGTGGAAAATATAAGGGATGAGATATCGAAAATGACGGCTTGGTTGTCACTTTTTACTACTAGGAAACATTAGGCACACTGGTAAAACACTAGGAAAAAGGGAAAGTAAGACGTGAAGACTTCTGCAGTTTTCATTAAACCAAAACAGGAAGTCTACTTAGTTTTTTTTCATTTCACAATAGGAATTGGATAAAGTTATTAAAATTGATTGCCATTCAAAAAAATTGGGTTATGTTTCCCTGATCTGTATTTTAAGCTAAGTGTAAGGGTAAGCAATGCAGGTGATTTTAATCTGATAATGTAATGTGTTATGATTTTACTTTCTCTTAAAAGATGTTTGCGAGACATTTTGAAGTTGCAAAAATGTTTGACATTAGTGAAAAAGAAAGGTTTGATGCAGTGCACATTACAGTTCATCTGGCAGATTTCCCAAAAAAAATGTAACTTTCTATAAAACAGATTTCGAGTCCTGCAATCTTTATTTTTACACTTCTGTTATCCCGAAGTGGTATTTTTACGGATGTTATATGGGTCATTGATCCATTAAATGTTTATTCTGCTTGCTGGTGTAACACATTCTCGGTTGAATGGTCGTCAAGTATTTAGTGACTTTTATTTACTTTTAATCGAATTGAAAAAGAATTTATCTTTAAGATCAAACAGATTAAACCTGAAACGGACCTGTTAGGCAGGTAGAGAGGTTCATCTTTTATCAAGGCCAAATGGGTTTGCCATCAAGAAGTATTAGTTCTTTTTTTGAGGTATCATCTATGTAGAAGGCCTCATTATCTGTCTTCAATTATTTTTGCTTCTCCTGCTGGAAATTGGTTGAATAGCCTGTGGCATCTAGGGGAATAGATTTTTCTGATTTTTCTCAACAATAATTTGATGAGAGTGTGAATAGTTTCTTGTCTCATGATCCAAATTAAAATTTATCAGCAGAACTGCCCTTAAATGTTAAAAATGCCCCAACTAGGGCATCTCGAAACCAAATTTAGTTTTTATAACCCAAAAAATATAATTCAAAACAAAGTTTTACTTTTGATTTTTTGAGAAAAAAACAGGATTAATAAAGCTAAAACTTTCTATAACACGAAAAATTTTCTTTACAAACATAAAATTACGTGAGCCAGAAAATTTAAATGCAAGTCCAAATATTTTCTTTAGTGTTTCCTAAAGTTCAATGCCAAATTCTTTAAATCTCTCTTTTATTTTCTCACTATTTATCGCATCAGAATAATGGCAATCGAAGTTGATAGCGCATCGGGGATCGGGAGGAAATCTTGCTACCGTTCAAGCCAAAGTTTGTTGTCCCAGGTTAACGCACTCGAATTAAACCTGGATTATGTGTTCGTTTTTTTTTCTCTCATTAGCCTAATGTGTCATCGCGAGAGGTGGTCCCGTTATTTTTGTCTACCGTTTCCACGTTCTCACGAGTGCCATTGTTCTTTATTAAATGGCACTCTCGAATTATTTCCCGAGTGTATGAGAAGAAATTTAAAATGTTTTACATCGTAAGTCGACGGTGAGGTGAGCCAGACGTAAGTTCATCAAGGACGAAGTCCCGCGATATATTTGTACCGAAAACAATGCCAAGATACTTATCACCTTTGAATTTTTATTTCTATCTGCATTTTTTTCGGAAGCCAGATTTTTCTATTTCATCCATCCGGATAAAGTCTTATAGGGTGGCCGCCCGTAGTTAATAGTCGATCGATTCAACGACGATAATCGACCGTTATGTAAGGCAGTTAACCGCGAATCCTTTTCCTAGTGGCGATGCCAGCTCGGATTTTTTTTTAAAAATTAAAAATCCCTAATTTCGATTTGAGATGATAGGTTTTTTGATTTTTACGAGAGCCCTTGGCACAACGTTTAAAACGGTTTCTAATGTCCGGTATCGTGTGTCGAAAACGTTTTTGCCTTCGGACGTTTTCTGCACTTTTTCCCTTGGATCCATTCGTGCTAATCCCCTAGCTCAACGACCAAGAGTTGTTATCCGTTAGGATCCCGACGAATTTTCAATTTCGATACGATTATCTCGAAAATGAAAGAATCAAAGACGACCTTGGAAACTCGGGCTAGGGTTTCTCACATATCCGTTACCTATTTTAAATTAGAGGTTGTGTCATTTGACCCGATTGACTTTACACGTGTTGAGACACTTCGATCGTGTTATCGTATTCATATTTGTTTTTTTAATTCGTATCGCAGTATGCAGCGGGCTTTCGCTTGATTTACTCGCAAGAAAAAAAACGGCAGGGACGTTCAGAAATTTTTCAAATTCCGAAATAAATGACAAAGTTTTAATCGTTTCGTAAGTATTAGAGAACAGCTAGCTGATCCACGATTTTTTTTCTATTCGACAAAGTTGTAATATTCAGAAGATGAGCTAGCTAATCGAATCTGGCGAAGTTGGATTTTTTTTATAATATCGAAGCACGTGCCTTTTTGTAATTAAGCTTCTTGAAAATGTGACAAAAGCCGATGGAAACCTTCTTCTCGTTACTCTTCTAAAAAAGCTCTTCAAGCTCTTGAATAGATAACGGTTTATTTCGTAGCCGTACTTTTCAAAGTGTGAAATCCAAACGTAAGTAATTAGCATTCGTTTCCTTAATTCTATCTGCTGAACGGAAAATAATCTATCAAAGTGATTTCGATGTTTTTTGTTTATTCCACCAACAAGTTTTTTTAAAATTCGCTCCTGATTTTTAGTTCATGTGCTGCAATTAAGAAAACTTATTTGAAATGCAGCCCTCAAGTAAAGAAACCGATTTACGTTAGGAAACTGTTCTCTTTTTCTGTTGAGCTCGAGAATCTCTTGGAATCGTATCTCGTTAGGTATTTGTATGTTTGGATACATCATCTACCGTTAATTGATCGGGTGCCCACTCGATTTTTTTTCAGCTGTCAGTTTTCGGTACCTCCGAGAATTGACGAGCCGTAACGGGGTCAATTGTGCGACGCCGACGCGTCTTATTTTGACACGCCATCGACGTGTTCGTCATTTTTTTTTTTGCAATTTTTTTTCCTTGGCATCCGAAGAGAAGAGGGGTGAGAGGAAGTCGGTTACAGGATTTGAAAAGTGTGTTATCGTCCTTGAATTTCGTAGCCGGGCATGTCGAGTGCGTTCACGCGACCGGAATTTCGAAACGTCCGTCTACGTCCTGGCTAAAACGGTTATTTATTATTTAAACGAGTGCGGTATAATTAGCAGCGTTTGAATAAAATCAAACTCGAGGGTCAAGGTGTAAAAATTTGAACCCTCTAAGAAAACTTTGAATTAAGAATGTGTCCTTGGGCCGAACGAGAAGATCCAATATATTAATAAGGTTTAATCGAGCAACGGTCTCCGAGAAATTTGAGGTTAATTTTTCGAGATATTATTTTTATGGGGATTGGGTATAATATTTCGTGCCCCTTTTAATTTAAAGGGTCGCATTGGCAATATCCCGTCGTTTATGACCCGCCGAGAGAGGTTTACGAGTCAGTGTGTCATTAAGGTCCTTGATCTTAATCTTTATTTTGTATAGCGAAATTTGTAATTTGTCAAATTTTCGGGCGTAGGCGTCGAATAACGCGTTCGTCAGTCAGTAGGATAAGATTCTACGTACTTACTCTCGTTTAATACCCATTCGTCATTCGGGCTAATTGTAAATTTTTTTTTTCTGCTACCGCAATGTTCGCCTCCTTATAAATTAACATTCGCGATTCCCATTCGTAGGAATTTTCGTGGGCGAACGGTTAAGAAATCAAAGGGAAAAGCACCTACGGCCCGGCGGAAGACGTCCGACTCTCTTAAGTACCGGAATCTAAATCCGTAAGAAAAATTTATTTTTTGGCTTGTCTCTCGTTTGGATTGCGAAACTCGACAAAAAAAATGGTTAACCGTGCTATTAAAAATAAAAAGAAAAATAAACACGACTCGACGATCGATATTCAAAGCGATGCTCCCGATTTTATAAAATAATTAGGCTACGAATATAGGCAGTTATAGCCCCGTTATAAGGAATCCAAAATCCTTCCTTTCTTTCGAATCGGTTTTTCTCTCGAGTAATTTCAAATCCAAGTTAATTAATTTTGCCCGTCTGCTTAAGATTGCCGGTGTCGTTCCCGATAGGCAAACATCGTTTTTTCTCGCGCCCCTAACGAGATCGTTGCAAGATTTACTATGTCGGCTTTTTGAAATTCGGGAAATGGTTTTTTTTCCTGGCTATTTAAAAAAAAAATACTTTTTGGGGGGTTTGAGAACACGAAACAAAATTGAGGAAACGTAAACAAAAGAAGCTTCCTCGATTTAAAATACGTTTTTAATGGATCGAAATGTGCGAATGTCATGTAGATGATTACGCAGAAACAAGTATAAAGATGATTTGTCCAAATCGGGACATATGTTAATGATATTGAGCATTGGCAGCTACTACAAAAGCGGTTTTAATCCATTATTATTCAAGTTGAAGGTCCAGGTTTTATCGACGTGCGATCCGAATCCTTCCTTTTTCTTCTTTTCTGGAGACTAACACCTTTTTAATATCATTTTTTCATCGAATCAAGGTCGAAAAGCGATTTACAGGTATTTAAGGAAATATTCGGCTTATGGAAAATGTTGGTGCACGTTTTGCAACTTTTTTTTCCTATAAATAATCAAGGTCGAACCTCGTTTGAGATTTCTGGGAAAGGAAGAAGAGTCCTTTTCGAATTAAATTCCAAATTTCCGAAGCTCGAGAGGTAAGAAGACTTCTTCGTATCCGATATCAAGCGGAATAAAGTTAAAAAAATTTACGCTATTCGACCTTGACCATTCTCGAAGCAGACTCGCCTTGAACAAGATTCCCAGTACGTTAACTCTCGGGATCGGAAAAAAAAAAAAAAAAAATATGCGCAGATAATCTTAAACAAAAGGAACTCGAAACGAGTGGAAAAAAAATGCGTCACTTTTCCATATTTGAAACTTCAAGGCGTAGCACTTTTACAAAAAAAAAAAAAAAAAAATATGGACCCGACAATGGTTTTCCAAATCTTATTTCGTACAATTTAAAAAAAAATTGTTTCTTATCGTTTTTGAACTGATCGAACCGCACATGTAATTTATTTTTATATCGGGAGACCTCGGTACCAGAATGAAATGTCAATGTCGTATAAGGCTCCTTATTTGGCTTAAGCATATTTCCTGAATCGTTTCCCTCGAGGTTCTTGCAATAAAAAGAAAAATGGAGTGTTTCACAATTTGCTGGCTTCGCGATTTTGACGCGACCAGGACTTCCGGACGAACAAATTATTATGCTGCTTTTTTTTCTAAATTTTTGGACGATGGCCAGACCGTTAGGGTTCCGTTCCTCGAAGCTCGAAACGTGTAAATCCTTTGTTAACCGTGATTTTATTTTTAGGTGTTTTTGGAACATCGAGCCGAAGTGGAAGTTGCCATGTTGGTAGCAGCCAAGACCCACGGAGCGACGCCGTTAGTCGTAGCTTGCAGGAACGGACACTACGACGTCGCCGAATATTTGATCCAAAGATGCAACGCTAATATAGAACAGCCAGGATCAGGTACTAAGAGTCCTCCTTTTTAAGATGAACTCGTGTCGCTTAAACCCGGACACTTTCTAAATGATTTAATGTAAAAGTTTTAAAAATGTTTCGATGTATCTTAGAAAGCTAAAGCGATCGAAATCTAAGCGAGTTGTCAACACGAAGTTAAAGTTAAATATTTTCTCCATTTAAAATTCATCGATTTGGAAAACGCTTTCTCAAACCTAGCAAACTTAACTTGTTAAGTTTAAAAAATTTTCTTTAGTTTTAATTGACGCCTTTAATCGAAAATAAAAGGAGTCTCGTATTTGGCAGTTCAAATGTTTTCGATGGTAGAGAAGAAAGAACGCTTTTACTTTTGAGGAAGGTTTATGTAACTCGGTGTTTCGAGTTAATGGCCGGCTATACTCGAGTCTCGGGTTAAATAAGAAAAAAATGAAACTGTTCGCGATTAAAAGTTTAACAAATTTTTTTCTTTTACAGTCGTGTTTGACGGTGAGACCATAGAAGGAGCTCCTCCTCTTTGGTGCGCCGCCGCCGCTGGATACCTGGACGTGGTAAAACTTTTGGTCAAGCACGGTGCATGCGTAAATAGCACGACAAAAACGAATTCTACACCGCTTAGGGCAGCTTGTTTCGACGGTCATTTCGAAATAGTCAAATTTTTAGTCGACAGCGGAGCCGACATCGAAATAGCCAACAGGCACGGTCACACCTGCCTCATGATAGCTTGTTACAAAAAGCATTTTAAGATTGCCAAATATCTCCTGAGCCTCGGAGCAGACGTTAATCGGAAAAGTGTTAAAGGAAACACGGCCCTCCACGATTGCGCCGAGTCCGGGAGTCTGGAAATTCTTCAAATGCTTATAAGCAACGGTGCTAAAATGGACGTAGATTCCTACGGTAAGGAAACCCTCGGATTCGTTTCGTTCGGGCCGACTTCCAATTTATGTTTTTTTTTCGTTTTAGGAATGACTCCGCTTTTAGCAGCAAGCGTTACCGGACACACTCACATCGTAGAATATTTGATTCAACTTCCCGAATTAGTCTCGCGTTCGGAAAGAGTAGACGCGTTAGAATTATTAGGAGCCACTTACGTAGATAAAAAGAGAGACATGAACGGAGCTTTAAGACTTTGGAAACGTGCGATGCACGATAGGTAAAGACGAGATCCGTACGGAACGTCCTCGGAAAACTTTCCAATACTCTATGCTTTTCTCTTCTACAGATTACATAGTTCTAATTACAAATTGCCGAAGCCGCAGCAATTAACTACGGTCGAAGCTTACGATCACGTCAAAGAGATTAACGATATGGAGAGTTTAGAAGACTTGCTTGCAGACCCAGACGAAATGAGAATGCAGGCTTTGGTTATTAGAGAGAGAATACTCGGACCCGCACATCCTGACACTAGTTACTATATCCGGTATCGCGGAGCCGTTTATGCGGATGCCGGGAAATTTAACAGGTAAAGGAACGTCCGGAAAACTAAAAAAAATCGCCAGAGGCCTCGACAAGTATAAATTTTAATCCTCCGTTTCAGATGCATCGGTCTGTGGAATTATGCGCTCGACATGCAACAAACCATGTTGGAACCTTTAAATCCGATGACTCAAAGCTCGCTCTTTTCTTTCACCGAGCTCTTTTCCTTCATGATCAGCGAAGAAAGCAGAGTCAGCTCTAGGGGAAGGAGAATCCCGCCCGTCGGTTTCGCCGACGTCGCAACTGTTTATAACAAAGCCATTCACGAAGTAAGATTCGATTCGTGATCCAGAAAAATTTTTAATTTTCTCTATAAATAATTTTTGTTCCCAGGTTAAAGTGGGGGTTCAACTCTTAGAAAAAATTCCAAAGCACGACAGAGACTTAACGTATTTACATAGGGTTCTTGTGATATCTCTTCACCTGGGATGCTTGCTAACGAAAGTCATGAAGTCCGCGACCCCGGAACAAGAAGAACTTAAAGAATCCGTGTATAAAAGCACTTATCAACTAGTTAAATTGGGAGTCAAGGGTAGAAACGGAAGGAGCGTTCTTCATTTGGCTTGTTCAAGAGATTCCGGTTTAGTCGGCAGGTCTGTATATCTTTTTTTTTCACGTTTAAAATAAGTTTGTTCGACGAAAGAAATACTAAGCTCGTTTTGACTTTAAAACGCGCCAGTAGGTACTCGGCTTGCCAATTTCCGTCTGCTT
Organism: Liposcelis brunnea; assembly: GCA_023512825.1. Taxonomy (NCBI): domain Eukaryota; kingdom Metazoa; phylum Arthropoda; class Insecta; order Psocodea; family Liposcelididae; genus Liposcelis; species Liposcelis brunnea. Next base: position 436,412 of record CM042066.1, on the reverse strand, counting down.
CCCTGGCCCGTCTTTTGATTAAAGTCGGAGCCGATGTCGGAGCGAGAGACGAGGACGGAAATACTCCACTTCATTTGGCGGCTCTTGCAAGCCCTACCGACGCCGCTTTGCTCACCGTGCTTCTGGAAAACGGAGCTCACATAGACACCGTCAACTCGGATAACGACACGATGGAAACTCTTTTGAAACACAGACTTCAACATTCTGTCCTCAACCCTATAAAATACAAAACTTTGGCCTGCCTTGCGGCCAAAACTTTAACCAAATACACCAAGAAAGAATATTATGTAGATCAAATACCAAGGACTCTAATACCTTTCGTCGAAGCGCATTGATGACGGTTTCGTTTTAATTGTTATAATTTTTATCTCGTCGGCTTTCGGCCGAAATCTCGTCGTCGCAGCGCTTATTATTTTTCGATTTACTTGGCTTCCTATACAAACGAGGAGTATGTTGACGTTTCCTTTTCCAAATAGGCTCGCGAAACTCTTGTCGTAAAAATTTTGTAAAAATTTTCTCATTATTTTAAAATTAGTTTTTGATCCGGTTTTAAAACCGACGAAGCAAAAAATATAAGTTGGTCAACTTTATTCATTTGAGCTTTTATATGATAAATTCATCGCCTGCAATATTTTCATCGCCTTTTGAGTGAATGAAAGACCTACTGCGGTTTTATTAGTGCGCGAGAAATAATACAAGCTGTCATTTTTTTCTCTTCATTAATTTTGAAAGTATTTTTCACTTTACAGTATAAAAAATTTTACGCTTAAAATAAAACACAAATTCAAAAAATTAAGTCGTGAAGACACAATATTTTTAGAAAAGGGAAAATCAAAATTATTGTTTCCAATTTCGTCAAAAATTTATTGCCATAAAAAAAATAAATTTTTAATATTTAAAATCTTTTTTTTTTCTTCCTAAATCTACGAGATCATATATGTATCACAGTTCGATATCAAACAATTGCGGACGTATTCCTGCTTCCTTTCCTCTATTATAGCTATAAAAAATTTATTAATATTTAACGTTTTCCTCCTTCGAAAGAAATATAAAATTTAATAAGATGCAACTTACCCAACTTATTTAAGTGTCCGAAATTCGGTTTGGAGAAATGTTAAGGTCGACATTATTGAAGCGTTTCAAGAAATGGTCAGGGTTCCAGCCTGCATCTAAAATTAATAATGAGTAATTAGACTTTATTTTTAAAATGTTTTCGTCATTTTTTCCAGCATATAGAAACAACTACTCGACGACGATTAAAATTTGGTCCTAATAAGAGTTAAAACTAATCAAGTCTCAAAATTCTAATTCTTCTCATTAAAAGAAAAATTCAATCAAGCACAAAATTTTCGTTGCAAAAGTTCTAAAAAAATCGGCTACATAGATGTCCTAAATTTTCATTTAAAAAGTAATCGAATTACAAAGCAATATCGACCAACTAACTATGAAGGGAAATTATGTTACAAGCTTTATCCGGTTTGCTTTTTAATAGCTATCGGGTGGTACTAAGACTTGTGTGCCCGAGGGAACATAAAAGACCTTATTACGATCGGAAACTTGGCTAAGATAACCTTTGACTCATACGCAAACAGCCGACGGAAGCGAAAGTCAGCCGAAAGAACAAAACAGATAGTAAGTTGTCAAATTAGAATTAGCACGACATTCTTTTTTCCATTTTAATATCGAATTAAGGCAGTAGTAAAGAATAATAAGCTCACTTAACTGAAGGGATTTTTAAAAACGTCTCTGAATAGCTTTTCAAGTCGCATCTTTCCCGTTTGAGAAAAGCCATTACCCAGGTAATATTCTCAACGTTCTTAATTTACTTTAATCTGTTTTAGTTCTAAAATTTGAAAAAATTTCTTTTCCGGAGCAGGCGCTCAGCCTTTCGTTTCCTAGATGACCCAACAACCGCCACTCAGACAAAAAAATTAATTCGAGTAGCAGAAAGAAAGTTTACCGGTTTTAGTTTCCTTAAAAATTGATTAATGCTTAAAAATTACCTTTTTTTTCACTGATCCTGTAGACGGGAAACATCCCTCACAACTCACAACGCCAAGGAGCTCAGGAGACACAGACCGAAATCCAGGCGATATAACGACAAGAAGCCAAATCCATTCCTTTGATGATTAAACCGGCAACTTTACTAGTTACGATATTATGCAAATAACAATCGCAGCCAGGAAAAACATCAAATTCGGGATAACCGCAGAGGAAATTTGTCGGTCACTGTTTTACAATTTTTCGTCGAGTTCTAGCAGCAGCTACAAATCTTATTCTTGGTTTCCTCCAGCAGCTGAAACTCCGCTCTCCGAGATCATTTTTAATTATTTTACAAACTGAACGCAACAAAACTGACCCCGAATACCGTTTGCGTAATAAATAACCTGAAATCCGCGGCAAATCTAAAATTTTTAACAAAAAACACTTGCCAAATTTAACCAAATAAATAAAACACTCGTTGCTTTGGCTCCATTGCTCCGTACAACTTTTTATGACGATCCAGTATCAAAAAACTTTAACAAAAATGGCGACTCAGATTCAAAGAATCGATCTGGAAATTTAAAAAAAATATAAATACCCGATTATCATAACTTTGACAGCTACTTTTTCTTCGGGATTTCAAAATGGAAAAAAAAAATCTTTCACTGACGTGAGATCATAATATATGCCACATGCACCTCTGAAGTTAAAATTTATTGTGCCCGTACGGTTTCTCTTTCTTCTTTTCAACACTTTCAAATTCAAATTAAAATATTTTTAAATATTTCACAAAATTAACAAGTATAATTCCATACAAGAAACACCCAATTAGTTTTCTTCCGCAGATTTGCTATTAATTTAACAGGTGCGAAATGAATTGCGCCAGCATTAGCCCATTTCGATATTAATTAGATCACGAGTTTAGATTTTATAAAAACTTTTCAAAGGTATTTGACATTTTTTAAACAAAAATACATATGTGCTAGACAAAAAGTTTGCCTACGGACACATCGCTCTCATAGAATCTAAATATCAAACAATCCTATAATTTTACAATTGGTCCTTCTCAAATTCTACGTATTAGTTTCGATGGTCTCAGATTGAAAAACTCTTGATCTAATTAGTTCTCATGCAGAAAAGCTTCCACCTCGCTTTGATACCGAGGCTTTCCAACGTCAAGTTTTTCCTAACGTACAAGGCGATCACTTTAAAGCGATCCGCAGCCGGTAATCGATCGAATGTAAAATCGTAACTTACCGAATCGAGAGATCGATTAAATCAACGACAAAACCGCGAATGGAACCATCGTTGAAAATTAAATCTTATTAGTTTTCTCGCGTCACATAATCGCATTCCCTTTTGGAATAAAAATTGGAAAGTATTATGCCCCAAACCGATTTAAAACGCATCTGTAGCAGAAGATAAAACGGATGAGCGATAGAAAACGATCCACCTCTGTTGACAACATTCGAGTTCTACATGTTTCCTCATACCTTCTTTTACGCATAAAATTGAATCACTGCAAAGCAAAGCAGTATTTCCGAACAGAAAGCCGAGGTACGTAATTCAACAATTTTATTCGGCTGCACCCAACGACAGCTGGCTATCAACATTTGACAAAAAACCGTCTCCTAAAGCCGAAACACGCATGCGATTTATCTTCCCTTGCAGGTAACGTATACATTCGATTGGGACAACACTTCCCCACAATTTTATTAAAAAAAGGAAGCTGATCTATATACTTTTGCCCAAGCAAACGTAACAGAAGCTGTCGAACGAATTTTGCTGGATCAGATCGAAGCGATCGAGCAACAAACAAATTACGAGCCGTTCGCACTCGACAAACTGAATCTGTGCAAATCGTTCACGAGCATATTTTAAACCTGAACTTCTCTTCCTTCGAATTTAATATTTCAAAAAAACTCATTGATAAAAATTTGGTTTATTTTGTAGACATACAATTTATTTCTCACGATAACGCAAATAAACTTAATCTAATTATAGAAAGTATCTGGTGCTTCTACATAACCGAGCGCCACACAAATTAAGATTTCGACCCAATCCAATTTTAATTTAACCTTCTGTTATTAGAAATATTCATACCCTTGAAACAAAAATCTGGAAAAATCCTCCGACGAAACGATGGAAACTTTTTATTAAAAACCTACTTAACGAATAAGAAGTCTTTTCCACAAAATAAACAAATCGATGAATATCGGGTTTCATTTGAATTAAAAATACCGGCAAAAAAATAATTATAGTTGCAAGCCTAGTTTTGCAACACTAAAACCGAAGGGATGGCTAGATTCGATCGAAGACTCCTTCTTCCATCGACCGCTCCGACTCCTCAAGATACACGTTCAAGTGAAACCCAATAAAATCAATTTTATCTCATTGCTTAACTCTTTTTCAATCCCGATCGAATCACCAATTTCACAATTAGTCCTCAAGCGATATCAAAGACATTCATCCATTTTATACAGACAATTTTTTGTTGTTGTGATCTTAAATTATTGGTGTAGATCCTGCTGGTGATTTCTGGTAACGCCTCCACGGCTGGTCTCTTTCACTACGTTTAACACATCATTCAATTACATTTTTTTTTTTTTTGAGTAGGTAAAGCTTAAAAATTGGGAATATTATCTCAATTTACTGCCCAAACAATGTGGAAAAAACTTCTGACAATGAACATCGAAAAATTACAAACCTTACTAACAAAACCGTCCTTTCTCACTACGTTGATTAATTTGATATTATTACATTTAAAATTGAGAAAATAATCTAACGTCGAAAATCGAATAAGCTTTTAAAATTAAAGAAATAGTCCATCCTACCTCAAAACAAACCTCGAACAAATTTACAATAGTTAAGATCTAGGTCTACAACCGTTCATTCTAAGCAAGTTAAAAATTAAAAGACTAAATTATAGTGATCATTTTCCACTGTGTCAAAAATTGGTTTTAAAATTAACGATCCTATTCTGCAAAAAAAAAAGAAAACCGACTTCTGGTTTACGGGTGGAGTCATACCTTTTTAAAATAGACGAACATCAATAGTTTGCCCATCGATTCGAGCTCGATCCATTAAAGCTGAAATAAAACTTTAAGGAAAACACCTGGTTAATAGAAAAAGAATTTTTCAAGTATTGTTTAAACTTCAACATTCCTTTCATACTAAAAACCCTACTTTGTGGATTGCGGGGCTTCTTTGTGCTGGGCCAAAAAAAAATTACAAAGTCTTATAATGTCATGAAACGTCCAGAAATGTGACTAAATAAACCACCAAATAAGCCCCCTCGTACGGTACTGATTATTGGGATAAACATTGTTGAGAAACGACGGTGAAAAAAAATAATACCTCATTCGGCAACATTTTGTCAACGAAATATCTCCGCACTAAGAAATAAATAAATGATGTCGTTTGGCGAAGCAGTTCGACAAAACTCAATCGGAGCGCGATTAAGTTTCAAAGGACTCATTTTTCGATCAGGATCTTAACGTAATTTTAAATACGAGCAAAGAAATCGTCGGGACGAGGTTCGAGAAACGTATTCTACAATAAAGCGATTTAAGGTTTCGGCAAACCGACAGACCATTAGAATGAAATATAAAAGGATACAGACTGCACGCATTGCCTCCAGTTCGGTTGCGAATCGGATGAGTCCCAGTTTGCCACGCATTTCAGCAAATTTGATATTTCCAACGTCACGAAACTTATCTTTCAAGTTCTGCCAAGTAAAATTATGGGGTAACTAAAACAAAGAAAATACGAATATTATTAGCGACTCTTATAATAACCGAGAATGAGTCAACAGAGTCATTCAAATCAACTAACGTTATCGACTATTACGGTGTCTGACGACTTTCCTAACTGTCCGCTGCTTGAGAAACTGTTGTTCCTGGATGAAGGAGTCGCAAAGTTGGTATTATTCGAGAGGTTTCGAAGATCGCGCTCTCCGTACGAATCTCTTGAACCACCTAAATTCAAATCTGATAAATAACCCAACCTAAAAACTTAACTTTTTTTTTTTTTGAAAATCAGCATTTGCAAAAGAAACTTTACCCCCAGAAGTCAAAGAAGTTCCGCCGGTTCCACCACCTAATGAAGAGCCGAGGCCTGATTGACTGACCAAATTACCACCTAAACTAGCAAGGTTTCCCAAACTTGCCAAATCCCTTGCAGTTAAATCGTTTGTGCTTCGTGCCAAAAGATCCAAATTGCCTGCTGGCCCGAGAAGAGAATTACTGCCTGAATTCAAAGCTGCTGCGGCTTGCAATGCTGCCGCTTGTTGCGAAAGACCTGAAAATTTAAAGTCTATTAGCTATGCTTATGTGTACTATTTATTGACTAGCATCTAAATAAAAGGTTTTGCAATTACCGAGTGGAGGAACTGCAGCTGCAGCGGACAGTGCGGCTGCCGCTGTGAGGTTGCTGAAATTGTTCTGATTTTGCAAAGAAGATAGGCTGTTTCCGACGCTGGCTAAACTTGGAAGATTCTTGGCGACGTCTCTTAAAGGAGCCCCGTTAGTTCCCAGACCCATACCCACACTATGCAATCCTTCTGGCAACCTGTTACTGTCAAAAGGATCCACTCTATCCATACGAACGGTAAGGCGTCGGTCGTACAACGGCTGATTGTGAAACATGGCTAAACAATGCTGTCAAGGAATTATTTTTCTCACATACAACCAAAAAATCTTTCATTAATACACAAAAGGATACAAATGGCTTGGACTGATTCTACTGGATGATCATACTCTACTACAGCAAACCCTCTTGATTTGCCATCTGAATCAACTGAAAGCTCCACATCTCGCACTTTACCAGCTAATTTAAAAACTTCCCTCAATTTTTTCTCAGTCACTTTATAATCCAACTAGAATACAAATTTCTGATTAATCATAACAAATTTATTGCATGATTGCTTAGTTGCCATGTTACTTACATTTGCAACGAAAACCCTGCACACCAATGGAGGAGCAATACCTAAACCTTCTAAAAAGCTGGGTGATAATCCATATGTTTCTCCCCACACAAATGGTTTCCCACTTTGAAGATCCCTTCCACCTTCCCAATGCCTATCTTCTCTATCGCGATCTCTTCCAGACCTAATAACAACTCCATAGCGATCTCTTGCAGCTCCATTATCCTAATAAACAAATAAAGTAAAAAGTGAAAGACTAGGATACTCATGGTGCACTGGCAGGAACATTATTTCTGTAAGTTCATTGTTGAAAAACCCGATCAACAAATGTTTATGAAAAAAAAAAATGCTATCCTAAAACTCACCTCTTTAACAATTATTTTCCTTCCATCAATATCATATCTATGCAGCTTTTCAATAGCCTTTTTGACAGATTCTGGTGATTCGAATTCGACAATGCCACAACCCTTAGATTTGTCATTTTCATCACTGAACAATTCCACAAACGACACCTCGCCGATTTCTTTTCTTAAAAGATCTTTCAAATCTTGCCAGCGATAATCATACGGTAAATTGGATACGAATACCCGGCAATCGCCTTTACCAGATCTGGATCTGATCGGGGATCTATCTCTAGCCCCGGATCTTCTTTCATTTCCTCCACCGCTTCGGTTCTCCCGGCGACTGCGATCTCTATCCCGGTCAGACATTTCTGATCTGTTTGCATACATTTAACTAGATTAACGATTTACATTTATTTCTGCTCCAAACAATAAGAAAAGCTTGACATTACCTTATTTAAGAATGACGATTATAACAAGACAGATATACACAAATTTCAGGCTTACGAAGCTCACACGCTCGATGAGTGACGCTACCAGAATCAAAATGGACGCCGCTTCCACTCCAGTCCGTTTCCGGTAGAGGAGTCAAATTTTCTTCTGACAAAAGTTATTTATTTTTATAATGCAACTGATTCGTTCGGAAAAATGTTTTTATAAAATTTTGAAAGCAGAATATTATTTATTTAATCGATTTTTGAAATAGAAAATCAAAGAGGAGCAAAAATTATTTTTTAGAAGCATGTCTACAGCCACTTGTTAGAATTAAACCAATCAGAGGTCAGCATTACAATTTCGTTCGAAGAAGATTTCCTGTTTTCTTGCCGCTCGATCATTGACGTTATTTTTCGAGGTTATATCTCGAAAAAATGCATGGATATCATGAATTAAAGACTTCAACCCCTGAGTAACATATTTAGTATTTGCTATTTTGATTTTTAATAGTGTTATTCTTCGGCTAAATAAAGTATGCAAAAGCTGGAAGGTTTGTAATTATTTTATTAAATTGTCTTAGGGAGGCGGGATTTCAGAAAATTACATAGGATTATTACAAAAGTTGGTCGGTAAGACAAAAAAGTGTCAACGAAGGTACTTTGGTTTGGTTAAAAATGACCAGTATCACGGCATTTGTAACATCTAAGTGCACCATACTGTCCAGCCCAACCACATTTAAAATAGTGACTTGAAAGTTGAAATGCATTATGTCTTACAAAAGTTTACTTTTCGTTTGTTTCTACTTGAAGTGCAAGATATTGTAACTATTACAACTTCAGTCATAGTGATTCAAGAAAATGCTTCGATTATTTTCTGCAATTATTGCCAAGTACTCTTCTCATTACTGTACAAAGCAAGAGTCATATATAAAGATTTTGTTCGAGTGTTTAGAATGTAATTAAAGCTGTCAAGAAATAGAATCAGAAATGTGTTTAACAAATGTAATTTTAATTATGAAGTTAAAGTATTGAGACTTTCGAAGTTATTCCCCACACTTTTCTGTGTTCATTTCAGTGAATAATACGTTAATTAATATTCTATAGTCTTGTAGTCTTCATGTGACTTAAAAAATGTATTATTTCTTCTCTAAAGAAAAGTGAAAAATATGAATGATGCAATGGCAGCATTTTATACTATACCACAGAAAAGTAAGGGAAATTCAACAAAATGATAAGTATCATTTTCGATGAAAAATGTTGCAAGTCATAGAAAAATTAAAAAGTAAAGCTCTCAAAATTTTTCTTAAAAACCCCATCATCTTCGATTGCTGCAAATACCTCTTTATTTCTTATAAAGAGTAAAAATTTTAAAAAGAAGTGATAAAAACCTAATTTATAAGGAAGTTTTGAAGTTAAATTTGAAAGGAAGACTAAAAATAAGGAAAGGAAGGAGAAATTTATGCAGAAATACATAATAGGTTTTTTCTGCTGATATTAAATTTAATTGTTAATACAGTAAACCTGTCTACGTCTGACACATTATGGATCAAAGAACCCGTCCGACTTATGGAGGGGGGTGTCCGAATTACAAAAGATTCGATTTTTCTTTCCAATTTTTGGGGCATCCAGATCATAGGTTCACACTCAGAAAAAAATTATTTTTATCTTGCTTATACCAATTTGAAAAAAGTGAACTGCCTTTTAAACTCATACTACAAAAATGGAAAGGCCTTAAGTTATTCTCATGCCCATGCCCTCACCTTTCCGAGCTCTTTGCTATGAAAATAACCCTGCCTTGCCTGCCAAGTTTAACTTTCTCATTGTGTTTAAGGTCCGCAGTGTTGCAAATGTTCTTATATGTTCTCTTGTATTTTCCACAATCGTAATTATTTTGTATCGATTTTACTTTTTTCCCTGGCGTTTTATTGAGGCTTTTTTTAGTTGCATGGCTTCTTCTTTAACAAAGTACTATAAGCTTGCTTATATCTTGTTCATTCTTTAAAAAATTAAACAAAATAAAGCTATAACGTAGCCTCTGTGCCATTCTTATGTCCTTTCGATCCTGCCAAGAATTCAATAGGAATTCAGCAAGAAAAAAAAATGGCTAGGGGCTTTTGGAAAAAAAAGATGAAAAAAATTTAGGAAAAAAGTACTTACGAAGCAGCGAAAAAGCACCTGTTCAAAGCGGCATTGAATAGTCGTGATTGAAATTTTTAAATCTAAAACGTTTGCTTCAGTAGACAGTTATGTGAAAAAAAATATTTTGCTTTAAATCTTAAGTTTGAATAAATTTAAGTAGTGGTTGAATAGTAACAAGGCATTCGATTTTATTTTGATAGAGTCCCATATAAAAATTTGATTTTTGTCTTATTTTTTATGAAAGTTTTAATGCCCAACTATTGAAAAAATTGCTTTCATTTTCGTAAACTATTAAGTTATTTATTACTTACAACTTGGCAGCTAAGTCACAATTTCATTGGCGAAATAATATTGTAGGATATCGCTTATGTTAATGGCAAGACTTTTTATTTTTTATTGCGGTCAAGTTCGATGTAGCATCGAATCGTCGCGATTTTTTAAAGCAGAAAAAAATCAGTGGCTCTTATAGCTTCTCATAGAAGCTTTTTTTTCTGTTTTTTTTTTTTTTTTTTTGTTTTAGAAACTTATGGCTTTCTTTATTTTCTTTCAACACCAAATTAAAATAGAATATCTATTTTTCCACGTATAGTATTTTTGTATATTTTTTTTTTCGTAAAGGATTTTTGTCAAGATAATTTGTGTATAGAAACCGTTAGTCAAAAAAGACTAAATTTTTCATTGGTTTGACCCAGCAGCTGCCTTAGTATAGTCTATTTCTAGTAACGGCAAAATTAAATAAAAATTAAAATTATACGCAATATGAGTTTCTTTTGATGCGACTGTACATCCTAGTTGGCAATGACATAGCGATAATGGCGCTACCGCGCAAGCTCATAGGACTTATTTTATGATCTTTTTATGCCCTAAATCGATTAAGCGTTTTCCATAAAAATACTCAAACATATAGACAAAGCAATAAGTTTTAATTATAAATAAAAGGATCGCAGTAGCAGATCTCGCTCAGGAATGAGTGAGGGATTGAGCGAATGAGTGATTGATCGAGTGAATGAATGAGAACTTTTTTTGCATTAATTTAATGAATGTTATTTGAAAAAATCTGAAGTTACATCTCATCTTTTTTTAATTTTTTAGTTAGGGTCAAATGGGGAAATGATTTTTTATAATGGGAAATGCGCTAGTGTTAGAATAACGGACGTCTAAAAAGACGAAAGTTCTAAAAATAACGTCCTCCTTTCCCATATATGATGGAAACTTTTGAAATAACTGTACATCAGCTGCATGAATTCAAGCCAGCCACCCGGAGGTAATTTATTTATTCGGTACAGTCGCAACAAAAGAGCGTGTAGTTATGAAAATGCCGACCTTTTGACATGACTGTATGTGAGCTTATCGGGTTACGGACGTCATTCTAAATAGTTTAAATATATTAAATAGGAAAAAAAAGGTTCGTTAAAATGATAGAAAGGTGTGAGAAAGCTTAATTTCTATTGCAACGACCTTAAAAGTAGGAAAGTCTTGAAATACACTCTTGACGACAGCTGTACCAAAAGACCTTGGAAATCGGACTACTAGTCTCAATACACGGGTCTTAATCGGCTGTGTGACGTCAGAATAGGAGGGGTTAACACTATTGTTCCTACATTCTCGGCACGTTCATTGGTTAGCGTCCAGCTATGGCGGCCATTTGCAATATGACTCACAGCCGAAGCAAAAACTGGTTTGGGTTTGACTGTACCCGTGTATCGAGATTACTCGACATTTCCCTCGGTTCTCAAAGCGAAGGGACGTTTACAATAGTTGCTAATTTTAGAAAATAAACCCGAAATCATTAAAATCGAAAAAAAATGTGCTGTAATTTCAAGTATGGGTTATCAGAATTCGGACATTTTTCGCATTTTCCGTTTTCCAGTGATTTATCTTGTCCGTAATTATTTATGTCAAGTAGTAGTATTGGTCAAGGGAATAACCAAAGGGATAAATATTTAACATGGCTAAAAATATTGGATTAAAGCAAGGTAAGAAAACTCTTTCGTTCTGACTATCGAAAATTTAAAAAAAAAAAAAAAAAGAAAAGTAATTTAGCGGCAAGTTGTCATTAATCAGCTGATCGCATTTATTCACCAAAAAGTGGACTTAATTTTGTCGAGTATATTTTTACTAATCACGTTTTGTTGTTGCATTATTTTTACTCTGTTTTCATTCCTTTTTATTGGTTTTCGTGTGGTGATAATCCTAGTTGTATTAAAATCACGATTTTTGCATCCTGTAAATACACCTGCAAAATGTTTGAGGATATTAATTTCTATTAAATAATCAATTTTTGTCGAATAAATACAATGTCACTTGTTTTGTCATAAAAAAATAATGTTGAGGTTAGGATTTTTAAATTCCCGTATTTCGCAATCTTTTCAGTTGAAATTTCGATCGATGTTCTGTTCGTTTTTCTTTGACCAGAATAGGTTAGTGTTCAACTTTTCCCCCTTTCATTTTCACTTGTCCTTTTGCAGGTTAAATGATTACGAGGTAATTTAGAGTTTTTAATTTTTTTAATAATTATCATTACTCTTTTTATTACTTTTAAAACCAGATACAAAACACAAAATCCAAAATTTGTTTTGTTGGTAAAATTGCAGGTTTAGCAAAATATCGACTCTGAAGAAAAAGAACCCCTTTTGATTGTTTGAGCAATTTTTGATTATTTTAAAATTAGTTTTTGATTTTTTCTGAACTTAGTTTAAGACCCGCAATTATTATTATTATTTCCTTTGTTTTTATAAAAGTGCAAAGTAAGAAAAATATTAATTTCCCCTTCATGTCCATTTTCTGATCTTTTTTTTTAATTTTTCAATTGGATCAAAAGTCATTGTCATTCAGGATTTGTTGTGTTAATCAGTAAGATTCTACATTCAAAGCTAAGTGTCAGCAGGATAAGAAAAACTTTTTTTTGGTCTATACCTTGTTGCTGTTATTGTTGAGTGGTTGAGCAAAATAAAGTGGAATGATTCTTACGAGTTTCAAGTTTTAGTTTTGTAATTCAAAGCCTAAAGTAACAGATTCTGTAATACCTAAATTTTTAAAGAAAATTCTTTCAAAACGTGTACACCTAAATTAAACAGAGAACACAGCGATTAAAAAATTTTAGTTTACCAGAAGAATATTAGCTAATGAATGCTAATCCATAATTAAACCTATTGAGAAAATTTTGTGTCTGGTGTCCAAAAAAAATTTGAAAGTAGTTAAGGATCTTCATAATTAAGAATGTTTTATTAACCGTTAATTTGGTAAATTCTTTTATTTAGATCTGGTAAATTACTTGTTTGCAAAGTTAATGGCTAAAATCAATTTTAAATTAACCACTGCAGCAATAATAAGAGAATCTGTTAGCAATGAGTTATGAAGCAATGAACTGAGAAAATATTTGATGTTTTTATTGTGATTCTGATTTTATACCAGAAGTGATGCTTTTGATATCATTAAAGTAATAAAAAGTAATAAAAATTTCGCGTGCCGGACGAGACCACTTCAAAAAATCTTATCAGATGCGTTTAGGCTTCATAGAGCTGGCAGACCTGTTAATAAAACGGTGACCGCTACCTATTTTAAACATATAAAAGCTGCTAATTTCTGTAGTGGATTCGCCGTGATGGTTTAGTAGAAAGCTTTTGTGTAATACTGGATGTTTTAGAAAAAAGTTGAATATCGAAATTTTAAGGCCACTCATCGAAGGCATATATGCTTCTGTCCACTTTCTTAGTTGCACCTGTATTACGCACTGTTTAATCTTTCTCGTAAACAATGAAATCCGACAGGAATTATCCCAAAAGAAAAGTAATTGTTTTGCAAAAACTTATCCAAGTTCCAAAATCTAAATTCAAATTTGAAATCTTGTTCTTCCATTGTTTTTTTCTTTTGTTTTCAGATCGATTATTGTCGATAGTCTTTTGGTTTTTCTTTTTAGTGGACGTTAACCTATGTTTTTAAGATAAAATCAAAATTGCAGTCATGACGTCAGAAATCAGGAAGATGTCAGACAGGCCTGAGGAACGCTCGAACGAAGGTTTCGCTTCTTACCTTTTAATAAAAAAAATCTAGTCGTATCTCACAGATCAAAAGAATGGCTCCCTCCTTTTAGAAATAAATTATGTACTTTGGCTTTTACGAGACTCAAATTTACATTCTTTGCAATATGAAATGGTTTTTACATTTTATGTATTAAATATGAGTCTTTTACCAAAACAATGAAATTTTATGTCAAAATATTTTAAAACACTTCTCTAAAGTTCCTAGTTCGAAAAGATTTAAAAATTCAAAGTATTTTAGAAAAGCGGCTCAGAAATAGTGGCAGGAATGATTTCACTTAAAGCTACACCTAAAACCTTTCCGTTTTTCCTTAATTTTATTTTAAAATTTTAAACGCTGTCACTATTGCTAAATTTCGCTAATTTCTTGTTTTAATTTGACTAATTTGAGATCATCGGTTGTACGATCGTAGACTTTTCTAACGTGTCGTATTTAAAATACCTTAAGAAATTAGCCTAATGAAAGCTTTTCCAACTCAAGATTTTTTATCATATTAATTTTTGGATTTTAATTAATTATTGCAGGAGCCACAACGATCGCATACGGAGATTCGACGGTGATAAAGCAAGAACGACCAGATGAAGCGGAAATCAGGGAATTGGCGGCGAAAATGGTGGAAGCAAACAAAGCAAAAATGGTGGTCGCCAGCCAGACGGCGGCGAACCAACAAACGAGGACCGGGATTCAGGGACAAATGCTTGCCGGAGGTCAAACGTCTATCGTCAGTTACATGAACAGGTTGAACGCGACACAGAAAGTGGTAGAAAAGAAACAGCAACCGACCAACATTCCCGAAGACAAGAAACCCATCGACGAAGACAGTCAAAGAGGAAGATTCGGCTGGGTCACTCTCGGGAAAGCTTTCATACCTTACATATTAAGGCAGGGCGAACAGTATTGCGCGGTCCGAATGGTCGAAAACAAATTATTAAATAAATATCTAAGTTATTTACACGCCGATATTTATAATTGTACTTGTATTCGAAGTTATTACATAACGGACGCCGAAGCGAGGATACTTAACGAAATAAACGTGAGGCATTGCGACGGCCAGTTCGGCAGAGACCATTTTACCAATAAAGATTTGGTCGTTAGACTGCAAGACGCTTCAGAATTTTATAATTTCTTAGACGTGTGCTATAATAAATTATTATTAAGTTCTAGCAATCCGAAAGATAAGTGCGGATTTATCCGGATAAACGGAGAAAGTGTAGTTCCGTACACAGTCCGGGCCAACGTTAAATATGTTCCTCTCTTTTATTTCGAAGGAGAAACGGATAGTTTGAAATTAAAAGCTGAAAAGCTGGAAGGCTGGGATTTAGCGTACCTTAAATTTTGTTGTAAAGTTCAAGGAATTCGAAACGAATTATTCGCGAGTGAGACGTGCAGTGTGATAAGTTTAAACGATATCAAAAGTTATTTCCCATCGGGGACCTCGTTCGAGGATTATTGGCCTAGTAAAGTGATAGACAGCCAACTCCTTGTTTCTTCTAAAAATCAAAACACGAATGCTAGCTGGACTAAGCAACCCGCCGGAGCCGTGCCCGCTTCTGCGGCGAAACCCGTCGCTCCCATACAGAGGAGCGTTCCGGTGGCACACACCCCGCCTATAGCCGGAACCCCGGGGCCCCACGCCAACCTTCCCGCTGCCGTTATCAACGGTTGGGCGGCGGCTAACATCATTAACGGTCAACAGTATCACGCTATGGCTTCTCAACAAGCGGCCAGGATGGCCCAGGCCCAGGCCCAGTCTTTGCAAAACAATGTAAGTCTTATCGCGGAAAAGAGCATGTATTAAATTAATGAAAGTAAAAAAATCGATTTAAGTATTTTTTCAATATTTTAAAACCTTTCCTTTTCAATTTAAAAATTAAATGTCTTTTAATCAAGTCACGATTTTTAAATCATTTTTCAAAATCTTCGATAAAAAGTTACATTAAGAAAAAAATATAATAATCGTAATTAAGAATTTGTTGCCTTTTCTCGATAATTTAAAGTTTATTTCAAACTCGGGGTCTGAGTTTAAATTTTTTAATTCAAAAAAAAAAAACAATGTAGCACCAAAGTCTTTGAAACATTCGATTTTGAATGAGCGATTGAAGCTTTATTTAAATGTCAGGTGGTGTGGTCCGTTGTGGTGTTTACATGCAATGTTTATCTTATGAGTAACCATGGCAACGCCATCCACAAAAATTGTGTCGCTCGGTATATTCACGTAACGCTTATATTTATTTATAATCTGGAAATAAAAAACTTTAATAAAGAAACGTCCTATTCTAATCGCACTTTTTTTTTAGAAAATGTCTTTAATCTTGATAATCTTTCATTCTTGGTTTATAATTTTACATTATTCCAACCCAAGTTTACCTTATTACATATTTGCTAAAAGAATAAAACCTATGGTACCTTTAAAAAAAATCTGAATGAAAATATTGTTTTCGTTTTAGTTGACGGGTACGGCGGCATCCTACAATAGTGCTATGAGGCCGAGGCCGGGACCCCCTTCCACAGCAACTTATTATTATCCTCAGGTTGGTGCTCACTTTTAATTTTAAATTTATTAATCAATATGTAAGAAGTAAAAACAAAAAATACTTTTATGAAATCAACAATTTCAAGAAAAAAATAAAATTCAACGATAATCCTACGATATTTTCACTTTTAAGCTTATTTTTTTAAAAGTATAGCTACAGCTCTTTCTGAGTGAACGTTAAAATGAAACGACGATTACGAATAAATATGTTGACGTGTAATTATTTGATTGCAAAACGCTATCGCTGACGCAGCTTCAGATCGGTAATCGATCGGTGCCAACTGGAATTGTTTATAATATTTTTGGAGGTCGGAGGGATCAAGGTTTGATGCTTGCTATAATTTTTTCAGGTGCCACAGATGGGAATAGTGCAACAACCACCGCCACCTCTAGTCAGAACGACTCTCTCTAACGCTGCCAATTCTTTATCAATGGGGTAAGTTCATAATCGTTTTTTTTTTGTAGCTAAAAAAAACCACTTTTATATTAAATTCGATTTTGTTTCTTTTTCAGAAATCCTCCTACTTACGGTAATGCAAATATGCCGAGCGCGCTACAAATTTTGCACGCGGACCCTGCGACCAGGGCCGCTTACGCATCCGGACTTCACAAGACTTCGCAATCTCGCACCAACTCAAATCAACAAAAGTAAGTTCTTGCGCTTCTGAATCAAGAAATATAATAATAAGATTATTTTTGCTTAATCAGTTTATTATGAGCGATTATTTCATCGTGTTGTTTATAAATTTTGATTTTACAAGTTATCACGTTTAAAAAAAAAAAAAAAAAAAAAAACCTCTCGTGGTCAGTTAGATACTTGCAAATCGAAAATTAATATTACATAGTATTAAAAGTTAAAAATGACTCATAAAACAGTCGCTCTAGAGTTTTTAGTCAGGCCTAATCAGATTTGCTGGAAATTTTGAAAATCGAATCACAGTAAAAAAATTTTTAGATCGTGAAGATGTCACATTAATCAGCATGCTTAAAGGGGGAAAAAAACGAAAACTAAAAAGAATTTTTCCGCGTCATGTTTAAAGAAAAACCTCAAGCGATCGCTGAACGAAATGATTTTTTTTACTATTAAGAAGAGAGTATTTTAATGGGAATAAATTTTACACTGGTCTTTTAAAATTTACGATTTATTTTATATTATCGAAATCTGAATCGATCATGGAATATTCCAGTAACGCAAAAGCCCCGCCTCCATTAATCCCTGTCAATGGAATCAACAGGTACGGTTCGTATCCCGGCGCGGACGTGATGGATCTGTCGGCTACTCAGCAAGCACAAAGGCAAGCGCAGCAGCAACAGCAAAACGGTCGAACCGTAGCCTCTTCGAACAAGACTAATTCGGCCGGAGGAAAAGGACTCATACCTATTCCTGATATTCTTGCCAGTGGCAGCCATACACCTTATCAGGTATCATTTTTCTTTCCTTTTTTTTCATTTTATACAATATTAAAAGAGTTTAATAATTTTTTTTTAAATTTCCAGGTGCAAAAAGCACTGGTAGACAACAACAAAATGGTTCCTTGTATCAATCATAAACCTTACGTTTATTCCGAGCTATTGATGACGCTTAACGATCTCGTTGCGCACTTTTTCCCGCACACGCCTGTCTTGGCCGTTAAAAAAATACTCCAAGAAGTCCTCAACGTTAATCTTTATAAAGGAAACAGGTAAATATTTTTGGGAGACGTCATAAATTTAAACGAATAAAATGAGGCATTAATACCGCCGGATTATTTCAGGTCGCAAATGGAAATTTTAAAAGAAAACGGAAAGTGTCGATCGGAAAACGAAGATTTACCTTTGATTCAAGTCCGCGATGTGATGGAATATATGCCCCAAATGAAATACGTTTTAGAACATAATAGGAACGATCAAGCCGCTAAAAGGCAAAGGACTAGCTAGGATTGGTACGCCGCCTGGGACAATCCCTGGGCCCAATGGAGTCAGAGTCATTACGCCTGCTGAACGAATCCGCTGACCTTTGATATCCAAACATTTTCCATCCGAACGGTGTTTAGAGTGTCTTTTGTTTCGAAAGGAAATTGTAACGCCAGCGACTTTTGTTCGTAAAATTGTGTGAAATTTAAGTTCTTGACTTAATATTGCTCTTCGAATTTTTAAATATTAGTGTCATACGGTTCTTTTTTTTGTGATTTCTTTTAAGTTGTCATACGAACGGCATCAAAATATGACAAACCATTATTTTGAAAAAAGTGATTTAAACAATGTCGAATAGTTTAGACCATTTTATCAAAACTTTTTTTTCTTTTTGTAAAGCGAATGGAAAAAGAAGTTTTGCAAAAAATAATTTTTAAATGGGTGTAATCTACATTCTTATGAATAAGGTTTATCCATTCTAATGATGTTTACTACGTTCGACGTCATCTGCCTCTCGTGGTTAAAATTAGGTTTTCATCACATTTTGTTGGTATACAAATTTTTTTGTGCTAACTTTTTTGTTTTTAAAGAATTTATGTATGCGCATCAGTAAATAATATTCGGTGCGTTCAAAAGTCGCTCTTGTAAATCTATGTTCGAGTAACAAGAATATTAAAAATCTTTTTTTAGAAAAGTTATTTCATTTGGAAAAAATGCAGCCTTGGGGCAAGTTTTAGAAAAAAAGCATTGCAGAAAGTTGCCTCAAAAGTCAGGCTTTATTAACACCCAGAAGATTAAGTTGAAGAACAGTAATTCATTGTGTTACCTTTTCTAGTGCATCATCTTGATTCGCCTAATCGAGGGCAGCAGCATTTTTTTATCACGTAAAAATACCGTAAATCGGGTCATGTTTTTGCTTCAATTTTTTTATTTTCTCCGAAAAAGTTTTGCATTGCCCTTGATGTAAAAAACAAATCATTTTTACAATGTAATTGACTCTATCCGTCAAAAACGTTTTTTTTTTTTTTTAGGTGTTTAAATAAAATCCAAAGACGGCATTCTAAAAACTAGTTTACTGTGCTTATTTTGTGTTTTACTCTGGTACTCAGGAATATTCTTTTAAAAAATGAACCTCTAGACAAAGTTGAGGTTTCATTAAAAGATCATACGCGAGCCATCGTTTAAGAAATATTCTATACGAAGATTCGCAAATTTTTATGTAAAGGTTTCTTTTAACGGTCGAAGAGAGAAAAAATAAAAGACTGGAGTGTACTTCTTTCGTATTTTTTTTTACAAACTAATGAAGGGAGCACGACCATTTCGCTTGTAAATAATCTCATATTATTTCACCATTTTTTATTTATTTTGCACTCGTTGGCAAAATTCTAAAAGAATAAATATTTTTATTTCTTTTTTGGCTCCGTTTTAGGTGCCTCCGTCTCTTTTTTATCTTTAAAAGAACTTTGTAAAAGTATTATCTTCAATTGGATTCTTCGTTTTTGATTTGAAGCTTGCCGTCTTTACAGTCGCTGGGTATTAATTTGTATGTCTTCGACGAAGTAGATTGTTTAGTATTTTTTACCTTGACTGAATAATTCTTATAACAATGTTATAGAATAAATGAAATCAATACTTCTGTAGAAAATATACATATTAAATTTTAAAAAATTATTGTTGTAATGGTTGTGTTCATTTGAAATCCTTTAATTCCTCTACTTTAAAAAATGTATATCAGCAAAAACAATTTTTGATTTAATAAAAAATTATTTAAGCTTAGAGAGAATAACATACAGGACGTATAATCATTTTCTCACAGCTATGATGACATAATGATACGTCATGTTTGAATGTTTATATTACAATATATTACAAAAATTCATTTTTTTCCACCTAAATTATAATCGATAAGTTTCTAGTAAGAAAAATTATAAGATTATTCGCATCTTTTTTCGCATCTAGCTTTTAGCCTAAAAGCTAAAAGCTATTGAGCTTTTTTGATTGGATTTCTTCCAGTTTATATAAAATGAGTGTAATCATCTGGCAATATGTCAGAGTTAAACGAAATTCGAAATTTAAGACTGCGGTACCACACTTCTACCGTCCGTTACGTTGAAATTCAGCTCGAACAAGCTTTACTGAAAAATCTAAATTTGTATCTTTGATTTTTCTAGGATCAAAATTCAACTACACAATTAATTTAGCAATTTATTACATAGTTCAGAGCTTTTCTGAAGAACTGATGTACCTAGTCTTCAAAATTGGAAGCATGTTTGAATACTTTGAAAATAAAAAGCTCTAATTGAATGACAGCCGCAGTTTTACTAAAAGTAGTAAGATCCTCAAAAAAAAATTAGATTTACAATTCTGTTCTCTAGGTTCTAACCAAGTATATAACTGGGATTGAATCTTCTGCTTACGCGGCAACTTCTTATAAAGATTTTAACTTAGTTACCCTTTCTGTTTGATCTGCCAGTCCGATAAGAACGCACTATAGTTTTGATATACCGTAGTTTGTTTTATTTAATAATCTCATCTAATATACTAGAAACATCCGGATGTCAAAAGATTAGTTTCTTTGGAGCAGACATTCCTTCTAAAGCATTATCCATTAATTTTCTTTTTAAACTTGGCCTTTCCTCTTGCTTTCTACGCCGAATATTTGATGGTAACGGTAACTGACTTCCAGGAGTCGGATATGGTTTGTTTCTATAGAAAATTTAACCATTAATAATACCGGTAATGTATTACATTTTTTTAATTGGATTTGGAAAAAATACTTACCGGAAATATTCCATTTGCAGTGCCTCTGCAGCTGTACATCTTTCTGCAGGGCAAATGGCCAGTAATTTTGATAACAAGTGTAGTAAATCATCAGTAGCAGCAGTGAAAATGTCCCTTAAAGGCGTTCCTGGTGATGGCTTGAACTGTATAAAGTCTGGAAGTCCCATCATCCCCTAAAACAATTTAATTTAGCAAGATTTTGAACATTTTTTCAAGAAAAGTTTGAAGGAAAACATACAGGCCAGTTTTCTTCTGTTGGAGTTCCCAAAGCTTGAAATATTTTAGTAAGTTGGTCTAAATCTGATTCTCCAGGTAAAAACGGTACCCTCAGTAATAATTCTGCTAAAATGCAACCTACTGCCCACATGTCAACACCAACACCATACATTCTGGCACCAAACAGTAATTCAGGTGATCTGTACCACCTTGTGACAACTTGATGGGTGTATATTCGATTAGGGGATCCATAAAATTTTGCTAATCCAAAATCTCCTAATTTTAAGATGCCTTCGCTATTCACTAATAAATTATTAGGTTTTAAATCCTGAAAATGCAACAAAAATTTAAATATTTTTCAAAGGTTTTTTAATTTGATAATGTAATAAAAAAGCTCTTTACCCTATGTAGAAACCAGTTACTGTGCATGTATTCTAAACCTTGTAAAGTCATCAGAATATATGATTTGATATTAGATGGAGTTAAAACAATATTTGTATCTTTTATAATTATTTCTAAATCAGTATCCATAAAGTCAAATACTAAAGAGACATTTGATCTGTGGCCAAACACATCTGGAAATAATTTTTTATTATTTCATATTCTAAAAAACCTGCATATCATTTAGATAGACTTATGAGATTAATGTTACCTAAAAGACCTATAATGTTTGGATGTTTCAATTCTTGCAGTATTTTGATTTCTCTTAAGGCTGTTCTATTTATACCATCTTTCGCTTCAGCTCTACTTCCTATTTTTATTTTTTTCACTGCTACAATAGCGTCGGTTTCAACGTCTTTTGCCTTGTACACAGTAGCAAACTAGAATGACAGACAAACTCGTTTTTATATTAAAAGCTGTAAATAATTTCAAGAGAGTAACGTAGTTAGGTTAAAAAATTTCCGGTCACCTCGTACAAAACAAGATAATCTTTACAGGAAAAAAGACAAAATTAAAATTATACTTGACCTGTCCTTCGCCCAAAAACTCGATTTTTTCATATCTTTTTAATTTGTCTACCATTTTATTAGGATTTATAAAAAGAAAAACAAGTATCGCGGTTTGATTAGCTGTTGCCTTGCTTTTAGCTTGGATCTTAGAAATGCCATAGACTAGAGCCACAGAGGGAGCGATGACCAATGATTAATGATGAAGTTTGTTGTGTTTTTTCAATGCTTACGGGACACAATAACAGTATAAAAAGAATTAAAAATTTTCAAAAAAATTCAGCTTTGTCTTAGCTTGAGACAGTTCGATAGATGCACCTGTATGGCCCACCCCCACCAACCTGCTTTGCTCAACCTAAGATGTCTGTTATCGTTATCTAGCGAGTTCATCACGCGTGAATAACCAAACGCTTCTTTCGACTTCGTGCCTAAAACGGATAGATTTCATTTAATATTTTAAAGTTGATACAAATTCAAAAAGGAAGAAAAAAAATATATATGTACCATATACATATTAAAACTACGGGGAAAAAAAGTTTAGAAATATTTTGTTACAAAAAAATTTTATTAAACATTTTCTTAAAAACACTGCACAAACCTCATTGGACTAGGAACTATAAATGCATGGATATGATTGACAAAAACTCATGGCCACCTTAACTTAAATATCTGGGTATTAATTAAAAAAATCAAAATAGACTTGTTTTCAGTTAGTTGCAACCTATTACTTTAAAAAAAAACGAAACTTCCTTTGACTTAGTACATATGAAAAATTCATTTCTTTTACGAAATCGTTTTCTCAAAAAAAATTTTTATAAGCGTATTAATCTTTTAATCTTCAGGTTCATCTCTTAAGCCTTCACTGTAAGTCTGTTTTCCAGCCATTTCTAAAATTGCTTTAGCCTCGATATCACTGTCGAGTATACTTCTCTCTCCTAATTCGGCTGCCGTAGGCGGAGGCGGCCCAACAGCCCAAACCTCGACGTGCGCTATATCAAAATTCTAAAATAAAAATTATTATGGATTAAGAAAATCAACCTTTACACACATAATAAAAAAATGTACTTTATACCTTAGTAGCTGACATCATTTTATATTGCCTGAAAGTGGTGCAAGATTCGCCGCAGACACCTTTACCAAACTCTGCGTCTAACCACATACCAAAATATTCTAATCTACCCCCCATTCCTGGAAATAAAAAAACAATTAAATAAAAAAGCCCAAATAGACAAATGCATTAATTAAATTAATATTACCTAGCCCATTAGGTATCGTTTGTTGCCCTAAATTCATGTACTGAAAATTAGAATTAAAATTAGAAGCCGGGAATATGTTCATATCAGGATGTAGAGTAAACAGGAAACTTGATGAGTCGCCGATGAAATTCGGTCCCAAGTGCCAGCTATGAGGGGCAAATCCACCAAAAATGTGTCCCTTTTTATCTTTTACTACAATTATGGTAGGGCCTTTATTTATTATCTGTCCAGAGAGTCTGAAATTGATAATATATGGAAGAGATAATATATGGAGGTTATTCAACAATTGAATAACCATCATTTTACCTTGAGAAACTTTCACCATGAATTCCAGTACTGAATAAAAGATTCCATTCATTTTGGAAGTCAGTAGGTAATTCCAAGTTTATAAATATAATATAAACCAAATTTAAAATTGAAAATTGTTCGAGCTGCTTTCTAGAATCTACTTGAGTAGATTTCCATTTAGGAAAAAAATTCATGGAGCTATCATCAGTTCTTTGATATAAATATCCAATTATTACATTTAAATATAAATTAAAGTGAGCTATTAACTTTTTCAAATCACCTCTATCGTAAATAGGTTTAGGATTTTTATCTATTTGCCGTAAAAAATATTCTCCATGTTTATGTAATGAAGTATCTACATTTATTTTTTTACATCTTGTTGACCAAGATTTGTAGTTTTTATTTCCTCTATTTTCCTCAATTATTAAAATACTTCTGAGGACTCTTGTTATAAACTGAAAAAAAAATTTAATTGTCATTTAGTTATTTTAAGTCTGGTCCAGTGCCTGTTAGTAGGTTGTTTTGCATAATGTTTTCTACCACAAAGAAGCTGCGTTGTTTCTTAATATTGATAATTCTTAATTCTTAATGTGGCAACAATTATTTACAAGCTTTGGTTAAATAATATTTGTATAGGAAATATAGGTACAATGTGCTTACTTGTACAAGCTCTGTATGTGGTATGTCACTTTTAAATCCTGTCAAATTGGTCAAAGCTTCTGCTTTTTCCTCCTCATCTCCCTTGTATAATTCATTGTAAAGTTTTTTAAAATGATGGCACTTGATTTCATCTCCGTTGTTCTGGAATAAGTACGATTCAAAAATTTCATAGAGTTGTGGGTCTACTTTAGTTGACCACGTTTTCTAAAAATGTAAACCAGACAACACAATGATTTCTTAAGTAATGTCTTTCTAAAAAAAAACTTTGCTAAACATTGTTAACTCATTAAGCATATTTGATCACTAGTTACCAATCTATTCATAATGTGGATGTTAAGTAAATGAAATTACCCGTAAAACTTCTCTGTTGATTGTTCCTTTTTTGCCGGAGATCTCTTCGAATAAATCATCCAAAAATTTGTCATCCGAGTACTGAGGACGCTTTTTACTGTCATTATTTCCCATTTAAAAAGAAAATAAGTAAAACTATAACCCTCTGATCAGCTGATCGTGACGTAAAAAAGCAACGACTTTCGTGTCAACAAGAACGACCGGCGGGGCGGGGTTTTGAACCGATTTTTCCTAATGCCACTTTGTTTATTTTTTAAAATGTAAATTTAAAATTTGAATGTACCCAAAAAAGAAAAACTGATGGACAACTTTTGAAAAAATCAAAAATAGAACAGATATTTGTAAAGTAAAAAAGGCAAAAAAATTATGGACCAGGTAGATTTAAAATCTGAAGCACAAAGAGAAATGAGAAGAAAATTTGCTGGACAGAACAACAAATCTTTTCAACTCATTTTAAATTCAGTGGAAAACTGTTGTTATAAAAGTCCCACCTTTAGTAGCTTCAGCATTAGAAATTTCAAAAATGCCATAACTTTTAATCCACCGGATACACCTGATGAGAGAAACCCAGCTTCAGAAACTACTTTCGTTCGTAACAAAGGTTTAAAAGATTCTGAATATCTCCGCCCAAAATGTTGCAATATGTTTTCAAACATCTACAAAGATCGCAGAAGTGCCAAAAAATTAAAACGATATAATCTGATTAAGCACATAAGAAAGCCGTTATATTACTTGGAGGAAGAAGTACCTGATGATTGTCAAACGGTCATTAGCGATGAAGAATACGACAAAATTCCTGTGAAAATTGTTGATGAAGGCTATGTCGTGCCTGATTCTGATTCAGAGGAAGATTTAAACGCAATATTTGTCATTAAGAAAGACGCCGAAAGCTTGGACGAAGCCTGCTCGGGTTGCAGTACTTTGGGACAAACGTTCACAAGAAAAGTTAAGCCTAAAGAAAGAAAGGAGATTAAAGCAATAGGAATACCGAAATCTGAAGATCCTTGTATAGAAACAGTGCTCTGCTTAAAAATGAAGCAAAAAAATATTCGGCAGCCGAAATGCTGCATTTAAACTGTATATACACACCAACTGTTTTCTTCATTTGACCTTGACTGATTTGACTCTCGCAGTACTTTACATCCGCCAATCAAAATTCAGATAGAAAGATATACGAAACATTATTGGCTGAAATAAAATTGCCCGATAACAACAAGCGTCTGAGGCTGCGCAGTTTGAACACCTTGTCGTCACTCGTCAGTGTCTGAGAGCTAAGTAAATGTATGCGTTAGTGGTGTCATGAGGTTTTTCGTATTTATTGTTTATTTTCTAATGTGTATTCATGTTTCATTTCATAGTGTAAAATGTAATTAGTGAGTGCAACATGAATTTACCCGGAGAAACGAAAAGGAAAATGGTGGCCTTGGAAAAAGGTAAGGTTTTTTTAAATAGTGCTGATGCTTTTTCGTGTTAGCCTTGGGGTACCTACCTATGTTATTTCGCGGGAAGCAGCCATATTAACCTATCCAATTCCACGTTAATTATTATTTTTCAAGTAGAATGCATTGCTATTGCTTAGAAGTATTGAATACTGCTGGATGGCAACTTTTTCTTAATTTTCCTTGAGCTTATCAGAATATTGCAAGACTATAAATGATGGAGAATTTTTTGTGCGGAAGCTCGTAGTTTTGTCCTCGGGCAGAAAAAAATGGGCTTTCTTTGATAATTTTCAAGACTTCAGAATCCTCTTTCAAGGCTCTGTACATAACTTAAATATAACTGGTTTTTCCTGTATAGCATATAGTTATTTTTTAAGATTTTGACAATAATAAAATTTAATTGAGTCAATAGTGCCGAAACCAAAAAAAGTACCTTCAGTTTTACTTTTTCTGACATCTTTTTTGGTCAAGTAAATGTGAAATCCTCATTGAAATTTATTTCTTGCTTTTAATGTGTTCAAGCAAAACGTACTGGTAAAAGAGATGCCTATCATAGGTTAAAAGCTCAAGGCTTGAGAAACTGACAAGGGTAAAATTTACAACATAAAACTCTATGTTTTTAACCTTTTGTTTCAGTTTTAGATTATAGTCCATTTATGCTTTTTTAACATTTATTATTTAAATCTTTTTTTGGCAGGCAAAATCCAAAAATCACATACTATCACACCTTTCACTATCTCAGACTATTCAGACCTGGACTCTTAAGCAAATATAGCTCTCATAAAAATGGGTAGAATAATTTTTGCTGGTAAATTTAAACTTAATATCGATTCAAAAAACCAATTATAGTGATGAGAGCTTTATTTATACAGTATACAGAAAAAACCTTTTATCACAGATGGGCTTAAGTTGTTTTTCTCATTTTGAAAGAACAAGTCTTTAATTCAATTTTTTTTTTTTGTTAAAAGAGGGTAGGGGACCTATAATGCCCACCTGGACATTGCGACCATCTAGTGGTCTATTGTGCCAAATTCAAGATCTTGAAGCCGCTGAATAATTTTCTGTACATCCTCGACGTCTTTTTTTGATCCAAGAAATATAGGAGATCGCTGATGAAGACTTTGAGGCTCAATGTCCAAGATATCTTTTACTCCGTCGGTTGCTAGCCCGCCTGCTTGGGTGACCAAGAAAGCCATCGGGTTGCATTCGTAAAGTAATCTTAACTGAAATCGAATTATATGTTTAATATTTTGCTGACTCAAAGGGGGAAAAAAAGAAAAGAAATTCGGAGCTTACTTTTCCGTTCGGAGCATCTTTTGTAGCAGGGTACATGAATATTCCGCCGTATTTAATGGTTCTGTGCACGTCTGCAACCATGGAGCCGATGTAGCGAGCTCCGTAAGGTTTTCCTTTTTTCGGATCTTTTTTATCGGCGACGTATTCTTTTACGGCCTCGTCCCAAAGATGAGTATAACCTTCGTTGATGCTGTATATTTTCCCTCGGTCAGGAATTTGCATGTTGGGTTCGGTAAGAACAAATTCTCCTATTGCCGGATCTAACATGAACCCGTTGACGCCGTTGCCGCAAGATAAAACCATCATGGTCGCCGATCCGTATAAAGCGTATCCGGCTGCCACGAGATCTCTCCCGGGTTTTAAGGCGTCGGCTATGCTTGGTTCGTTTTGATGATTTCGCCTTGGAACAAAAGAAAATGGTGGTTTGGTAAATCGTTCTCGATACTGCGATATCGATATCGAGATATAATTTACCTGTAAATGGCAAAAATGGAACCGATGCTGACTAAACAGTCGATGTTGGAAGAGCCGTCTAACGGATCGAAGCAAACTATGTATTTTCCTTGTCGATCTTTTTCAACTTCCACGACTGTTTCGTTTTCTTCGCTGATGAGGAGGCAGGTCGAATAAGAAGATTTTAACATGTTTATGAAAAGCTCGTTGGAAAGGAGATCGAGCTTTTTCACTTCTTCCCCTTGAACGTTTGTCGAACCCGCGATTCCGTACCTGAAAATAATTTTTGCGAAGTAAACATATTTACGTAAAACGGCCGATACAGCTATCCTGTTTCTAATCTAAATTCATTGCGGACTTTGAACTTGTCATTATCATCAATATCCGTTTGCCTATTCGTAAACAAAAATAATAACCTCGTTCGGTTTGTGAAAAAGTCAGCTTGCTCTTATCATGCTTTTATTTTACAGCTCCTCCCCAACTTTTCCTGCGGTTTTCGCACAGTAAATTTGAATCGTCTTTCTATGCGACAAGTTTTAAAAAACTTACAGTTTGGCTATTCCTGCTTTTCTGACGGCTGTGCTGATAGCTTTAATCGCAGTTTGAATGCTAGTAAGCAATTGCGTTAATTCTCCTGCGGCATATTTGTGTTTTTTCTGCTCCGCAAGAACGAATCTTGTGAGTGTCATGCAGTTTGAATCGAAATGAGGACCGTTTTGAGCCATCTCAATGCCTTGTAATACTTGTTTATTAACGACGAGTCGACTTCGCTTCTGTCGCGACGTGCACTGTCTGCTTCGCCGATGTTTTGTCCGATTCGTTCGCCGAGTTACCGGCCCCCTGCGATGATCTAATCCTACCAATCTCCACCGCGTTACCAACCGCAAATATAATTTAATTTCCGAACGACTACGGAAGAAAAACGAGATCGTATAAGGTTCGCAAGCCCGCCATCATCGCCGTTATGTCGACGTTTCGTATCAGAGCGACATGATCATTCAAGAGGTTTCGACAATGCCTCGATTCGATTGTAAAACCGAATTTTTTTCATGGAATGAACTTTGATCAGTCTGTTGCTGTTAATTTGTTTAAATTAAAAACTTTTAGTTCACATTTTATTCTTTTGAGTCTTTTTACAACAGATTTTACAAGGATTTTTCTAATATTGTATTAAACGGATTTCGATTAAATTTTTTGAAAGAAAACGATTTATTAAAGAAAGGCCGGTTTGAGAGTGAAGAATAAAAAAGGTTGCGACTCGAAAAAATCGTTTATCGTTCCCTAACACTTGAGGTCAATAAAGCAGCGTAACGCTGCCTGAAAAAGAAGGAAAGAAAAACGGGTCAACATTGTCGCGGCATTGGTGATTCTTGAGAACAGGATATCATGTAGTTCGAAGAGAAAGCTTTGACGAAACAAACGACTTTCCCCCGCAGTCTCCATTAACTCTCCTTATGTTTACCTTATACACGAGACTTTCGAGCGCTCTGAATCAGCAAGGATAGGCAAGGATGATTTATATTGATTTTCAAGTATTCATTCTGAATTTTTCGCGCATTCGCATTAAAGCCATAAAGCGTCAGCTGATCAACTCTGGAATTATTACGCTCTTTGTACCATCACTAATTTCGGCAATTAGTTAGCTTCTTAATTGTCTCATTTCCTCAATTCAAATAAAAAAATAGAAGTTTTGAGAAAACCCTTTTTCCTGAAATAGTCGCACCTAAAGCATCTAAAGTTGCGTGAGGGCTTTCTCTTCGAAAGCTGCCAACATGTTGGACAGTTAATTGAAAAATTACTGCACGAGTTTTTTTTCGTCAAGTTCTTATGCGTTCGTCTGCCGTGGCATCAAACGCCCGAATAGCTGCTATCAAGGGTCACTTTTTAAGGTGTCTGGCTGGGCTGACCGTGGCAGAAGGCTGAAAATTGTAGATTCGTCACCTGAAACATTTTGCAAAAATCAAACAAATCATTCGCGACAGGTTTTGCCGAGTTATTTGCTCAAGCAAATTTTGTTGAGCTTTTTGTTATGTTAGTTTGTTTTTGACTAACCGAATAAGCGATTAATCTTAAAATGCTTTTCTTTGCAATAAATGAAGAATATCAAATTTTGGAGTGCCTAAAGGAAAAATTAAAAGTTAACTTTAGCTCGTCACATATTAATTTAAGTTTAAAATTTCACTCTTGCCGAGAAATAATGTGCTTTAATTATCATGCATCCGACTGAGGGAGGGATTAATTCAAATTTTGCCGGAAAAATCAAATTGAAATGGAAAGTGCAAAATCGGAAACGGGATAGTTAACTTTTTGTTTCTTCTGATTTCCTGATACGCGAGAGTCCCACGGGAAACCTGCTAACCACTCGGAACGGTATTTTATTTTTAGATGCCGAAACCGGCCTAAATTCCGTAAAGCAAACATAGAGTTTTTCGGGAAACCGGAAAGTTTCTTTATCCAAGAACCTGCCTAGAAACTGTTTCCTTTCTTCCTTTTGGAAATTTTTGACTGCTTTGACTTGTTATTGTACCCTGATACAGAGATTCTAACGCAATGTAGAAATTCCTGTGTTCACCGTCGTCGTCCAATTCTTTCAACTATTTTTTTCCCTTGCACGTTGCAAGCGTGACAACATTTTTTTTTTTAAGGAAATCATAGATTACTCTTGCAGTTTAGTTTCATTTTCCGATGGAAATACTAAATATATTTTTAATTCTTTGTAACGGTGGCAACTAATGAGTTGTATTGCTGATCTATAAGTTTAATTTTAAATGAAAATCGATAAACAATCTGTTCACAACCTCTTTCCGGACTCTTAAAAGTATCGAAAGTTTTTTTAAAATAAGAATTTTAAACTCAACAAGTGCTAAGATTTTTGCGTAAAATGCTGCACCGATATTTAGTATATTAATTTGGCGTCCGCGTGGTGTGCGTTTCGGATTTTAATTGAAAACTCGTTTCCGGAGGATTTGAAGACCATCGATATAAGAAACCGGTTGTGGAACAAGAAGTCAGCAATAAACAGGGAAAATTGGAAACGGAGGGAAA
The DNA here is from genome assembly GCA_023512825.1 of Liposcelis brunnea. Lineage (NCBI taxonomy): Eukaryota > Metazoa > Arthropoda > Insecta > Psocodea > Liposcelididae > Liposcelis > Liposcelis brunnea. The sequence goes on along the minus strand of CM042066.1, from coordinate 405,392 downwards.
AACTTTTCCTTTCTACCCTTTCGACCTCTTTATTTTTATGTTTTCCCCATGCATTCAGGAATGTTACTATGACCTTTTTCATCCTTTCCCATAAGGCTCGTCATCATCATTATCGATATCGTTATGGCCGCCTTCATCCTTTTTTTTTTTTTTTTTTTTTTTTAACTTTTCCCTACGGAGTGAGTATTTTAATTTTTTCTTTTTTGCTTTTTGTTGACGCAGCTGATTAACCCGAAATCAAACGACTCAGTCCTTTAAGGGCTCGGGAAAATAATCGTTTTGAATTGACTTTATATTTAAACTGGATTTGAGGGGGAAGAAAAAAAAAAGGACAAGAAAATTGAGCGTGTTTCTTAAACGATCCTGACCTGCATGCATTTTTTGCCCTCCTGTTCAATATTCAGAAATATTTAATAAAAAAGAAGCTTGATTTTTTTATTTGTTTATTTAAAAAGGTTGTCTCTGGCTTCACCGTTAAAGATAAAGCAATGTAAACAGGCACACGAAGATGAGGCGTAAAAAGCTGTAGCCTTTTTTTTTTTTTACCGAACTCCCTAAAAACCAATCTATTCGGGGGAAAAAAAAAGAAAAGAAAATATAAGTTTTATTAAAGAAGTATGCTGCATAGGGGGTGTTATTATCCTTCTGTTTTTTTAAAAAAATACAGTATAATTCAGCTTATTTAAATTGGTTACGCGCGTCAACTTTTTTCCGTTTTTCCGCTTTTCTTTTTTCCCCCTAATTTCTTTTATGAGAACTTTGGGTCCTAACAGTTAGAAGCTAATACGGTTCTTTATGTTGATTGAAAGTAACGTAATTTAAGTCAATGGCGAATAAATTTCAAAAGCGATCGAGGACGATACACTAGTGGTAAAACATTTTGAGCATTTTTCGACTGTTTAAACTTTCATTTCAAAGTGAGGGCTTTATTGATTTACCATCCATTCTAAAAATACATATACGTTAGGCCTAACTTAAGACTAACGGAAAGCGTTTAGCTAAAAACAAGGAGCTTCAAAGAGTTAAGGGAAATTTTGAAATGCGAAAGGAAGAAATGATGAGAGAAGATTAATTAATTGCTTCTTCAAATAAAAGTTTTCCCCGAAGGAAAAAGAAAAAAAGAGTAAACAGGTTTTTTGTTTTTTCCCTTTTCTTTCTTTTTTTTTTCGAGAAAGCACATGGGAATCAGCCGGTTCCCGGTTCCCTCGGATCACAGCTGCAAGTCTCCCCGACCTCCCCAACATTTCGTCGGCGCTCGACCTTCCCTCTCTTAGCAACGACGATAACTGTTATCGAGGATTCCCCTTCAGCTTCCCCTAAAACTTAAACGAGTCCACGTCTAGACGGAATCGCTCAAGACCAAAAGGGAATTACTTCTTCCCCAGGTGAATCTCATTTTTTTACCGTCGCTTTACATCAATTTAAGCTTTTTTTTCGAAAAAATAAAATAATCGGCTAAACCTTTTAAAACAAAAAAAGATGATCAAGTTGAAAGGATATGTTAGAAGGCGTAGCGACGATCTAAGATTTTCTTCTTTGGAAAAAAAAAAAAAAAAAAAAAAAAATAGATTGTTATCGATTACGATGTAAACGTTATTCGGCTCTTAGACTTGTTACGAAATATTATTCAAGGTTCATTAGACTTTAACTTTGATCGTTTTAACGACACGTTTGGAAGGTGCGCTAAAGGTGGTTTATTCCCGTGTCGAATAAGGGAGAAACGTGGCTGCCATTTCCAAAAGTTATCGATTGAATCGTCGGCCTCCGACGACCACCGAGAGATTTCTCCCCTTTACGGAGAAGCGGATTGCGACTGCGTGATGCGACGCGGCGTCGCAATCCTTCTGCGGCACCACAGCTGGTAATGTTAGTTCCATTACTCGGTGCGCACCCGGTTCGAATCTTTCTCGCGAATCGCCATCTCTCCAAATTTTAACAGGAAAATCATTTACTTTTTCTTTATTTTTCTATCGACTAGTTGAAATATATTTTCCGGCCGTAAATCGTCTCGAACGTAAGTACACAGTCAACCGATCGATCGTTTTAACGTGATCCGACTCGAGCAAAGAAGAAACGTTTTTCGGCAAACACTTAAATTTTTAGCCTAACAGTCGGCTTCCTCTCTAAAAAGAAGGCGTTCGACCGGCTATCGTAGGATTTTTTGTTTAAATTTTATTTTTAAAGCATTTTTATTCTTCCTCGTGCGAAACCGTCTGAATAAAAAAGTGGTCGATAAGAAATCCTGACGTCTCTCGAGATTTATTAGCACCTTTTGGTAACCTCTTGTTGTTTATACATGCAAATTCGTTGGAACGTCGAAAGCTTTCATCGTGGAACAAATTTGTTTTCTGATATTTCGAAGCCAGGCATTCGTTCGTTATCGGCCGAAGGATTCTTTTTATTTGCACGGACAATATCGATTCGCGTCGCGATCCGTCTGTTTGCAGACTTAAGGCTCCCACACACCCGTACATGACGACATGATTCCTTTTTTTTTTTTCCTTTTCGATATCGAGTTTCCTGTTAGGAGCTTGTGTTGCCCCCTGAAATGTACGCTTTAATCGACTTATATCACGGATATGGCTTGAATTACGATGCTTTCTAAATATGATTCGAAACCGACAGGATAATTCCATTACCTTTTCTAATTTTAACGAAATTACATAATTCCGTCTAGGTTTTGCTGTAAGACCACTTTCCTCCCTTAAACGGCGTTCGGCAAGACTATTTACGATTACGCCAGACAATACCAAAAAAAATTTATCGTATTAGCAGTTTATACATATTTAATGATGTTGTCATCGCCGATAATTAACTCCGACTTTTACATTATCTAAACTTTTTCATCGCGGCCATAAATGTTGCTTCATTAGTGAATGCGATTGCTCGGTTAATTTCCTGTATATATTTCCCGAGCAGTTTTCTTTTGAAATGAAGGAAACCAGAATTTTGATAGGCTACAAAGAGTAGCGTGCTTAATTTTACTTAAAACTCGTGACTTTCATCGGACGAAATTATGTCCCAGTACTAAATTGTCGGTAACGACGTTTACTAATAGTATTAACACCGTGTCGAAGATTGAACGGTTATATACTTAAGGACCGGTCTAAATAAAAGTTGAAATAAAATCACTGAACGCTCCGGTTCGGTCGAAAGTAAAGATAAGCAATTTTTTTCCCAATCGTTTTTTCTTTCTTTTCTTTGAATCTGTTGCTCCGTTCTACTCGATTTCTTAGCAAAGGAACCTCGGAGACGCCTTTGCATTTTAATAAGATAACTTATTATTAAATTTAAATCGTTTTATATCAACTAGACCAGCAGAAATTGTCAAATTACTTGTCATTTTATTACTTTACCTGTAACTGGATACTCACCCGGTAGATTTAAAAAAAAAATTTACTTTTTATGGGCATCCTTAATTTGCGTATCGAAACTATGGGAAAGTCTTTTTCGATTTGTTTTCTTTACACACATCTGATGCTAGTGGAAAAAGGGTATTACCCCCCATTCGTCCCACTCATTAATTATTTATGGTGCAATTCTCTGTGCTAGACAAGATTATTTATTAAACGTATACTAGTAGAGAGATCTCGAAGGAATTGTCAGTTGTTGACTACAGCGGCAAAATTTAAAAAAGAAGTCGAAAAGTTTGGCTAAATATCGCATTTATGGAAAGTGTTTTTGATTCGAGCGAGTGCGAATAACCCATCGTAAAGGAACGCGGTTTCACTCAACAGAAAGAAACGTTATCTTTAAGGCTTTCAAAGTTTTATCTCGTAAACTTTCGCATTTAAAAGACGTTTTAGGGTTATGAGAATCGCTACAGTAGAGTTCCATTCAAATATTTTTTTTAATTTCGCTGGAAAAATTTTTTCCGAATCCTTTTTTTACTTTCTTCAAATTGTATTTCTTGCGGGGGTTTTGAAAATTTTTTACGTTTTCCCCCTTTGTCGAGGTTTAGGGGTATAAAATTATTTTTTTTCAGGAAAAATTCCACGTCTCTTCTTACTGTCTAATCGGCACGGTTTAATAAAATCGATTCTCAAATTTCGAGTGCGAGGTCAAAGAAGCAGCAAAAAAAAAAAAAAAATTGAAAAAAGATTTTTTTATCTGGAAAAGTTGTCTTTTTTAGCCTTTTGAAATGATTTCTGACGCGACTGCAGAGTTTGCTTAGATATTTTACCGGTCGTTTTTTTGGATTTCCTACGAAGCAACAATGTATAAAGGTTTTTGTAGGATAAAAATGGAAAGATTTAATGATTCACGAAAAAGTTTTTTGTGTAGTATTTAACGGGGTGACCTTTTATAGGTCTGACATTCAAACACAATCGCCGGAGTCGTTTCGAGATTTAAGCTTTCCCTCTTAGCATCTTTTTCTAACCTCGCCTTCCCGGGATCGGAACATGTTTTCCCGGGTCGGGATTTATTTTTAATAGAGAGAGATTTTCGAGTCTTCATGAAATTCAATATTGCTCCTGGTCTTGACTTTTTTTATGACCCGTCGAATTTCTGATTTCGATCCGGATAAAGATTTAATTTTCCTTTAAAAATATATCTTTTTTTTGTTTCAGACTTACTACGAAACGAAAACGTCGGGAAAGGAAGATTAGCGCTCCGGGTCTCCGAGCATGGAGGACCCTGCAAGACCGGCGGAAACCTCGGGGCCCGCCGAAGATCCCCCGCCTCAAAATTCGGGTTCGGCTCAAGATCGATCGCGCTCGGAATCTTTGCTGGATTCCACGGCGGATTCCGCGTCTTTGCAGAAACGGCCGCCGCCACCTCCTTCTCCTTTGACCGGATGCTATTTGCTCGTGGTCGTCGGCGAACCTCATTCGGATAGGCACAAAGAGATCATTCTTCAAAAAATAGCGAAAGGTAAGTCTTGATTTGAAACAAATATTTGAACCGGTGTAAACGTCAAGAATCTCGATAACGGAGTCGAGCGACTGCGGTAGACGTATCACAAATAGATTCGGGAATCGGAAGTAAAAGACAAGGGGAAACTCGAGCCGGCGGAAGTAAAGATTCTCGCTTATGTTTAGATTATTTCTTCTCGGCCTGCACGAGTTTCGCTTTTTTATTTTATTTTTAAATCCAGTCATTAAAAATGTCTAATCTATTGTTGATGAAGTGTTCTCGCTCCGAAGTTTCCCATTTTAACCGCAAAGTAAACTGCGTTGCCCTTCGTACGAGAATAAATTCTTTTCCTTATTTCTCGGTCTGGCTCGAGCTCGTTTTAATACAAAGATAATTTTTCACATAAAGAGGTTTTTGAAAAAGCGAAACATAGGAGTAGTTTAATTTTAGCAATTTTTCGATTCGTTTTTCATTAGGCTGGAATTTGAGGTTAATTTTCCTTCCGGTAGTTGCACGTTGTCTTGACTGCAAATGGCCACTGCCTGAGGTCCGAATTCCGTAAGAAAATGACCGATCCTCGTTACTCTTTGCTGGGGAGTCGTGATGGTGTGACTTCCTCCGCAGTAACGATTGCATAAATGTTCCAACCTGAAAAGAATTGTCACGAATTCAAATTATTCGAGTGATCGAAAGAAATCTTGTATTTTATGTTTGTAGACTAGTGGAAAGTTTCTTTAGTTTTTAAATGATCCAGTTAAAATTTATCGATGAGAATGTAACCACGATAAAAAAACGTCCTCGACATGGTTCGATCAGGTTTTGAAAATCTCAAACAAGTCACCTCGACATCATTTCGACAGAATTATAATCAAAAAGAAATCCCGGGTTTTCTGTTGAGATTAAACAAACGCCGTTTAATCCGAAAGTGTACAGAATCAAATGTTTTCATTTCAGAGTATTTTTTGAAAATCGAACTTTATAAAATTCCAGAATCTAAAACTTTTCATCGATTCCTAAACACCGCATTCGATTCAAAGATGTTCCCTGAACAAATTGGTGGCGGGCTTTTTTTAAAGCAAATCTAAATAACTATCGAGAAAACCTTGAGAATCACCGTACAAAATATCTTGATCAAGTCGAAAGACTAAATCTTTTAAAGAAGAAGAATTTATCTTAAAAAGCAGTAAAAATTTAAAAAGAAATACGGCTTTGTGACAGAGTTTCGAAATATGCCGGTAAAAAATTGATACTAACTCAATTAGATAACTTAATAGGAAAAGTTTGTCGCAAGCCGAGTCGGTAATAGCTTTTTGTACGATATTATCCAGACTGTCGATACGGAAGTTTGTCTTGTCGAGTGTTATTTATTCGGCAGCGACGATTCCACCGAAAAATCCGTTCTCTCGGAGAAAAAAGTAAAGGAAAAGTCTCGCTTACTTGTCGAACCTGTGATCGATAACTTCTTTGTTGCTTAAAGTGAGAGCCGCATGTTTCTTTTGATTTTCTGCTGCTATTTCTTCCAAATTGGCGGCTTTTCCTTGATTTCCTTTTTTCATGGCTTTTCTTACTTGATCTAATTCGTAGGTAAGGTAAGGTTTCATGCTCTTGGCCCCGGACATTGCCGGATGTTGAAAGCTCACCGCGTTGTCCATCCTCATGACCACGTCGTTGTCGCACGCTATGCAATTGAGATTCCTGTCGAAAAAAAAGGCCCATCCTTCACCCGAAACTTTCATTGTATGTGAATCAGGTTTTCGAAAGCTTTTACCTGAGAATCCTCGATTTGGCCCCTGCTGCTTCCGCGTCTTTCCTTAATTGTGCCAGTTGTTTTAGTTTATCTTGCAAAGCTTTCAATTTCTTGTTGATGAATTCTTTGAGCGGCATTATTTCGGTTTTGTCGAGTTTGTTGTCCATGTCTTTCTGCAATTCTTCCATCGCTTCGTGCCACATGGCTTCCTACGGTTTTGGGAAAAATTAAATCCTCCTTCTGACTTATTAAATCCGAGCTTTTATTTCTTCTCAGATTTTTGGATTATCGAGGCCCTTTACTTTTGTAAAAAGAGATTATAAAAAGGACTAAGTCGACACGTACAATAATATATTTTTCATCCTTTTTGTTTTAAATGCGGTTCCCGTAGTTAACGGCTTTTCGTTTCTTTTCGATATTACTTTTTTTCCCCTTTTTTTTTTCGTTCGCTCGACTAACGATTCGGAAACGGAGAAACGTACCTGAGCCATAAGTCTTTCTAAAGCCTCGTCCAGCCCTTTGGTGAGGTCGTCGCAAGCCGCATCGAACTGATCGTGGGAAACTTTTCTGTTTACTAGGGAAGCGTCCGCTTTTTCTGCGAGGAGATCCTCTACCGCTTCTTTATCCGCTTTCACTCGTTTTAAATATTCTATGTCTTGCAATAAGTTCTAAAAATAAAGGATTTAATTTTGTTTATATGAAAGACGTTAAAACGGGATTTTTTGATGGGTTTAATGTAGACCGAACAAAGTCATTTCATTTACGATCTCTGGTTCTACACATCTTTTGAAAATCGATGTGGTTACTATAAAAATTGGGAAAGACTCGTTATTAGCTCGTATAAGAAAGTAATAAAAGCTTCACGGCTAACGGAATGTTTTAACGGTAAAAACAAAATACAAGGCACGTAATCCATATTTATAATACCTTTGAGTCGATTGCAGTAACTTGAAATTTATGTAAATTCCGGTTCGGCAATAACCAGGAAAGGGCCTTGCCTCGTAAATTTTATAATATCGAAAGAAAGAGAGCTTTCGGACTTACTCGCACGGTTAATTCCGATTCTTGTCTGTCGGCCATCATTTTGGAAAAGGCTCGGCTCAAATTGTCCACGTCGTTTTTCATAGACTTTAAATTCTGAGCGAGCCCTGCTATGCCTCCTTCTCCGGCACTTTCCAGGAAATCCCTCCATTCCTTTTCGAAATCCTCCAACCGCTTTTGTAAACCGTCGATGGTGGAAAACTGAAAAAGGGAGACGAGCGCTTAAGAAGCGGCCGCAGAAAACGTCCATCGTTTGGTTTTACCTTGGCAGCGAGTTGATCGGGCGGTACCGCGTCTGTCAGGCATTTAAATTGGTACATCAGACAATCCACGTAGTCTTTTAAAGTTAAAAATTTATCGTGGGCAGACATGCGGAAAAACTCGGGCCCTATTCCTATCCTCTCGTACTGTTGAGACGATTTCGGGGATCTCGTCGGTGCAGGAGCGGCCGTTTCGTTCTTTGGAAACTCTGCGTCGGCCGTTTCGGGCCTCCGTTGGAGATTTTCTTGGATTTCGGACAGAGGAGGAGCGCTCGGGACGGGAACCTGCCCGGAAGCAAAAGGCTCGGCCGGATCCGGCACTGCCGCGAAATTTACCGCTTGAGTTCCGCCGTACGGCACTCCAGCTATTTTCAAGCCTAGCCCGGCGCACGGAATTTTCGGCTGGGGAATATCGCTTACGTGTTCGGTTTCTTCTCCTTCCGGTACCTCTGCACCCCTAAAAAAAAATCGGTCGGAAATGATAATCTCCCGAATATCTTAAAGAGAATTTTTGAACGGTCTTTCCAAGGCATTGCCGAATTTATTGCACACGCTTGTTTAAATGTATAAAAAGTATGTAATTGCACTAGACTCCCTGCGACATCGGAAAGTTGAAAACCTCACGGCATGGCCAGATGAAAAATCATTTTTTTAGTTGTACAACCCGAACAAACTATCAAGCGAGAAAGGAGAAGAGAACAAGAGTATCCAGCTTATAAAGGAACTTTCTCTTTTTTTCCTTGTGCGTTTTGTTCCGGGTAACTTTTCTCTTTCAAAGAGCGAAAAGTTTTTTTTTCGGCAAACGAAGCTTTTTCCTTTAAAAAAAGAAAAGATGAGGAAAAGAAGGAAACGCTTCTTACTCTATTTCGTCGACGGCATCTGCTATAACCAACATGGCTTCTCTAAAATTAGAAGATTCTTTGACCAAATCTTCGATCATGGAGGCCAATTTTTCTATGGCGCCCTCGCAACTTTCTATCCGTTTCTGTAAATTGTAAAGTTGCCACATGTCTTTGACGGGGTTGGTACCTCCGAGATTTCCCTGAGCTTTCTTTATGAGCTCTTCGTTGCTGGGCATTTGTTCCAAGGCTTCGAAAGCTTCTTGTAACATGGTTACCTAAAGAAGCAAAAAGCTTATATCGTTTTCGTCGAAGCTAAGAGTAAACTTTTACCTTTTCTTCGAGTTTGACCATGCTTTCGTGGGCCAGGGCCGGCCTCGTTCTCCAACTGTCGCATCTTTCTCCTAAACTTTCGACTCTCACAATCGTTTGGCAAGGAGTATCTCCGCCTGTTCCGTAATAAGTAGGACTTGTTCCCTTCAATTCCTCTTCTTCCAATGATTCTTTCTTTTTTTCGGAGTCCTTGTCTTTTTCTTTTTCTTTTTCTTTGTCTTTGTCTAAAAGAAAATTTTACGCATAAATCCTTTTCGCCTTTTAAATCCAAATTCGGAAGGTTACCTTTATGGCAAGGGCAGTGTTTTTCTTTTTTCTTTTTTTTCTCATCTTTTTCAGCGCCTTCAAAACTATCCTTGTTCTCTTCCGTTTTGATTTCTTTCGAGTTTTCTTCTGCCACTTCGCTATCGTGTCCTTTTTCTTCTTTTTTCCGTTTTTTCTTTTCGGGGCCGACGTATTTTTCGTCTTTGCCATTGTCTTTCTTCTCCGCATGGTCGTCTTTTTTATTTTTTTCGTCGCACAAACAAGGCCTGTGTCCGTCTTTAGATTTAGCATCGATCATGTATTCGGTTAATTTTAAAATCGGCCCTGGAAAAGGAAACGGCAAGCAGTAAAATAAAGAAAATCTGCATTTCGCATGCGAATAATCGTTCAAGGTCGCGGCTTATTCAAAAATTACATAACAAGGTCACGATATTTTTTCGAACCGACTTATTTCCTTTTAATCGACCCTTACACTTTTTTTTAGTGGACGGCGATCTATTTGAGACGGGTAATTAACGATCTGTCCTCACCTTAAAACGGGGGTGAAAAAAAAGAACTCACTAGTTTCATACGAAGGAGAACCAAGGCCGGCAAAAACGGTCTTTGAGTTTCTCTCATCAACAGTTTAATTCGGGGAGAATAAAGTAAATTTTCGACTTGGCTGCCGAAAACGAACCGGAAAATCACTTTTATACGATTTTCTAGAAAACGGCCTCGACTTTTCCTCTTTGGAAAATTTTCTCGACTGCTTAAGATTTTCTGGGTTTATGAAAAACAGGAAGCGTTCACTCGACAATCAATCCCGAGATCGGGACGAGTGTAACCGACAGTTTTCCAACTTTTCCCCTGTTGAAATTTCCCTTCGAAGACGTGATAATCGGGATCTCTTCGTTTAAATGATTTTTTCCGCCTTTTAATAGCGATATCGTCGAATCGAAAAATCCAAAAGGCGAAAACATTTCTTGAAGAGAGCCCGTAAAAATATGAGGGCATCTTAGTTTCTATAACTGTTGAGGCTGCTTATAAAAAACCCTCAAGTTTAACTTAGCCGCGGCTGCCGGCTGGAGGGAATGTATTTATAGAAAATATCGATTTTTCGAGTGGAGACGGGTGCATCACCTTTGAATATCCTTCGAATTTATTTTCGGTTCCATTTTTTTCCCGAAGGAAATGCGAAAAACTAATTAAACTTGGACGCTAAGAGCAAAGTTTGAGCTTCTCGATATTCTTTTTAAAATAAATATTTTTCTTAAAAGTTCATCGGAGCGAAAGGACGAAACCAGGAGTATTTAAAAAAATACTATTATAAATGTAAAAAAATTGTTTGGCAGAAAACGAATCGTTCGCTGATTTAACGTTAAATTAATTACTGCTGACTTTACTATGATTATTATCATCTACTAGTTTAACGTTTCACATTTTTTTAATTCATGTAGAGAATAATCTTGTTATCGGTAACGGTCACTTTGGAAAGCTTTAAATGATCATTATTAATTAAGAGTAATAGAACGTAAACCCGTGTAGTCGTGCCAAATAAATCCCTCGTTAGGTTGAGAATTTCTTAGAGTTTGTTTAAGCCCAATTTTAATGCATACGAAATGAGAGATGTCAAAGAGTTTTCATTCATAAATTTCAATTCTCGATCGAATAGAGCTTGCTTCAACATTTCCAAGAGATTTCCTGTGTTAATTTGAACTTATTTCATTTTTAAAAACAGAAATTTCGCTTTTGGTCTTTTAAATCAAATAAGATATTAATTATTTGAACAAAAAAAAAAATGTATGTACCTAGTTCAGAGATTTTTAATGCATAACAATTGCAAAGGAATGAGTTTTTTTGCAAAAAAATTTTAGTTGTAGGAGTTAGGTTTCAAATCGGCAACAGATTTGTTTTAAAACGAAATAAAAACAAAGTTCATGCAGTCTTTTCTGTTTATTATTCTCGATAAGGCCGATCGAAATAAAAGATTTATTAGACCGTCGATGTCGCGTAAAGTTTTGAGCATTTCTCAAAGAAAATTACGAGTCACGCTTCGAGCCGAGTATCGAAAAAAAAAAAAAAAGAAACGTTTGTAATCGAAGGCACGCGATCCTTTTATTTTTCTTACCCGGTTTCGCGGTGGAGAGTATTCCTTCCATTCTTTCGGAATCGTAGCCCCTGAATTCGACCAGGTACCTCTGAACGTTTAACTGCTGAACTATGACGTGGAGCAAAGCGTGCAAAATGTTGAAATTGACGGCGCCTATCTAGAAAAGAAAAGCGGGAGAAAGGAACGAGCGACCACGCCCTCAAAAAACACAAACGGATAAAAAGAGGACTCGAAAGATTTTCGTTAATTAAAAATTTTTTTCTTGGGAGAAGGTTTGACACATGTCAGACGAGAATCTCCTTTGTAGGATCGTTAATAATTCGGTCCCTGCCGTTTTCCGAGGAGCTCGGTAAACATGTCAAATCGTCGCGCTTACCTCCGGCGTCCCGAGAGCGACGTCGACCATCTGTTCGACGGTCAGCATCGTGCACTTGTGTTTCCTCGACGAACCCGGCATTTTCTCTTCTTCTTCTTCCTCTTAATCACAAAAATAAACCGTCAATTATTTTCCTCCTCGACAAATGTAAATATTATTAACATCCCCGAGTTGCCATATTTCTATTTGATAAAAGAAAATCGATCGAACGGGATTACTTGTCTGTCGCTTACGACTTAGGCCGCGTTCGTATCTAAAAGAAATAAGGAGCTCTACTAATTAAAAGTTAGAAATCGATCAAAGACAAAGGGAAGTAGTTATAAACAAGTTAATGTCGTGTAGAGGTTTAATCGAGCGACGACGCGTTCGAAGACGAGAGGAAAAAGGGCGGTTTAGAAGGATCGAAAAAAAACTCGAACGAGAGGATCGTATAAAATTAATCCGGCCGGATACCTTGGGGAAAGGTGAACTCACTAGTTCGCACAAGAAATATCGGTTTTTACTTTTCCCGTTTTTGTTTTTCTCGATTCCTCGTGCGAAACGGAAATTTTTAAATTGAGAGTTTCCTTCTGGGCAATCTTTTTATAATAAAAGATTCTGTTTTTCAAAACTGTTTTGTTTTGATAAATCGGATACAGAATTTCGTTGGAAACAAATAAATTTGAAAAAATAGGTGAAACGTTTCGTGTCCTCAATGCAATAAGTGCGCAAATGAAACGTGGTCGCTCGAATGAAGGACGTTCGATTTCGATTTGACGCGGTTTCGAGGTCCGTCGGTTAAAGGTCAGTACACGCGTGCCTGCTGCCGAACGGTTAATAAACGTTCTCTCTGCATCGTTATGCTCCATCGATTTTCGTTTTGAGTTGCATAAAAATCGAAGCCTATATTTTACATGAGAAAGCTTAGAGTTGCCGGGGGGGAAAGAAAATCCGAGTCGAAATCCCGTCGCGCTTCCGATGCGAATCCGCCTATCGATCCTTTATTTTCGAAGCGAGAGTCGGATCCTGTTCCGGATCGCCCGAAACGACTCTGAAGAAAAAAAGGCGAGAAAAAGAATTCGGACTTTTCTCCGTCGCCGATTTAAATTTATACGAGTTATCCAGTTACAGGAAAATGGAATTGACTAGTTAACGACTCAGTAAGCAGAGATGTTCCGACTGACTCGTTTCTTTTTTAAAGAAAAAAGTCAAAAACTTTCTAGCCGACGTCTCTCCTCTCAGCTAGTTAATTAATTCCACGAGTAAATCGAGATTTTCGTTTATTTTTTTAAATTTACCCGGAAATGTTTGTTTTTGCTATAATTACAAGTTTTATGTTCGGTTTTCCCGAAGGATGCGTAAAATTAATTAATGCATCGAGATTTTCATTATCAGCAGTAAGACCACAGCTGCGTTCTGTTCTGTTTTTTTTTTTTACTTTGTTTCAACGCTAATATCGTGCACACAAACAAGAACGTGGCGTATTCGGTGCGAAAAAAAGTGAGGATCGTTATTAATTATTGCTCTCGGCAAAAAAACTAAGATTTTAATGCGTTCCTCTTCTGAGGTTGAGTAGTAGTCGGGCATATTCTAGTTTAAAACTTTAATTGTTCTAAAGCATAAATCAATTTCTCGCAAACGCTCGAAAGTCCTTTCATCTTCTCTTTTCTCGAAACGAAATGCGATATCCACATTAAGGGGGAGAAAAAAGTTGCTCCTCGAATGCATGAAAACTCTTCTTGAAATGATCATCGGCAATAAAAAGGTTTCCTCAAAATATTGCGACGCTGTTTTCTTGCAAATAATCAGATCGAATCGTGCTCAGGAAAATCGAAAGAAATCTTTTGACAGACTCCATTTTGTTTAGGCCCATAAAAGATATAAAGTAATTCCGCCAGATTCGAAAAAGTTATTATATATTTTTTTTTTTAAAAATGCTGCGGTCCTTTTTTTAAGCTCATTAATCTTCGAGGACGGAAACGGAAACGGAATGGGCAATAAGTTGAATTCCCGTTGTTTTTCGTAAAATCTTGTTTGATCATTTTCATAACCGAATACCGTGTCGTTTATGTTTGTAATCTCATCTTTTTTTTTTTGTCTTAATAACAAGCATTAAAACGACGAGAAAAGTTTTCCAGGATAAAAAAGTTTGATGTAGAAGCTTCACGTGGCATCTTTGCAAACATGGAACCGAACGGACGGTTTCCTAGCAAAACCGCAGACATGGTTTCGCCTCGATTTTAATCTGCGAACCTTCCTTCTGCGCTTCGGTCTGGCGCTCATCGGGTTTTCGAATTCCCGATTCCACATAATCGATCTTCTCTTTTTCCTAAGAGAAAATAATCGGATGAAATTAATGTGATAATTTTTTTAAACGAATGAAAATGATGAAATTGTTTTTGCAAACGTTTACTCTTTAGATTTCTGTTTGGAAATGTCAACGTTATTTCGCTAAGACTTTATCGGGCAGGTTATTCCGTTGAACGAGTACATAATTAAATGATTTTAATTAATGAAACCCTCATTTAAATATTGCTTCTCTTCAATATTTCCAGGGTGCTACGCTTTCTTTCATATTTATTAAAATTTGTAAATAAACGGATTTTTATTACGTTGACTAATTTTAAAAAAAACGTATTATTATACGTTAAAGGTTTAGGATTTTGGAGAGTAGGAACGAAAAAGAGAAAGAGGTAAATATTGGGTCCTTTGTTTGCCTTTCACCTACAGATCGTGTTCACTTTTTCCGATCGACGATTCATAACGGTAAAAATAAAATAATTATGCGTGAAGGTTACAAAGGATCTCGTATTAAAACTGATACGATTACAGTAGATTCCAAAAAATACCGATAAACCGTTTATACTTTTTTTAAAAAAGATATTGTTAAACATCTGAATAAGGCTTTTGTGCCTTTTTTTTTATCAAAGAAAATGTAAATTTTCATATGTAGAAGTGAAAGAAAAGACGAAAATGGAGGATGTAAAATATCGTGTTTGCCTCTGAACTTTTCTTAAGAAATTGAATTAATGTAGTGTGTCATTTTTTTATCTGTAAAGCTGAAAAACACTCTGAAACCATTTTTATTTTAGTGAGCGAATTTACACAGAGACCGGTTTTCGGTTTGAAAATTTTTCTTTTCGATCCTTAATTTACTCGTGTTCAGAAAAGGGCTCGTTTTAAAAATGGTTAAAAGGTTCGTGTCTGGCAGACGTCTATTCTTTATGCTATTTTTATATATGACTTTCATAATATTTCTATTTTTAATCCCCTTGTTCCACGTAACGGATTTAATTATAATTGGAAACGTTTTTCGTCACGTGTGCGTGCAAAGGAAAAAAGCCGTATATGCGTGCGTTTAAAAGAAATTTTCCTTCTTTTGTGTAGAATACCTGCGGGGAAAGAGTGGGAAAAGAAAGTATATTTCCCTAATGGAGAGAATTTAAAAGGTTTGACGTGTGCATATCGCCTCGCTTTTCTGTTCCGTTGTGAATACCTCTACTTTCTTGCTAGATAAGCCGTTCCATCTTTCTCCTATCCATTTGAAATTAGCTAAAATTTTGATTCTTGCAAAAGCCAGAAAAGATGGATTCGCCTTTTGTTTTTTCTCGAAATGGACGCTGACGTTGAAATGAATTTTTCTTGGATTCAATCAATCTTTTTTTTCTGGAAAGGGAAAGAGAGTTTCGACGGCGACTTTCGGTAAAAGGGAAGTCAATTTAAAGTGCAGACGATTCCCCGCTCAATATCTACTTACGGAAGTCGTTTCTTTGCACGAACCTTTTCGCCCGGTTCGTTCCTTCTTTTCCGAAATCCGAGATTCGATCGAAAAGTGGAAAAGGATGGAGTTTCCATCGTATCATAAATCACGTATTTCCTCTTCGCTTGTTCGCGGTGGAAGGATTCTCCGTTCCTTTTTGCAACAAGATTTGTTTTCGAAAGCCATCTATCCAAAAATTTTTTATTATTTTTGTAACTTTTGTCCAGTTATTTGAGAGTTGTTGAAGTAGTCGACGAGGACGAGATGATAAGCCATAAGCGACTGTTACGAAAAATTTTTTATTTGCAGCAAGTGACGTATCTTATAATTTCATTCCGGTTTTTATTTTTATCGGGACAAATAACTTATGCGAATGTCGTGCACTCAATTAAAAATTGATAAAATAAAAAGACTTACTTAATTATTACATTTGCGAACGGTTCCGAAGTTGGAGTTCGACTGAAGGCGTGGTGGGGAAATGAAGTTGCTTATATAGGAAGAGAAGGTGGCGCTGCCGATGATAACCGTGGGAACAACCTCAACAAAAAGGAGGGGAAATGATAATTTAGTGGGGAAAGGGTAAATGCGAATAGGAAAACGTTCCTTTGTTGAATATCTTGAATTTTTTTATATCAACTATAAATCTGTTTGAGATATATATTAGATTTGTTTGTATTTTTGGCACCTCGGCACCGACCTAAGAACGCCACTCATGTTGCGTCTACCCTTTATTTTTAAAACTACAAGAAAAAAGAAAGGATTCGAAAAAATATATGAAATAAAAGGGGTCGATCGGGAAGACGATTCGAAACCGTTTAGATGAGAATTTAGGACTCCTGAGGGATTAAAAGAATAACTTAAATATACTGTAGAAACCGCTGAAAAGTTTTCCAGTGTTAAGTCTTTTTTTTCGTAGCCGTTAAATATGTTTCCTTTTATTTTTTTATTTTTTCATAATTATTATTATTATTATTTTTCTTTTTTTTTTTTTGAAGTTAAAAGATGGAAATGAATTCCTTGAAGCTATGTAAAAACTTTTCTAAATAAAAATAAAATTTATAACAAAGCAAAGTATTTTTTACTAAGGAAAGAAGGGATTATTAATCGGAAGACAAGTCTTTCTGGGGTCGATCGGGAACCTTAAGACTATTAATCATTTAAAAGATCGGCAGAAATAAATATTTGCGAGAACAGATCGGAAATTCAGGAATCTGTAACGATGATAAAGTAAAAGCAAAAGAACATGTGATTTTTAGGGTGAAGGAGGATTATTTAAAATGCGAAAAGGATCGAAAGAATCGGAAAACCGATATCGTGTTGCCTGTCCGGTTCCTGTTGCCATCGTTTATCACGAATCGCACTCCCAAAATTAATTGCTGTCGAGGTTTTCACACGTCATCGAAAATGTCCTTTTCTCTCTTAATTTTTTTTTTAAATTTCTCTTTCGACATCTTCGTTAAATCGTCCTCGTTACTTGTTTTTTTATAAACTTTGATACGTTGAAAGTTGGGGGAAATTACTTGTATTTAGGTCTTATATTTGGCCAATAAGGTGGACAGAGGCTTGAAAATATGAAAAGATGCAAAGGGAGACGCAACTGCATGTACCAACGTTGAAACTAATTATCTAGTTACGTCTTTCGGGAATTAGTCGATTTAGAGCAAACCTTTTTCCGTTTTAGACCGGCGAGCTTAGGCGTGTCGGTGTCGCAATCTAATAAAGTGCAATAAAAGTCAAGGACTTTTAGAAATTTTAAGGAAGTTTGTAATTTTCTTATTTTGTAAGTTAAATGTGTGCAAAAGATTTTAAATTTATGGGATTACATTAGATAAAAGAAGATAAGCAGAGACTCTTTTGATGATGACTTATGTGACCTCACAGAGAAATTCTCAGTCAGGATTATTATCAAGACCGAAAATTACATTTCGATTTTCAGTCGATTTTCACAAAAAAAAACTTAAAACATATGATGATCCTAAAGTAAACCAGCTCTTTAAATTTTCTTTTTATTGCAGGTTCTTTATTAGTAATCAGTCAGACTCTTGTACATTTTTTTTAAAAATCAGTCAGTCGATTCATTCAACTTATAACTGATTTCACCAAATTAAAAAAAGATGAAAATTCTCGACTGTAGGTTATCAGTATAAATTTTTCACCATCAGAAAAAACTGGATTTTTCTTTTCGAATCTAGTAAATATAACCTAATAAATATTTTATTGTAGATACTGGGAGATGTATTTTAATCTGAGGAATCGATTGAGACTAGGTAAAACACTCAGTTTTTCGTTTCAAAAAGATATCTGCAAAAAACGGATTTTTAGAATCCAACTTTGTCAAAAATCTATTTTTACAGAAAAATGATTTTTCCTACGCTCTAGAGCTGGAAACTACATCCTATCAGATGTATTTTGATGCAAGGAATCCGTTGGAATTTACAGAATTAAAAAGTTCGGCCGCGTTCTCAAGATATTTGCATTTTTAAGTTTCGCTCTAACGAAAAAAATGGGCATTTTTTCGATGTTTGAAAATCGATATTCAATTTTAAAAAAACAATTTTTCCGGCTAAAACCGGGCCAAAATATGTACAAAATATATACTGGGAGATGTATTTTAATCTGAGGAATCGATTGAGACTAGGTAGAACACTCAGTTTTTCGTTTTCAAAAAGATATCTGCAAAAAACGGATTTTTAGAATCCAACTTTGTCAAAAATCTATTTTTACAGAAAAATGATTTTTCCTACGCTCTAGAGCTGGAAACTACATCCTATCAGATGTATTTTGAAGCAAGGAATCCGTTGGAATTTACAGAATTAAAAAGTTCGGCCGCGTTCTCAAGATATTTGCATTTTTAAGTTTCGCTCTAACGAAAAAAATGGGCATTTTTTCGATGTTTGAAAATCGATATTCAATTTTAAAAAAACAATTTTTCCGGCTAAAACCGGGCCAAAATATGTACAAAATATATACTGGGAGATGTATTTTAATCTGAGGAATCGATTGAGACTAGGTAGAACACTCAGTTTTTCGTTTTCAAAAAGATATCTGCAAAAAACGGATTTTTAGAATCCAACTTTGTCGAAAATCTATTTTTACAGAAAAATGATTTTTCCTACGCTCTAGAGCTGGAAACTACATCCTATCAGATGTATTTTGAAGCAAGGAATCCGTTGGAATTTACAGAATTAAAAAGTTCGGCCGCGTTCTCAAGATATTTGCATTTTTAAGTTTCGCTCTAACGAAAAAAATGGGCATTTTTTCGATGTTTGAAAATCGATATTCAATTTTAAAAAAACAATTTTTCCGGCTAAAACCGGGCCAAAATATGTACAAAATATATACTGGGAGATGTATTTTAATCTGAGGAATCGATTGAGACTAGGTAGAACACTCAGTTTTTCGTTTTCAAAAAGATATCTGCAAAAAACGGATTTTTAGAATCCAACTTTGTCAAAAATCTATTTTTACAGAAAAATGATTTTTCCTACGCTCTAGAGCTGGAAACTACATCCTATCAGATGTATTTTGAAGCAAGGAATCCGTTGGAATTTACAGAATTAAAAAGTTCGGCCGCGTTCTCAAGATATTTGCATTTTTAAGTTTCGCTCTAACGAAAAAAATGGGCATTTTTTCGATGTTTGAAAATCGATATTCAATTTTAAAAAAACAATTTTTCCGGCTAAAACCGGGCCAAAATATGTACAAAATATATACTGGGAGATGTATTTTAATCTGAGGAATCGATTGAGACTAGGTAGAACACTCAGTTTTTCGTTTTTGAAAAGATATTTCGAAAAAACGGTTTTTTAGAATCCAACTTTGTCGAAAATCTATTTTTACAGAAAAATGATTTTTCCTACGCTCTAGAGCTGGAAGCTACATCCTATCAGATGTATTTTGATGCAAGGAATCCGTTGGAATTTACAGAATTAAAAAGTTCGGCCGCGTTCTCAAGATATTTGCATCTTTAAGTTTCGCTCTAACGAAAAAAATGGGCATTTTTTCGATGTTTGAAAATCGATATTCAATTTTAAAAAAACAATTTTTCCGGCTAAAACCGGGCCAAAATATGTACAAAATATATACTGGGAGATGTATTTTAATCTGAGGAATCGATTGAGACTAGGTAGAACACTCAGTTTTTCGTTTTCAAAAAGATATCTGCAAAAAACGGATTTTTAGAATCCAACTTTGTCAAAAATCTATTTTTACAGAAAAATGATTTTTCCTACGCTCTAGAGCTGGAAACTACATCCTATCAGATGTATTTTGAAGCAAGGAATCCGTTGGAATTTACAGAATTAAAAAGTTCGGCCGCGTTCTCAAGATATTTGCATTTTTAAGTTTCGCTCTAACGAAAAAAATGGGCATTTTTTCGATGTTTGAAAATCGATATTCAATTTTAAAAAAACAATTTTTCCGGCTAAAACCGGGCCAAAATATGTACAAAATATATACTGGGAGATGTATTTTAATCTGAGGAATCGATTGAGACTAGGTAGAACACTCAGTTTTTCGTTTTCAAAAAGATATCTGCAAAAAACGGATTTTTAGAATCCAACTTTGTCAAAAATCTATTTTTACAGAAAAATGATTTTTCCTACGCTCTAGAGCTGGAAACTACATCCTATCAGATGTATTTTGAAGCAAGGAATCCGTTGGAATTTACAGAATTAAAAAGTTCGGCCGCGTTCTCAAGATATTTGCATTTTTAAGTTTCGCTCTAACGAAAAAAATGGGCATTTTTTCGATGTTTGAAAATCGATATTCAATTTTAAAAAAACAATTTTTCCGGCTAAAACCGGGCCAAAATATGTACAAAATATATACTGGGAGATGTATTTTAATCTGAGGAATCGATTGAGACTAGGCAGAACACTCAGTTTTTCGTTTTCAAAAAGATATCTGCAAAAAACGGATTTTTAGAATCCAACTTTGTCAAAAATCTATTTTTACAGAAAAATGATTTTTCCTACGCTCTAGAGCTGGAAACTACATCCTATCAGATGTATTTTGAAGCAAGGAATCCGTTGGAATTTACAGAATTAAAAAGTTCGGCCGCGTTCTCAAGATATTTGCATTTTTAAGTTTCGCTCTAACGAAAAAAATGGGCATTTTTTCGATGTTTGAAAATCGATATTCAATTTTAAAAAAACAATTTTTCCGGCTAAAACCGGGCCAAAATATGTACAAAATATATACTGGGAGATGTATTTTAATCTGAGGAATCGATTGAGACTAGGTAGAACACTCAGTTTTTCGTTTTCAAAAAGATATCTGCAAAAAACGGATTTTTAGAATCCAACTTTGTCGAAAATCTATTTTTACAGAAAAATGATTTTTCCTACGCTCTAGAGCTGGAAACTACATCCTATCAGATGTATTTTGAAGCAAGGAATCCGTTGGAATTTACAGAATTAAAAAGTTCGGCCGCGTTCTCAAGATATTTGCATTTTTAAGTTTCGCTCTAACGAAAAAAATGGGCATTTTTTCGATGTTTGAAAATCGATATTCAATTTTAAAAAAACAATTTTTCCGGCTAAAACCGGGCCAAAATATGTACAAAATATATACTGGGAGATGTATTTTAATCTGAGGAATCGATTGAGACTAGGTAGAACACTCAGTTTTTCGTTTTTGAAAAGATATTTCGAAAAAACGGTTTTTTAGAATCCAACTTTGTCGAAAATCTATTTTTACAGAAAAATGATTTTTCCTACGCTCTAGAGCTGGAAGCTACATCCTATCAGATGTATTTTGATGCAAGGAATCCGTTGGAATTTACAGAATTAAAAAGTTCGGCCGCGTTCTCAAGATATTTGCATCTTTAAGTTTCGCTCTAACGAAAAAAATGGGCATTTTTTCGATGTTTGAAAATCGATATTCAATTTTAAAAAAACAATTTTTCCGGCTAAAACCGGGCCAAAATATGTACAAAATATATACTGGGAGATGTATTTTAATCTGAGGAATCGATTGAGACTAGGTAGAACACTCAGTTTTTCGTTTTCAAAAAGATATCTGCAAAAAACGGATTTTTAGAATCCAACTTTGTCAAAAATCTATTTTTACAGAAAAATGATTTTTCCTACGCTCTAGAGCTGGAAACTACATCCTATCAGATGTATTTTGATGCAAGGAATCCGTTGGAATTTACAGAATTTGAAAATTCGGCCGCGTTCTCAAGATATTTGCATTTTTAAGTTTCGCTCTAACGAAAAAAATGGGCATTTTTTCGATGTTTGAAAATCGATATTCAATTTTAAAAAAACAATTTTTACGGCTAAAAACGGGCCTAATTGTTGATGAATTATAGAGAATGTGGGTTCCGAGTTTTTTCGGCGCGAAAAGCTAAAATTTTGCAGGAAGGCTGCAGCCAAGAAACATGAGTTTAACAAATTATTTTTGAAGATTTTTAAACCCTCAAAAACGAAAAAAGCTTCCCAAGTTTTGATTTCAAATTAGGATAGTTAAAGTTAAATGTTAGCGAACTCGAAAAAGGGATTCGAATTTTTTTTTAATGGAAGGTGGCGTCACGATCGAGAAAATGAAACATTTCGAAAGCAATCAGGCAGGAACGATGGGAAAGCGAGCACGTTATCGTCATATATTTACCGATTCCGATGGTTTTCGACGAGACGGTTAATCTCGGGACACTTACCGCTTATTTTGATTCTATCAAATTCTCGGTTTGTTTTATGATTTGGTCGAATTAGTTTTCGAAACGTTCTGTTTAAGTAGAAGGATCACGAGCCGCGATTTTTAATTTAGAGCCTTGCGTGACGGAACTTGTTCTGCGGGAAAGAGGAAAGAGTTGTAAACAAATCAATTTGAAATAAAATTTACAATTTAAATGAAAATGGTGTCGTCTATAATTTTCCGAGAAAGAGGAGAAAGCGTACGTGACGTAAATAAGAGGAATGGAAACATTCGAGACAAAATGCAATATACGGCTTACATTTGTTTAACCGATATCGTGCTTGTCGATTGTCGAATCGCGGAAAGTTTCCGGATCGTTTGCAGCATCTTTTCGGTGAAACGAGGTTTGCAAATGACGTGAGAACTTCTTGCCGCGTTTCGACAAGCATGCAATACCTTTTTATTTTTTATTTCCCCGATTTAAAAAAAAAAGAAAAGAAAAGAAATAAGCGGGAACTCAAGGGATTCAAGAGACCCAGCAAGTTCGCTTCGAACAGGTCTTCCGCTTAACTAAAAATGGCCTATGAATATTTTAAAAGTTCTCGGCAGTGAATATCCGATCCATTTACTAATAAAAATGTTGCTATTTTTCCTTTCCTTTTTTCTTCTCGGATGTTGTCAACGATTTTTCAGTAATGATGTAAAATATTCGAGCTAAAATAGGATTATATTTCATCGTAGGTGTGTTAATTAATTTTTTTTTCTTCTTCTTTTTAGGTAAGTGGCTAAAAAAGAAGAATACGTTTTGGATGAACCAGTCAAACCGTCGTGAAATATTTTTTTAAGTAGTAAGCGAATCATTTTAGGTAGCGCAACTATTAAAATACCAGAAAAAAATTGATTCAGAAGGAAATACCCTTTAAAGTAAAATTATAAACCGGCGGAGAATCGATAACGAAAGAAAGCGAAGCCTGGAAAAGTTAGTTTTCTTTATCGAGGGGCGAAATAAAAAGAGGATGCGCGAAACGAGGTTAGTATCCCCTCGTGTAATATGTTTCCGACTTAAGATGGAGAATACCTTTTTTTCCCCTTGTATTTCCTACGTGTTTTCCGATATTTCCTCATAAAGGAAAAAAATGAAGAGAATATTCGGCTTTTAACAAAAACAAAATAATAGGGCTGGTAACGAAAGTTTAAATCGATAAGAGGATAGAAAAGTTTTTTGCTGCGGCCCTGTGCCTAATCGGGGGACAACAACTATAACGAACAATACTAAAAGTTCCGACAAGAAGCTTTAGCCGTTTCTGCTTGTTTCTTATGCGGTAAAGACAAGTTAAAAATAAAAAATCTGGGGTAAAGATTCGTTGTAACTTTTTAAAATCATTCATTCGTTCGCCCCGATCGATTTGTTTCAATCTAAGTTTCGAAAAGGTATGAGCGATAGCGATAACTTATACTTGTCTAAAAAATGTGAAATCCTGAACCCGAGAACCGAATCCCGATGCCTAGCCTTTTGTTTTCTTTGACACTCTTTTCCCGCTTTTAAAGGAAAACTGGAAACAAAAGTAGGTTTGTACGATTATAGCTTTCGGTTCGGACTCGAAATTTTCCGACTAAAAATAGAAATCCGTATTGCCGTGTATTGCAAACGTAATGAGGGTAACAAGAAGGGAAAATCGGCCGGCGAGAAAAATCATTAATCACGACGTCGGCATGCAAGGCTTGCATCCGGCATCCGAGCTGTTTATTTTAATAAAGCGGCTGCTACTTTCTTACTCTCGGCTCATCGTCTTTTCTAAAATATTAGAAGAATTCTTTTGGCTCCGGATTTTTCGTTTTCGCGATCGAGAAAGAAAATTTATTGCGGATCAGGTGGCCTCGTATCTAAACGAATTCGTCTTTTTCAGATTTCTCTATATAACGGTAACACCGGCAGAAGCCGTTGCTTTTTCTTTAAGGGTCCGACTGAAAAGACTTTTATTTAAGAAAAATAGGTCGAGGTTGTAACACTGCTTGCCTATTCGTATTTTTGGAGCCTTTTCACTTTTTTTAGATGTAGAGAATACAAATCTACATTGACGAATCAACGGATTAAAAATCCGAGGATTTGAAAATTTTTAAATAATTTGTAATGTACGTAATGTCGCCTGTTCCCAATTTCACGATTTCACTGTGGTTCTAAGAGAGAGCTTTAAATCTTATCTGCGTCCCATGCAAAGTAGAAGCAGAGAGGAGTAAGAAGTTGCACGCGATTCCGGGGACTTTGCGCCGGGTTCAAATAATATTTTCCTACAGGTGTGCTACGTCACGATAAAAAAAAATAGAGGATAAATATTTCATTGCGATCGGTTCGGAGGCAGAAACTATACGTGACGGAATGGAATTTATCGATCTTGCGACCTTATTGCCTTTTATCGCATCATCATCTTTGACGAATGTGTATCGGCCATTTTTTCCAAACGTACCGAAATATACTCGGGATCGACGAAAAAGAAGGAATCCCTTGTTTTGAAAACGATGACGAGGCCGCTTTTTAGAGGAGAGCATGGAAAAGCGCTTGTGCCATCGTTCGTGTAATGGCTTGTTATTTCCCGACGGAATAATTAACGGTTTATTTCTCTGCATGTATAAACTCCTAAGAAATTCAAAATGTCAAAACTACATACTGTTTTGATTAATCGAAATAACGTTTTCTAATCCGTGGAATCGAATCGCTGACAGGTTTCCTCGTTACGGTCCGAGCTTAAGCTTACTACTAAAAAAATTATATTAAAAAAATTCTTAAAAGTTTACCTGAAAACTCCCAAAGAGGGAGATCTGAGTTTACCACTTTCCACTTTATTTTGTTAATTTTTTCTTTTGTTAAAGCGCCTTGTCATTTAATTATTTAACCGTTTTTTAGGTCGGCAAAAAAAAGATGATCGATGAGTCTCTCTTATCGTCAAATTTATATGGTAGATTAAAAAATTTGACATTTTTTTTATCGCGCTATGGGAAGCAAGCTTTTTTGCTAGATCCCGTGCATGAAAAATAGTTTAGTTTTCATCGTTATCCGGCAAGGACTTCTTCTTAGCTGCTCGTCTCCCGGATATAAGAGGAAACCAAATTATTTGGTTCGATACCGGATTTACGAATTTTATTTAGCGAAAGTCGCTCGAGGAATATTTGAAAATCGTGCGTGTAAAGCAGCCGATAAGCCTCATAAAATTTTTGGCCGTCGAAAGTATTTGCTCCACAAGGTCGAAAATCGACATCAAAAAAATCGCCAGTCTTGAATGATTTGTAAAGAGTTAATTATAACTGGGTCAAGTCGTTGATAGTGAAAAAAAGTTTTCCCTGCCGGTCGATTCTGGCTTTACGGTTTTTCTGCTGAAATTTAAACGATCTGGTTTTTTTAAATAAAAGTCGAGCAAAAGACCAGTATGAAAAAGGTACTCGCGCAGTAAAAAGTCTACTCTGAAAGTAAATCTATGCAAAGTATTGGTAGAAAGGATAAAAACGGATAAAGGCGTGTTGCACATGGTCACGCGATTCGAACCGGTGCTGACAGCTCGAAAACAAAAAAGGAAACATCCAAATCGTTTCGGATTTTAAACGTCTTCAATTTATTAATCACCGATTAATTTTACCGTAAGCGGTTTATTTTGTTTGTATGACAAACATTCCAACTGTCGGACCGAACGTATTCCGCTATTTTTTTTTACGGGCTTTTCGCCACTCGAACCGATATCACTTTATCATTCCTACTTCCTCTTCTTTGCTGTCCCCGTATCTAACGAGATTCAAAAGTTTCTTTTCGATAATTTTATCTCTCCGGTTAGATCTTTTCTCTTGTTTTTTTGTATTCTATTAAAAGCAATTCAAAAAAGCTCTTATTTCCAAAAATTGGATTATAGATCGTGGGAAGACGTGTAAAGTTTATTTTGGTGGGGAAAAAAAAGGATAAGAAGAAGGTTTCGTGGCCGTGCATTAATCTTTTCATAGATCGATTCTGACCTTTTGCTTTGACTTAATCTGCATTTTTTGTGCAAGCAATTCAAAGTCGTTTCCGAGGATGTCTTTAGAAAAGCGGAAGGATGGAAAATTTATTTTTCTTTCCGACCTCGAGCAAATCAAAGTCTTGTTGCCCCGTTTGATTTTTTTAAATTCCTCCCGGAAAAATATTTATTTCGACCGAGAAAAGCCGAGGCCGCGTCGCCGCAGCCGGTAAAGTTTTTTCTCCAAGACTTTTATCGTGAAAGGTCTCTTTAAAAAAAAGAAAACGTTTTGGAAAGTTGACGTTTCTTTCGATTTTGTCGGGCATTAATTGACGTAATTCCCTATCGAGGTGTTTAGACGCCCCTTAACGTCTTTCGACATAAAACGCTTCCTTCGTCAACCGTACAAGGAAAAGGTTTTAAAAAACTTAAAACTTGTTTTCTCTTTAATTTTTAATTTTTATCTTGTTTTAACCCTCGAAAAGTTTTAATTCGGAAAAACAAGGCCGATCTCTTTAACGAGCTTCCTCGTGTTAAGTCGTTTATTCGTAATTTCATCCTAACATTTTAATGAAACCGTAATTAAACGTAATTATTATTTTTGTTTTCCTTTTCGGATTTCGGCAAATCCGTTTTCAAATTTTTCCTAGTAGGTAAAGATTTTGCCTTGCCAGACTTTCTGACTATAAATGAAAATGCAGTTTTCGCATTGCGAAATCGTTTCAATTTTTTAGTTTTCTTTTCAATAGTAAGTCAAGTCTACTTTTAAAAAAATGTCTATTGTACCGGTATTGCTAAAGACACCGGCTCCGATATATCTGCGACTTGTTTTCTATAATCAATCATCAATTATCGATTTTTCAAAATAGATTAGCAGCTTTTTTTTCTCAGTGAAAGCCCGGATCCTTGAATGTAATATTGTTGGTCTGGTTTTTTTTCATTAAGTTTTATTAAAGAGGATCCGATTTATTTTTCGTAGAAAACTTTGGACGTAGGATTATGTGCCGAAGAAAGAAATGGAGTCGTATCGTTAACGAGTCATCAGAAAGAAACCGAAACAGCTGAGTCTGGTTTTCTTTAGAAAATGAGCTTTAACGGTTTTTCTCTTCTATTTTCTTTTAATGTCCTTTACAAAAAGTCTTCCGAGTCGAGGATTTGCTAGCTGCAATCGCTACTAAAAAAAAAACATTGTTTCTATTCCGGAGTAAAAAATTTTAATAGTTTTGTCATTAGCGGAAGGAAAAGTTTGGTCCTTTTCCTTTGCTATACAACGGTCGGATGAACTCCTCTTTTCGAGTACGATGGTTTTCCGGTAAACTTTCTCTCGAGAATCGGCACGCATGCATCTCTTCTTTATCGATTTTCTTTCTCTCGTCTGGAAAAATTATTTCACATACTTAAATACTCGCTTTATTTCTGTAAAAGTATTTTCAATGAGACATTGTTAGAAACTCTTCCGGGATGTTTGCTTAGGTGAAAATAATCTCGTTAGCGTGGCATTAAGATTGCGAGAAAAGAACGTAATTTGATCTCGGGAAAGTTTTTTCTTATTTCGATTCGATAGCGCTTGTTCCTTTTTTTTTTTGCTTTTAGCTTTTTGCATATTTAGTTAGTTTAGAAAAGTCAAGCTTTTACCGAACGCAAAAAAATTTTGCCTCGTGGATCGAAGCGAGGCAAAAGAAGCTGAGGAATCAATTGGATCGGTCGTGGGTTCTTATGACAAGCAAGCAGGCTCATTCAAAACTTTGCAACGTTTTTCCTCTGTGCTTGTTAAATCTTCCGTCTATTTATCCGAGATTAGGGCTTTTGAAAGTCGGAGTTGAAAATTTTTCTTTATCGAGACTCACGAATACTCTAAATCCTGCGAAGCGACGAGACGTTGAAAAGTTTTGGAAAAATAACTCTCGGTTGGCCGGATTCCAAGTTAATTGCCAAATTAAGGGTTTTCGGATAATAGTAAGAACGGCAGGGACATGTTTATCCATAGACGGAGTTAGATATAGTTTAGGTTGGCAAGTCTCCCGCCCTTGGATGCGGCTTTAATGCATTCCCGCTTTTCTGTGAAAGAAGTTGCGGTCGAATAATTTCTCGACATCCACCGAACTTGCCACTTTACAGTCTCGAATTTCCTTTACCCGAGACCGCATCAGATCGATCCTTTTATTACATTTTTCATTGGAAATTTATTCAAATTTTTGTTTTTCCTTATTCCGCATAATATACGAGCCTTATGTTCGATGGCCTTTCAACAGTTCCTTCCGTTATGATTTTTTTTTTTTTAAAACTTTTTCATCGTCTTGTGAAAAAAAATTATCGTTCGATTTCATAAATTTGTTTCTGGATTACTCTGGAAAAACTTCCTTTTTCTATCTCAAAATACATGAATTTAATTTTTAAGTCTCTGGTAAAAATGGCAAAAAACTCGTTCGAAATAACGAGACTTTTTGCGCTTAAAAAATAAGGCCCTTTTTTGTTTAATTTCGATGAAAGGTATTTATTTGACGAGATTAAAAAGGCCTCATAGAGACTCGTACCTTGCTCATAATTTTCCCGGGTCCCATCTTAATGTTTAACGTATTTTGCGGGATTTTCCGACCTTCCGACTCGGTTTTGAATTTCGGATTCATCTGAATTACATAGAGAGATGCCGTCGGCGGCGAGTTTAACAACTTTTCCTCGATCCTGTTCCCTTCCTTCGTTTTTCCTTCCTAAAGTTTTGAAACTTGAGTTCTGACACTTTATCCATCGGATTGCAATGCAGCTTCGTTAATTTATCCCGTAAAGAAAAATGTAAATGAAATAGTGGAAAGAATGCGGCGGCCGTTGGCTACGACAAAAAAAAAAGAAAGAACAATGGATACTTATGTTTTCTAGAGCCGATTTTGGATCGGATCCAGTTCTCGTATCAGGATCGTCCATTCCAGTTCTTTTCCTTTCCTTTTTTAAAATTACTTCTTCCTCGTTTCCTTCTGTTAACAATAATGTAATTATTCAAAGAATTCCGAATCCGTTGCATTTAGGTAACACCAATATTTTTATTTTTTTCCATCAAACATGTTCTACTCGTAAAAAGAAAATGGTTATGGTTTTACCTGTTAAAACTTTTAAAGACGTCCAGAAAATAGGATCGGCCATCAGTGAACTCGTGGAAAATGCGAAATTATATCTCTCTGGTGGAATTTTCGGCCGTCACTTTTTTTACGATCAGAAAGTAAAACCTTCCTCTTAGCGCGGGGCCATTAACTTTGGTTTTTAAAAGGGAAATTCGAAGAAATCCAAAAGAAAAAGAAAAAGCAAAAGCCAAAAAAATATTTCCTATTAACTAAAATTAAAAAACGAAATTTTTTGAATTGTAAAATATGCTTTGAGTAAAAACTGGCTGGTTTCCCTGTGTTTATTCTCTACTAAATTTCTAGAGGATGTTAATTTATTTTGACGGGTGCTAAACCTGCAGAGCTTCGATGGATCTTCCTTGTTCTCATCATTTTCCCGAAGAAGGAAAATATAGTTAATTTTATTACCTGGTAAAAATATTTATACTAAGTTGTCCGTTTGTGTTTATGCGCCGATCGAATATCAGCTTCAGCGGAGGAGCATAAGAAAACAAAGGGTGAAAAGATTTAGATTTTTGGGTTCCGCCAAAATCCCATTGTTTCTACTTTTCTACTTTAATTTTTAGTCAGACCCAAGAAAAAGCTCGACGACGCGAGACTTTACTCGGAACTTGAAGGGTTTCAAGTACCGTGACTTCTTTAAAACGAGGTCCGAAAGCTTTAGCTATTCATTAAACTTTGGCAACTTTAAATTATTTGATTTGATTTTATTCTGTATCGAATTCATTTTCGCGCTTCTATTACCATTTTTTGTGTTAAAGTAAAGTTGTAAAGCTAAAAAGGATTTAGATTTTCAAATAGGGATCATATACGAGAAAGGTTGTCTCCGCAAAAAAAATTGCCTGAAAAAGGATTTTACAGTGAAAGAGAGAAAAGAAAAGTTGGGTTTAAAAATTTCATTGTGCGATTTGTTTGATTTTAGTTTGATTTATATTTTTTATGCTTCTGCCGAGAAAAAAATGAGCAAAAATACATAGGGACAGAGAGGTATAACAAATAACGGTTGACACGATTACAGGTTAACTATTTCTGAAATGAGAAATTCTGAGAATTCTTTTCTGCGTGGCTTAACCTTTCACGAGGAAGGAAGAAAAAGCTGACCCTCTTTTAGAGAGTAAACATTAATTCCCAACTTTATTTCGAAACCTCTGTTTAAGCCGGAGAGTGAAAAAGTGAAAATCACGATTCTCAAAACGCCTTGGTTTAGGTTTAAATTCAATTGAAGGAAAGAAAATTAATTTTACAAAAAAATAAATTTGCGCGATGTCTGTTTTCATTTGTTGCAATCGAAGTAACGGATTTGTTTTTATCTGTAAAAGTGCCAGGAGAAAAGTAACGACACATTATAATTTTCTTTCTAGTAAGTCGATATTTTACGGCGAACACGAAATAGATATTTTCGAGGCTCCAACTAATTGTGCGAGTTTTCCGCGTTATCATTTTGTATGACCCAGGAGGAAAGAAAACAGCTTGACGAATGAAAAATGTAATAAAAGCAACTGGGATTTATTTTAAACGTAAAGAACCGAGAAAATCGATGTAAATTTTGAAACAAACTCGCAGATTATTTACGTTTCCCCTGCATCGTCGATTAGGGCCGGCTAAATTTATCCGATAATCTCGATTCTAAGCCTTTCATCCGGGGATCTTTTCCGCGTTCGATCGTTTTAGCCCGACGATATTCTGCAGATTATTGCACGGTGCTTGAATCTTTTTCAACGCGTTTGCAGAAAGAAAAAGCTTCGCGAAAACTATCGAAATCGAAAGGAGTTGGACAAGAAAACCTTTTCTTTTCGGCTCGTTTGGTAATTTCCGAATTTCGTTTTGCCTTTTCAGCGAATCTCTTACGGTTTTACTTTTTTCCCCTCAGGTTTTTTATCGTGGGACGTTAACGAATGCCACGTTAGTCTCGAGAAAGAACTCCAAGCCATCACGATCCAATCGCCGGAAGGTGAAGAAGGAAGATATGGTAAATTTGTTTTTATAAAAATTTCACTTTTATGATGAGCTATATATGCTCGCGCACTAAAATGTTCTGTTAAAAGTAAAATAAAATCCAAGCATACATTTTTGGGGAATTTTGTTTTTTTATGATTCAGGCGAAAGACTGATTCAATACGCTACGGAAAATCTCGTTACCGAAATTTTGATCCATCCTCAGTTGAACACGTTACATCAATGTATGAGAAACTTGTTGTCGAGTTTTACGAAGCACAGGCACATTATACATGCCGGATATACTTTCGCCGGAAACGGATCTTGGATTCTGCAGGTAACTTTCGGCTTCGGCTTATTCGCTCCGGGCAAATTTCTAATTTAGTATAACGGGATTTTTATTTTCTAGGACGGGACACTGTCGATTTCGGATCTGGTGGAAGCTTTGCACGAGACGGAAGTTTTAAGAGTTTTAAAAGCTTACGAGAATTCCGTTTCGATCGATGTTCATTGCGCGCCCGAGGGAGACTGGACCGCGGAACGTTTTCAGAGAGAGCCGGTCAGCAAATTGTGCAACATTCGAATAAATCCTGACGATGTCATGACGGCGGGAGATCCGGCCGTTTCCGGCTTCATCGACTATTTAGCCCCGTTCCTCGAACCGGCCAACATTCAACAGTTGCTTCAGCCGACCGACGTCGTCGGCAACATCCGTTTCACGCATCCTACTCTTTACGTCTTTCCGGGTACGTTTTATTTTCTTCGACGGATGGATCGATGCCATCTTTTTTTTTTTTTTTTTTTTTTTTTTGTTGCTTATATCGACTTTTTTATAAGGGGGTCAGGGAGATGCCGCTTTGTTCGGGATCAACGGTTTCAACATGTTGGTCGACGGTGGATTCGCCAGGAAAGCGTGCTTCTGGGATTTCGCACGACATCTGGATCGCTTGGACGCCGTTTTGCTTACTCGATTAAATAATAGCACCGTCAACGGGATATCGGCAGTTTTACAAAGAAAAAAAATGAATCACGTTTATCCTCAGATAGGACATTTTTTCTGCAACTTACAGGTAAGGGTTGGAAAACTTGACTAAAATACCTAGCCAAAGCGATTAAAATCTCGCTAATGATCCATTTCTTCGATAAT
This sequence comes from Liposcelis brunnea, assembly GCA_023512825.1. Classification (NCBI taxonomy): domain Eukaryota; kingdom Metazoa; phylum Arthropoda; class Insecta; order Psocodea; family Liposcelididae; genus Liposcelis; species Liposcelis brunnea. Next base: position 373,036 of record CM042066.1, on the reverse strand, counting down.
TGCAAAATCCATCTTGGAGAAATGATGACAAACGAGTTTCAAACTAAAAATGGCATGACTGAGAAAAAAATAACGTTGAAAAAACCGCCCATCGCTAAAGGCGACTCAACTGTGGGAATTAAAAAAAAAAAAAAATTGAGGATATTGAAAGTTTGAGAAAAAAAAAATGCAAGTAGGGATGCATTCATGAGAGTTGCTCTATTTTTAATTTAAATTTTTTTAGATTCGTCCTTTTCAAAACTGAAAAGTGTTTGGACCGAATAATCCGAAATTAGCGAAAACAATAAAAGCTTCCAATTTGAACTTTTTTTTAACGAAAATAAAATTTTAATTGTTGTTTTGAAATGAGAAGAGACTAACATTTTCAACGGGATACTCGTTAAAAATTCAAAGCAGTCGCTCCTAACAATATTTTAATTATTGTAAAAATCTTTTTTCTTTCCAGGATCGAAGAATAGCTCTTTCTCCGGACGGCGACAAGGACAAAGATTCGTTAATAGTTAGTTTAGCCGAAGAAGGACAAGAAATAGTAGCAAACTTGCGACACTTGGCCCTGAAGCCTCACCCTTGTTACAGGGACGGAAACCAGGTCGATCCTGTTAATCTGTACCATAAAGTAGGTCACGGGAAGTTAGATATGTACGTGATAAGTCCCGCGAGGGACAGCCAAGCGGTTAAGGAATTTCTGTCGAAGTGGAGCGCTAACGACGATCAGTTGTTCAGCAATACCGGAAAAAAAATAGGTGCTAAGGGATTCGACTTCCCTCTTCAAAATTTGGTATCAATTTGTGCTTTGCTGGTTTGGCAACCCGCCAATCCTAACGACGCTATCACCAGGATACTTTTCCCCGGTAGCACTCCCCAACATAAAATATTCGAAGGCTTAGACAAACTCCGTCATTTGGAATTTTTAAAACATCCCGTATGCTCGGCGAGAAGCATAAGTCCGTCGGCGAGCGCCGTAACCGTGACGAGATCTCTTTCGAAAACTCGGCAGGTTCAGGCGGCCGAAAGAGCGAAAGCGCAAGCCGTCGCAGATCAAAAATCCAAGGACGCGAAACCGATCGTCGAACAGAAACCGAAGAGAATAATTCGGGCAAAACCGGACAGGTCTCCTCCGAAAGATACGAAACCCAAACCGGACACCAACAAGTTGATCGAAGAAAAAAAAGAAATCGAAAAATCGAAAACGGAACCCGTCAAAAAGGTCGACGATAGAATGTTCGACAAAGACGAACAGTTAGAAAAGATCGAAAAAGAAATACAAAAAATTGAACAAGAACACGCGATGCAAAAAATTGAAGCGGACATTAAAAAAATAGAACAAAACGATGAAGAAACGGAAAAACAGATGAGGAAAATCGTTCACAGATCTAAATACGATATGAAAAACGTAAAGTCCAAAGTCGACTCCAGAGCGCCTAGCAAAAGCACGGATAGAAAAAAAATGGCGGAAAAGAAAGCCGAAAACGGCGGATCTCCTCCGACCACTCCGAAAAAAGGATTAACGAACGGCACGGCTAGCAAAGCAGAAAAAGCGAAAACCGTTCCGAAGCCCGCTAAAGCGTCCCCGAGCGCGACTCCCGCCAAAAGCGCCAAAGAAGCCAACAATCGGAAGGTCGTGGAAGCCAGGGTCGTTTCCAGGGCGTCGTCCGTCAGCAGGACTTCTTCTTCTCGCGTAACCTCCAAAAAGGAAGAGACCCCTCCGCCTGCTCCTTCTTCCGTCGGTCCCGCGAAAACCGAAAGGAAGCCCATAAGCCGCAGGCCGAAAGCCCCGTCCCCGGCAAAAAAGGCTCCGGCTTCTCCTGTAAAATCTGCGGCGGCGAAAGGCGGGAAAGCAGAGCAAGACGCGGCTAAGAAAGTGAAAAGAAAGCTTCCCGCCGATTTGGAAAAGGCGCCGACGGACTCGACGGTTTCGACTCCGTCGGCCGAAGCCGATGCGACGATCCAAAACAAGGAACCCGAAGAGAAACCGAGCGAGCCGGAACCCCTTGCTCAAAACGCTAAGACTGACTTAGAAGACGTTACCGAGGAAGCAGCAAAGTCGAAAGAAGCAGAAGGAACGACTGAAAATGTAGAGACTGATGATCAGGCTGTGAAAGATGAAGTACCCACAGAATCAGAAAAGAAACCTTTAACTAGTAAACTTAGCCAAGAATCCGCAAAAAGCGGAGAAACAGAAAAAAGCCTAAAAGGTGATTTGCCCGAAGAAGAAGACGAATATTTAATTATTACCAAAGAAGACTCTACCGAAGAATCCGGAAAAGGGGAAGAAAGCGAAAAAGATAGCTTGCAAGAAGAAATCGAAAACAAAGACGAAACGGAGGGAGAAGGAGAAACAAAGAAAATTTTAAGAGACGAAGAAGATTCCGAAAAAAGGAGAAAGATTCGCGAAGAAGAATCCGACGAAGGCATGTTAAAGGAAGCGGAAAAAGACAAAGCAGATGAATCGACAGAGAGGATAGAAGAAATACACGTGACTCGAGAAGCTCAGAAACAAGTCGAACTTGATGGTGAAGGCGAAGGCAAAAGCTTATTTGTGAAAGAAGGGGCTGAAGAAGTCGTCGAATCCGGGGAAGAAGCCCCTAAAACTATCAAACAGGGAGACGAGGAAGACAAAAAAGGAGAAGGGGAAGGCTCCGAAGAAAGTCCTCAGGAAAAGTCTTCGGATCGGAAGGAGACAAGAGAATCCGATATGCAGAAATTAACCGACCCCGACGAGGGTGTCGATCTTAAAGAACCAGGTCAGATATTAGTTTTTCAGCACTGAGTAAGTAACATTTTCAATCGATACTTTCTAACAAAAAGGTTTTCATTATTTTTATAGTGTCCAAAGAACCTAAAGAAGGAGAATCTCTTCCAGATGAAAAATTTTCAACTACGGTCGAAACATCGGCCACTACTGCACCGACTTTACCGGAAGACGAAAGGATCGAAGAGCCTGTCGAAGAAGAAAACAAAGTCCAGCTAGACGAAATTAAAGAGGTCGTAGAAGAAAAATACATTAAAGAGGAAACTAAAGAAGATAAGCAACAGGAGGAAATCAAATCGAGACCGGAGCAACCGAGTACTTTGCCTCAAACGTCGCCACCTCGTAAATATTCCATTCTGCTGTTTTCTTATGAGGCTCATCAGTTTTTAAGGAATTCAAAATTTGGTTAAATTTTTTTTTTCCAGCTCCTCCACCCGTTTACGAATCTAGTCAACCGAGAGCTCATCCTAGGGACATCGTCAAGACTCCGGACGAAGTAGCCGATCTTCCGGTTCACGAAGAAGTCGATCCTGGAATGTATTCCAGCGGCGAGTTCGGCAAAGAATTGCACAAACACGAAAACGATTCGAAGGAAGCAGAAACTAAAACGGGATCTTTTAAAGACGAGAAAGAGGCCGAAGATTTGGACAAAAAACTTGATTTCAAAGAGACTATTAAAGGAGAAGCCAACGTGTTGGACGAAGAAGATACGGAGGAGACGAGGAAACTAGAAATCATCGATAAAACAGTTGAGTCGATAGAAGATAAAACGGAAGAAAAGAAAGACGACGTAAAAGTCGAACCGGACCTCGAGACAGGAGTCACGGTGCCCTCGGATGGAACGAAAGTCTCGGAAAAAATCGAAGGCGTACACGGCTCCGATGTAGAGGCACTTACCTGTAAATATCTCGACATAATAGATAAACTAGAAAAAACTAACGAATCATCCGATCAAGGGCAACCGAAGGAAATTCTTCCTCTCGAAAAAGATTCCGAACAGAGTGCTATAGAATGCAAACACGAAAAGGAAGGCCGATCCTCTTTCGCCTCAGATACGGAAAAAAAGGCTGAGATAAGTCCGTCGGCAGAAACGGATAAACATAAGATTGACAGTCCTTCAGCACAAGAAAAACCAAGTTCCACGACGCCGTCGCCTGTGCCGTCCGACAAAGAGTCTCTGCGCCAGGAGAGTCCTTCACCTTTACGCAAAGAAGTTACCGAAACTTTGGAAGAAGAACCAAAATTAAGAGCAGTTTCTTCGGAAGCAGCAGGATCTAGAGAAACGACACCTTTGCCTGACGGAAAAGAATCTGTAGGTGACAAAAGTTCAGATCCTGGGATTGACCCAATTCCTGTTTCCGGTAAAAGCACGCCTCATTTACCGGATAAAGATTCCAGGCAGCCTACACCCGTACCCTCCGAAAAAGAAGGATTACTTTCTGGAAAAACCACTCCCGAATCGGGGCTCAAGTCCGATAAATCCGATTCGGCCAGGAGTACGCCCGCTCTTGAAGCAGAGAAAACTTCTCCCAGATTTTCTGCGGCATCTAGCGGAAAAGTCAGTCCCGAAAAAGCTGTGGAAAGTCCTTCTCTGAAAGTAGATGCCACCGTCATATCGGAAAGATTGTCACCTTGTTTAGACGAAAAAATTCCTTCGGGTAAAGTCAGCCCAGAAAAAGAATCGTCTGGCAAAACAACTCCGGTTTCCGGGGAAAAAATTGCATCAGGAAAAGCGACGCCCACTTCTTTAGAAAAAGACGCACACGGAAGAAATACTCCTACCTCTCTAACAAGAGGCTCGTCCGGAAGGACGACGCCTGTAGAAAAAAGTGCATCCGGAAAAAACACGCCTCTTTTTGACGAAAGAGAAGCCTCGAGAAAGTCTTCTCTTACAGAAGATGAGAAAACTGCCACGGAACAAAATAAAATGGGTTCCATAGCAGAAAACGTTATACCAGGAGAAACCGATACCGAAATAGCAACTTCTGGCGAAGAAATGCCGATTCGTGCCAAGAGTCCCTCTCCTATCCCGAAGAGCGTGCCCGACACGACTTCGCCTGTTGTTGCGGAAAAAGATACTTTGGGAAAGACCTCGCCCGCGCGGTCAGATAAAGAAGCCGCTTCTCCGGTACCTTCGGAACACGATGTTCCGGGAAAGAAATCGCCCGAACAAACAGATAAGATTGCCTCCGGGAAAACCACTCCAGCTCTTTCGGAAAAAAGTACGCCCGGGAATACATCTCCGGAAGTCGTCGAAAAAATCTCTGGGAAATCTTCGCCCGCGCGTTCAGACGTGCAAGCCTCTGGAAAGACTACTCCAGATAAAATTTGCTCTGGGAAAGCCACGCCTCATTCTGAAAAAAATTCGCCAGGAAAAACGACCCCGGACATTTCAGTCACCGTTCAATCTGGCAAAACCACGCCCAACGGCGAAGATAAAATGCCTTCGGGGAAAGAGACTCCTATCGGATCGGAAAGAGGCTCTTCTGAAAGACCGCCTGCCGAAATTTCGAGTCTATCTCCTTCTGGCAAAGCTACGCCTGTACTTTCGGAGAAAGATGTGTCGGGTAAAACTACTCCGGATATTTCCGAGAAAGCGGCATCTGGAATGGTAACGCCGGCTCCGTCTGATAAAGGATTATCAGGAAAAGCTACACCCGAAATCCCGGAAAAATCACCTTCGGGTAAGACTACTCCAGCACTTTCGGACAAAGAAACTTCAGGGAAAATCACTCCGGTTTCCGAAAAAGAAGAATCGGGGAAAGTCACGCCCTCCGAGTTATTCGGTAAATCTCCCGAGGGAAAAGCTTCGACTTCTCCCGTCGTTGACAAAAAAACTTTAGACCAAACCAAAGAAAAATCTCCCGAAGGCAACACAGATATCGGAGAAAAAGTTTCTCCTTCGAAAGAAAAAGAGAGCATTACTGTATCTATCGAAAAAAGAGAGATCTCTCCTGAAGCAAGGACGGATTCGGACAAGGAAGCACATCCAAAAGAAGAAATCGGGAGCTCCGGACAAAGCTGCGGACAAACCTCAGGAAAAGCTACGCCCGTTCCCGATTCTGAAAAAGGAAGAGAATCCGAAGGAAGTCAGATGGACGGAAAAATTCCGCCCTCTCCTTCGGAGGTTCCGACGACTTTGGCTCCTGAACCAGCCAGCCCTGATATTCCGGGAGTTTCGGAAGGCAAGATTTCTCCTCAAGTTGCAGAAGAAAATGTCGCCGCCGAGAGTTCCGGGAAAATCACTCCGTGCGGGAAATCACTCTCGGGAAAAAGCACGCCTTTGGGAAAATTAACCAACGGTATTTGCATCGGCGACGACTCGGACGAACAGGAAAAAGGAATTTTAGAATCCGAACGTCACGAAAAGGAATCACACGTGTCGGAGGAAATATCCAGCGACGAAGATGAAGAATTGAAGGCTCTCGAACAAGGTGACGATAACGAAGACTCGGGTCCGGAAGAGGAAATTACAAGAGAAAGATTGCAAAGTTTGCCCCGCGGGGAAATGACGGCTGCCACTCCGGATTCCGCTACCGAATTACCAGCTGTCAAGAAAATCGCCGAATCGGAACTTTCATCCGAATCCCCCAAACTAGACGCCGATAAAGTCGAAAAAGAAACGGTCCAAGACATCGCACAGGAATCTCCAGCATTTAGTCGAAAAGATAAAAAAGACGACATAAACGAATTGGTAAAAAGCGGAGGATCGAGCGAAGAGGGAAACGGGAACGCGGAATCCGAGAACCTTGCAGCGGTAAAAAGGATGTTGGTAACGGCCAGCAGCGAAGACGGAGGCACGGAAACGGAAATATGTGCTCAAGGCAGCATAAGACTGAGTAAAAGCGAAGCCGGAGCCAACGGGGACAAGGAGAAACGATCGCCCAGTCCGGAGAGCAGCGATCCCGACGAAGAAGACAAAGGCGAAGAATTTAGCAGTTTAATTTTGCAAGCGAGAAAAGAATACAATCTCCAGAGATCGAGGAAATCTTCTTGTAACACTCCCGAAAGGCAATCTCCCGTCGAAGAAGGGAAGGAATCTTTCGCAAAAGAAACTAGGGAAGAACAGCTTTCTCCGAATCAAGCTCTTACCGAAGACAGCACAGATACCATATCCACTGAACAAAGCTCCGTCGTGCAAAAAACGGAGATCTGCAAAGAAGTCGAATCGAACGGATGGGCGGACCAACCGGATACCGGTCTAGAAAAGAAACTTTCAAAAACTAAAACGACTTCCAGATTGGAATCGAGCAGAATGGACGAAGCAGACATCATCACTATCACGACTATTTTGACCGAAGAAAGAGAAGAACAAGAAGACGGGACTTACAAGGTGGTCACGACCAAAGAAGTCGTAACGAAGGGAGGCAAAGAAGCCGGAACGGTCGTCACCGTCAACACGGACATCATCAAGGCCGACGACCCTGACTTGAAATCTCCGTCCGCAGAAGCCGAAACGAAAAGAGCGGAAAAAATTGCCGAAACTCCGACGGTTTCTCGTAGGAAACCGGCCGGGGCAGAGGAAACCGATTTAGAAGGGGAAGAGCCGTCGAGTCCGTTTAGTGTGACCTCGCAGCTTTCTCCGTCCCCGGTTCCCGGTTTCGACTTCGACGACTACAGGCGATCGACCTGCGGCGATTTCGATTCCAAAACCGCCGAAGAAAGAAAGTCGTCAACCTCGTCGACCATAGCGTTCACGGAACCCGGTAAATCGCCCGACGAAATCGTTTCCGTCGACGCGAACGCCAAAATATGTATCGACGAGACGAACGACAAAGATCGCTCGAGGAAAAGCTCGACAGGTTCTCAGGACGATAAAAGAACCACTTCAAAAGAAGAGTCCGAGGCTAAGCTTTCTCAAGGAGACCAAGAGGCCGGTCAGAGAGAAGAAAGTAGAAGGACTTCCGCTTCTTCCACTATATCCCAGGAAGATCTCGTTTCTAGAAAAGATTCTACGAGGATAGAAGAGTTTCGGGCGGGATCCGTCGAGCTTTCTCCCTTGAAAACTACTTACATCACGTCGCAAGCTTCCTCCGAGTCCGGAGAATCTCAACTGATGACGAGCTCTTTTTACGGAGTTTTACCGACCGAAGACGAAATGATTTTATCGGCTTCTTACGCTGCCGGTAAACCCGAGATAAGTGGCGAAGTTCGGAAAGGGAAAGGTTACGAGTCGGTCACCGAAATTGGGCCCGACGGAGAAAAAACGGAAAGAACTTATTTTTACGGTACCGATCCCGAACCTGCCCTGACGGGGTCTTTCTGCGTGAAGGGAATTCCCGAACCGATCCCGGAAGCGCCCGAGATCACTCCCGACAAACCCTCGTTCGTAGAGACTTTTACGACGAAAGACACGTTCCTCCCGGAAGAACACATGGATTTCGCAAAAGCGGTCCAAGAGCACAAATCCGCTCGAGGCGAAGACTTGAGCAAAAATTATCAGTTCGATTTTGGAAAACCTTCGAGCGACAAATCCTCAACTTGCTCGACGAAGCAAGATGCGGAGAAAATTGAGGAAAATCAAAAATCAAAAGCAGAAGCATCGTCGCCAGCACCTCCTCCGTCGGAAACCAAATCCGACGGCAAGGAAGAAAACCTTACGGCCGAAAAAAAGAAAGACGCCATCGAAGGCTGGGGCAAGCCTTTGGGTCTACCTTTGCCACCGAAGGTGAGATTTTAATTGCAAAATAATTAATATTTCGTCATTTAAAAAAACGACACGATTTTGTTTATATTAAATTTATAGAACATCAATCGAACCACGATTTTCTCTGGACAAAACATTTCGACGACGTCTTCTCTTTCGACGCCTTCGGACAACAGCGATTCCGTTACGAATTGGGGACAACCCATGAGTTTACCTTCGCCTGCGCCTCCGACAGCCCAAAACGGGAGCACCGAACCTCTCACCGATAAATCCGGAAGCGTGACCAAAGACACTCCTAAGAAAGAAAAAAGACCGGTTCAGACCAAAAAGAATTTCTCCTCTGACAACAAAAGTTCGGGTAGGATTTTATTCGGCTTATCTTGAAATTCTTCTTAATTTTTTTTAGAGAAAACTCAAATGGGTTTTTTCGTTAATTCCAGGAAATAACACCCCGAACAGAAGATCGGAATCTCCCGTAAAACCGAGCGAGAAAAGAGCTCCGTCTCTCGGTCGTAGCAACAAACCCGTCAACACCCCTATATATCTGGATTTGACTTACGTTCCTCATCACGGCAATTCCTACTACAGCAACGTGGAGTTTTTCAAAAGGATTCGAGCTCGTTATTACGTATTCAGCGGAACCGAACCTAGCAAAGAAGTTTACAATGCTTTATTGGAAGCGAAACAGACTTGGGACGACAAAGACTTGGGTATTATTTCGCTCTTAAACACCGTTTAAAATCCGAGTTATGTACCGGCGTAAATTTGATTGATTTTTTCTCGTAGAAGTCACCATTATTCCGACTTACGACACGGACGTTTTAGGATATTGGGTGGCCGAGAACGAAGAAGATTTAGCGAAACATAAAATCGATCTTTCGCCCTCGGCGAGCCGTTGCACCATCAATCTCCAAGACCACGAGACGAGTTGTTCGGCCTACCGCTTAGAGTTTTAGGGCCGATTGGTGGCATTCTCGTCTAGTGCTTAACGGTCTTCATTCCTGTGATTAGCTTATTACGAAGAATGCCCGATTGATTTACGAGGACTCTTTCATTTCATCTTTCTTCGTAGTTTATTAAATGACATCGTAGTCGACACCTTGGAAAATATTCTCCAGGAAATATATCATCATTGATTGCACGTTCTCTCTTCCGTTAAGTTAAAAATGGTAACAATATCTAAAAACCGATTTTTTTTTTTTTTTTTTTTTTTTTTTAGATGAATTGCTGTTGTGCTAAGTTCCACGTTTGAACGCACTTAAAAAAACTTTCGCTTACCATTTTTAAAATTGATATATTTTCATAGATTAAAATATATCGCGATTAAGATTTGATAAGTAAGCAACAGACTGATCGTCTCGATGAGTTTAATTGCTTTCGATGTTACCGGATAGCATGGGAGGGAATTAAGCGAGTCGATTATTCTTTTACCGATAGTTTTTCGCAAATTTTTATGCTTCCAAAGTTAGGGAAACGAGATCGAAAAAAATTAAGCTTGCGTTTATTCGTTTGCTATACCGAAAACGGTTATTCGGCGTTTCCGACGGATATCTCGTGATTAAATTAATTAATGTTATACCGATCACACGACGACTCCATCCAAATGTTTTATCTAACAATTTTAAATTCTAGGCGTCATTTTTTGTATCGTTTTCATCTGTTAAGGCTTGTAGTGAATTTAATGAAAATTAAATTTGCCGTTATTACATTTGCAAATACAATTTTTAAACTTTTTTTAATAGTTTGTGAAATAGAAGGTGTTATAAGCCAGTAGTACCTATTGTAATTTATCGGTAAATCGGCAATATAAAAATACCGAAGAATCAGCCGAAAGACGAAAGTATTTTTAAAATAAAAATCGAGTAATGTAAAATAATAGGGAAAAATTGATATAAATATTTTGTTTTTCCGTGTTCTAAAAAAAAAAAAATAATTAATATTAAAAGAAACGGACAGGGTATACATCCAGATACGCACCGGATGATTCAAAAATATCGATGAACTTTATGAAACAATCATTGCCGTATCGATGTAATCGATATAGAAAAATCTAATATTGTTAATTTTTAGTTTTTTCTTTTTTTTTTTTTTCATTATGAAATTAAATTAAAAAGTTTGCTTAACTCCAGTTGACGTCTCGGGAAAAACTTTGTTTCAAATTTAGACGTCTTCCGATGAATGGATTTGTTATTATTGAGTTAAGGGACCTTACTATGTGATTTAGCCTGTGCACCACTAAGAATTTAAAATTTTATTGTAACTTACACTAACTTTGCCCTTCATTCTAAAAAGTTCTACTCGAGTGAAATTAGGCTAAGCTATTTCGAACTGTATGAACAATAGGATATAAGAGATATACATGAAAGTTACAATAAAGCTCGGTAGGAATTCTTTTGACATTATTGGATTGTAAAAAATTCTATAAAAGGATATTTTATGCACAAGACAGATATAGTCACTGAAATTTTAAGTGCAATATATTAAGAAAATACTTCCATGTTATTATAAAAAAAAAAAAAAGCTTTCCATAAACTGCAGCTGTGCAGCATCTCCGAAACGCTACTTATTTTTTACACTATTCAATTTCATCCCTTAAATTTTCAGTGGCATTTTACAGGATTTAAAATATTTTCCGACTAATGTCCAATCCAATTTAAACATTTCATTCTTATATCTTTTATTATAAAATTTAATTTTTTTACACTGTTAATTAGGGCTGTTTGAGACCACTGCTTCTCGATACGAGACTATGAGTTAGCTTATGGTTTCGTATCGATAAGTAGTGGTCTCGAACAGCCCTACCGTTAATAATGCAATAGACCAAAGCCAGCAAATACTTCTTGTATCCTAATTTCAATTATTTGTTTTGATATTTCATATGAACAGTCTTTTCTTTATTACAAGAGATGTTTCCATGATTTTTATAAGAAACATTCCTACAATTGAGAGATAAAAACTATTATTTTGTAATTTTTGTCCTTTTTTTTTTTTTTTTTTTTTTTGAAAAACATGAGCGGAAATCCAATTCATCGTTTTAAATAGGTTTTTTAATTTTTTGATTTTTCAAATCAACTGTAAACTTTTGTAATTTGTAATCGGCGGCGAGGCATTAATAAATACGGTAAAAGCAACTGAATATTAAATAATATATAGTCGTTATTTGTAAAAGGTCATTCCCAAAAATACTGCCTCGAAAAAATAATTTTTTATACAAAATAAGTCGGATATTAGAAGAACATTTTTAGAAGTAATATTCTCTGCTTTTGAATGTTGGAAACTGTAAATTAATTTGCTGTTCGCCAACAGTAAGAATTGTCACCAGGTAAATTAAAATGATTTTTCATTTAGCATTAACAATATTTTCAAGTGTACTATAGTAAAAAAATACCCAGTAACACAGTAACCAACCAACAAAGTCAAAAATTAGCTTGAGCTTTGGTCGACTCTTTTTTTACAAAACAAAAAAGTCTCTCGTACTATTCATCCAATAATTTCTTGTTTTGTTTTAAATTTTAAAAATGACGAAACAATATTTTTGATTTTTCCTGGCCGACTAGAGGTTTTCCTTTTGGGATAAGTTCTTGTTTAAAGCTAAACGTAAAGGCGAAACCCTACTTCTGAGTATGATAATATCCGTACACATTAAAATTCCGTGCCAATTTATTCTGAAAAAAAAGATGAAGCCGATTCTCTGTTCCATGTTGTAAACTATCCTTTTTCATGAATTATTCCGTTCAGCTTTTAAAGATTTTTTTAGCTTAAAAAGAGATTGTATTTGGTGTTGCTTAATTATTTTAGGATCCCCCATTATAATAAAAATAAATAAGCTTAAAATCGAATTTATCAGGTATATACCTAGAATTCTTTTGCATGATCGAAAAGTTGACTCAAAACATAATTATAACTGTAAAACACGCAGAGCTCTGTTGCAACGTTAACGCTTCGATCGTGTAAATAATTTTAAAATATTCATATTGTTTTTAATCGATCATTTTTAGTTGTGATATATTAAAGATTAAATGTGGTACCAAAAAAAAAAAAAAAAAAAAGATCACATATTAAGTGTTGCCATGATATAAATTGCCACGCGCCCCAAAAACAACTACAAATCGTACCTCACAAGATAAAAATAGGAAAAATCTATTAAATCTTTTAAAAAAATGTATAAATAATAGATGTTATTAACTTAATGTTAAATTTAAACTATTTAATTTATTTTGAATTGGAATTTTAAATAAGCCGATTTGAAATGGGATTAATAAAATCTTAAAACAACTTTACGATCTTTCAAGAAAAAATTAATCTTGTTTAGCCGGCGAAAAAAAATCATATTACTTCTGGAAATCAATAATAATTAAAATTTCATTTTAAAAAATTTCAAAAATAAACATTTTTCTGCCTTTGATAACCCCCTCTAAAGGGAAGCCTTCAAAAATGTTGATTTTTTGAATTTAAAATGAAATGGATAATTCGTATTCGCTATGATGATGATGATGATGATGATGATGATACCGGTGGTAAAGGGTAACAATTTCCCACCTCTTAGGCCTAAGAAAACATAGGAAAATGATTTCTGTCACATGATTTGTGATTTCGTATCGTTACCCTTACTGTAACATCGTCGACCATGTTAATGAATTGATATTAGATAGATTATTTAAGTTTTTAAGGCAGTTTTTGTTACGATTTTGCTCCACAAAACGGATGGTAAAATAAGCATTCTTCCATTAACTTTTTTGCTCCCGGATTGAAAATTTTTGAATCGGCAAAGAAAATTTATCTGAGCTGGCCTTGAGTATATTTTCTCGATCGAAATGAAAAGTATCGAAACCGGATATTTAAAACTGCTTGACTCGTTACGTGCTACTCGATCTTCAATCCTTTGTGCCTTGTTGTTACATATGATTAGTTGATGAAATAATATGGTAATGATAATGATAATAATTATTATTCTTTCGAATCGAAATCGATGCGAGAACGGAAAAGCGGATTTTTAAGGCGAAATTTAAAACTGTAAGGCCTAAGTGAAAAAATAATTTCGTGTCCCTTTCGACAATGCTCTAATTATTAATTTTAAATGAAAACTGTCTTAAAACATTTTTGTTCAATAACGTAGGAGTGTAACTTATTCAATGTTCGATCAAATAAAACTAATGTACTTAACAATCTTTCTTTGAAAAAATTCAATTTAGAGCTAAAAGTTTTTCGAAAAATTTTTAACTATAAATCGATTTTCCGTGATGAAAATAGAAGTTTTAAATTTAAAAAATGTAATTATTAATTACTCTAAAAAAAATTGTTTAAAATACAGTATATTTAAAAACTGTTTCCGTTTTTTTAAAGTTTGAATTATTAGGGTTGTGTTTTGTTAAATCTTTAAAACAGACTTTCGTATTTAAGGTGATCAATTAAGGTATTCAGCATATACCAAGCAAACAGATTGTTACTGATCGACTGACTGATCGTGTATAATTATTTTTAATCGGAGTTTTATTATCGATTATAAAAGTATAAACTAACAATGTTTGATGAATGTATTTTGAAGTTTCTTGATTCAGTATTAGTGGTTCCTAGTTCTCGTTGAAATTTGAAGAAATAAGCGACCTTTTGTGCCTCGCGAAAATCCGTAGGCGAGAAGAAATGAAGTCTAAGAAAGAAAATTCAAAATGCATGAAATTATCGCGTAGGGTAGGATTTTTAAAAGCGCATTTGGTATGAATGAAATAAAAGAAACAAGGAACTTATACCATGTTATTGTTTTCTTCTTTTGTGGTTTTTCAAGTTTTATTTATTAAAGAATTAATCTTATTTTATCTTGATTGTATTTTCTTTTTCATCACTGGCCTGAGCATTTTGTAGTTGTTAAACCTTTTTCTGTATAATTATTGTTTAATAATACCAAGACCAACTTTTTAAGTTGCTTCTTCATGTATCATTTTGGGACCCAAACTCTCAGAGAAATTCAGATTTATTGTATCAATGCAAAGTTAATATTTACACTACTTTTAAGGAATAACTTACGTCCAAACATTTTATTGGTTCGTCCGTCCACATCTGCTTCAGACTGTAGCTTTGAGTTAACTCTAAATTTTGTTGATTGGCACTCTCTCTGGAATATCTTTCCTTATTAATTTTTTGTGCCTTTGATTTTATGTAGTTTTTCCTTTTTTTAAATGGTAATGAAGGCATAAAAAATGAAAGACTTTACATTTCGTCTGCCATAAAAGGTTATATCTTAGACCAGTGCAGATATCTAAACAGATAAGAAAATAATGTATGTCAATTTATTAACGTGGGAAAATCGGTACTTACTTAAAATAAATAGGAAAATATAATCAAGAAAACTGTGTTAAAGAGGATTGTGATAACGAATAAAACACAGCTTCCATATTAAAATTAACATGTTATGCTTCTTATTTTTAATCAAATTCCTTGTCATTTTTTTTTTATTTATTTATATGATGCTTTTCGCTCTTTGGTTGCAATAATACTTAATAAGTGACGTGCAAATTTCAAGCACGTGCATTATTCAAACTGCGTTGCTTAAAAAATTAGGAAATTAGATCATCAGTTGTGATGGAAACGGGGTAAAAAAATAATAACCTACGGTATTTACTTTTAGTATCGTCAATTTTTCAGCCGTAATTTTTTTTATCATTTTCAGAAACTAAAAAAACTATACACATACAGCATTATTTATTTTATTTACTTATGTTTTTATTTATTTGACGCCATCTTAAAGTTAATCTAAAACCACGAGACTAAGACCAAATAACCAACCAATCAGAGTCGCCCGCGTCCTTACACGTGACTTCCTCCATTTTTATTTATTTTTTTGTGACGAGACGAGACGAAAAAAAGTAAAGCGAAAGCAAACTCGGTTTTCGCAAGACCATGCGGCTAATTTGTGTAAATCTAAATGTAAATAGCGAAATAAAAGTGAATATCGGAAAGGAAACAGGCTAGTGCATGATCAAATAGTAAAGTGAGAAAATGGTTTTTCCATCAATATTGTGTTCCAGGTTAGTCCGAATCTTTTTAAGACCTAATAAGCACATATTTCGATTATTCGATTGCTCCCGTGGACATTTTTCTTTTTTTTTTTTTTGATTAAAAAGTGATCGAGCCTGAAAATATTTTTCTTTGACAATGTACACTGAACCGATTCAAAGCAAACAGTTTATTTATAAATTTTAGCAACGTCGAGAGTCGAGAGAAAGAAATATGCGGGAGCCATGTGTTGTATATTACTGTTGATATCAACATGATACTGTACAGATGTGTAAAGCCTTAGGCAGCGACGAAAACCGGGCTCATCTGAAAATTCAAGAATGATATCATTTTTGGAATATTTATGAGAAAAGCTGGCTGTTGCATGTATTTTAGATTAATTTAATTCTCATGTTCTTTTACTGTATAATTAGACCAAAAAAAGCTCAGTCAGATTTCAGAGATCGTTTTTATCTGTTTCTTTGAAAAATAATGTTTTATTTTGCTTTGAATTTAACGTGCCCCAAATGAAATATAAAAAAATGGCTTTACTTCATTAGTCTATCAGGCCTTCATATACTTTTTTTACAAGGCATAGAATCACAAAGATTTTCCAAGAGGTCTTAGGATCTCAAAGGGAAAAAACCATTAGTGCAATACAGTATAGTTCAGATCATTTCTTAAACAAAAATATTTTTTTAAGACCTTGCAAATTAATTGTTGTTGAAGAAGATGATAAAGTGGTTAAATAGAATCTAGGGGGAAAGGAAAACTGAATCTATCTCGACTTTACTGCTTCTGTATATATTTATCTACCATATTCATTACTTAACATCTTTTGATTCTTATTGTTTCAACTTTATTTGGTGAAATCACATTAATTGTACAAATTTTACAAGGAGAGGTCACCAATCGAACATTATTGAATTCAATAGAGTTTCATGGGTCAATAGTACCCCCTGTGTAATTGAAAAGCATCGAAAAGATCTTAATTTTTGATTTTTTTTTAAAAATTTATTTTGTGACAATTAAAATATGACCGTATTGATAAACACTTAAGCCTTAATAGTAGGCTTGTCTGTGTTGTCTCGAACAATTAATAATTCAGCATTTCATAATTCAACAAAAGAAAACAAAAATTTTAGAAAATTACATTACAGTAAATTTAAATTAAATGGACTGATTGACTAATGGCTGGGTTTCACACAGTTAGCCCAATTGTTTGTACATCAGTATCTTGCACTTAAGGCTGAATATCACTGGTTTTGGTCCGAATAATTTGCTGCTGAAAGTAGCAGTATATTTGTTTACCTTGGGGACCATTATTGACAAAGGATGTCGTGTTGAAAATTGAAATCAATTATGTCCAATTGATGGTCTCATAATTATTAATGTATTAATCTTTCAGATAGTGTTAGTCGGGAATTTCATATTCAAAGTGCTGATTTTTTTGAAGTTTACGTACTTAGTTAGATGTCGTGGGGAGTTTTAAATTTTATACCGTAAAAATAAATTGAATCTAGCTGGGGTCTGGAAGGTGACGGTTTTTTTGAAGATCTGAATATCAAAGGTTTAAACATTTAGAAATCAAAAGCTGATGAGTATATTATTCCTTGTTGAATCAAGACCTTTTATTTAAAATAAAATCGAACTTTTCTAGGATCATTAAATACTTGAGACATCTGATTTTGACTTAGTTTTATGATAAATTTTCAATTCTGATAATTAATTTCCTGTGGGTTGCTTCATTTAACTAATTTTTAAAAATTAGGCTTTAAGGAAGAAACTTTCCCAAATTAATTAGATATCTTTCTCAGCAAATTTGCTGCAACTTATGATGACCCGTGAAATCAAAAGCGTCTAATTTTGATTTTTGTCCAAAAACTAGACCACCATGAAAATGGATGGAATTCCCAAACCAGGCCTCACAACATGAAAATGTTTAAATAACGAACAGAAAACGAAATTGTAAGAACGGAACCACCCAAAATGCGAACAAAAGTTACTTTAAAAAAATGAAAAGCTTGATGGTAAACAGGTGAATCATACGTTTTGATTTTTTTTATTTGAAGTAAAATTCTTGTACATAACAAACCGAAGCAACGTTCATCTCATCTTATTTTCGGTATGCATAATCTGTTTTATTTTAAACGTTGGAAGCTTTTAAAAGTAAGCCAGAATCCATCCGTGTCTCGTTTGCCGGTTTTTTCCCGTTCCGTTCCGTTTCTTTTCGTTTGTCCAAAAATTTAACACGTATCAGAATGAAGCTCTCCAGCTCAGAACTTTATCTATTTCGAAAAGGTGGGAAAAGGGAGTAAGAGGAACAACCGAAGTAGTATTCTGCGATGAAACGCCGCTGAATTACAAGGAAAGTATTCGGTTTAATCGATAGAAAACAGATGTTACCCACACACATAGATATCTACATACGCTCTCGCACACAGGCCGTACACACATGTGGACCATTCATTTCAAGACGCTTGAACTTTTCAACAAAAATTTCACTTTCCTAACCCGTTTCCTTTTTTCCGCTTGGAACGAAAAAATGACACGAGCAATCTTTCTGACATCCTTTTTCACCAAAGAAAAACATTTTGTTTTCCAAAGTTTTTATTTTTGCATTTGATACTTGAATTATTATTTAATTACAATTTTTATTTTTTGCTCGGGAAAATGTCGGTCGAGAAAAAAAACCGGGCTTCCGGGAAAGAAAGAATCACGAGGAATAATTTTGGAAATACGGAAAAAAGCATAAGCTAGGAAACGTTGAAGAGACAAGAAAAGTATAAAAGAAGAGAGAAACCGAATAGATTTGAAAGTTATCAGAAAAGCTCGAGACTCGGAACTTTCTAAGAGGCAATTTTTCAAATGTCAAATTCAGGCTTTCATAGAGTTGGCCCCGCGCTATTCCACGCGCTCTTCCAACTTTTTAACGAATTCATCATTGCTTATATTCAAATCTTACCATTTTTTTGCATAAAGCTCCCGAGTTCACCGTCCCACGGAAAAAGGCGTTATTTCTGTATAATTCTTTGTTTAACGGGTGCGCGGTGATAAAGTCGATTCCCGACCAAGCAGCCCGGGTTGTTCTTTTTAAAGAAAATGTGCAGGTACATTCGATTCGTGTTTGTTAGTAAAAAGAACAAAAAAAGCTTCCTTTCTCATCGTCAAAAAAATATTAACAGATTAAACAAACAGTAGGTATTGTCAAATTCAAATGATCGGACATCAACATCAGACGTTAACGAGCTATCTCATTTTCTTGCGAGGGTAAAGTTTTTTTTTTTTCCTTTTGCGGAGAAGAAGAAAACCGTTTTCAACTAGAATATAAGGACTCTACAAGTTATCAGAAAAATTTTTCTCCGTCAGCAACAGATTCCAAAACTTGACGTTCCTCTTGTTATATAATAATATTGAGTTCGACACCTTTATCAATCGCGTTAACTTTCTCACTTGCTCTGCGTATTTTCCCTTTCGCCATATTTTTCTATTTTTCTTCTTTTAATTAGGTGCGGTAATGATATAAAAATAAAAATAAGGATCCTCTTGTCGAAGGAAACTTTGCACCTTGTTTTCAAAGATCCATAGACCCAGGATTTTTACGGTGCAAATTGTGCAGGTTTTTTTAGTTGGGTAATGAATTTGAGCCAGTCTTAAAACATTGTTAAACATTATTTGCTTATTTTTCAAAATATTAAGACAACATTTCGTGTCTGACTGCCACGCAGCACCTTTTTCTTTTGAGAAATTATCCTCTTTTACTCTAACGATAGTTGTATTAATAAATTAATATTAGGCAAGGAAATTAAAGTGTAAGAATTTTCCACGCGACGGCATGTTCCAGGGAAGCGTTGCATTAATTTTTAAAGCTCGGGATTCTAATAGAATGTCTTTTCTTTTTCCATGGACATGCCGAAGATTATTTCGACCGCAAATTTTTTTTTTCTCTTCGAAATATCTTGGGTTTGAGGAGAGTAAGAGAAAGAAAGAAAGAGAGAGAGAGAGAGAAAGAAAGTGAAAGGAGAAAGCCAGCAGGTTTAATGATCCGGTTCGTTTGAAAAGAGTTGCCATCAATTTTGAAAAACTTGAACACCGCTGTAAATGAAGTTTTGGAGCATACTCTTTGAAGCTCGGCTCTTATGAAGTTGTCTGTAAATGACAGCCGGGAATATGTTCTCTCCCACCGTCCTCCCTCCCCCTCGTTATTCTTTCGTCTTCCTTCTTCCTTCATCCATTATCCACTCTCTATCTGCTCTCCCGCATTCTCGGTTCGCTAACGTCCGAATCTTTTATTCCAAAGTCTCGAGTCCTCCTTTCGAAAATCGCTTCGACAGAAAAAACTTTCCCACCGAACTTATTTAAGCTTTTTTTTTATCTTTTCGAAAAGAGACGGGGAAGGCGCGCATCAGGGCCCCGCATGAGTAATGCAACCATTATTATGAAAAATAAGCCTGTATGCATCGATTACGCTTTCGTCCCGTTGAAACATTATTCGCTTTAGTTGGTCGTCATCGTTGCGGTTGTTTCTTTTCTTTTTCTTTTTTTTCCAGATCGACAACCTGCTTTTGAGAGACGAGTGTCGGTTTTCTTCATGCCTCACTTTTAAATATGCAACAATGTTTTCTTCGAATCTCAAAAAATCGGATTAATCAACGTAAGTACGAAAAAAACACTCAACTTAAATAGATTTTTTTCATTTTTTGTTAAGTAGCAAAGCGATACTTTTATATTTCTTTAAATTAGAATCATGATTTAACGGTATCAGGTAGATTTCCCGATGATGCATGGATCGAAGATGGTTACTCGACCAACTTCCACTTGTAGATTGCACAAAATAATTTTTGGCCATCCAAAGAAAAAATTTTAAATGGTCGATTCGCGAAGTCGATGCACACGTACTGTTTTAATTTTTCGGGCCAACACCTGTCACAAAATTAAAAAAAATACTAATCTACTTTACAAGGAAACCGTACAGGATCTAAATCGTTGTTTTTTTTACTGATGACTCCAACTTGAACCTAAAATTTTTATGATAAACCTGTAAAAATATTGGAGTGATTCAAAATTTGTACGAAAACTCGATGGAGTTTATTTTATGAAAAAAGAGAGAAAGTGCGGTAAGGTATTTTGTTTCGAAATTTAAAAAACAGTTGGACTAGTAAAAGGGGACATGTGTAACATATTAAATGTTTATAAATATACCATATGGCTCCCGTCATTTGACACATGTGCGGATTGATAAGGTTAACTCAAACGACGTGAATTTTATTTCTTAGCACGGTCCGAACATGATAGTGCTCACGCGTTGTGAATTCCTTATCATCTCAGTGAAACAAGGATTTTCGCGCAAAATTCAACATTTTCAATCACGCTCGATTCGATTGATTATTAATTAATAATTTTCGCGATCCGATAAATCATTATTTTCTTATCCTCGTTTCGACCTCTGAGATCGTCATGTCAAACTTGTTTTCCGCGAATTATACAGCCGCCCTTTTTATCCCTAAAAATAGTTTTATCATGAGGAAGCCCGAAAACTTTTCTTTTTTCTTTTTTATTTCCTTTCTGATAAGCGGAAAACGGACATCTTTTTATTGGTTGGTCGGTGACGGGATTTCGAGTGAGTAGCATTTTTTAATTGATATTGCTTGTTAAGACCGTTTTGCATTTACCAATAATTTACCCTCATACTGCAGGCAAACAGGACACAGCTGTGAAAATTTTAGAGAATTTTTAGGCGATCCCTTTTCCGTTAAACGTTTCCCTCGATCGTTTCCTCTTCTTAAAATGGAGTTTCGATGATGCGACAGGAGCTGGTTAACTGACGGGACGAGAAAGGGATTTGTTGAGTCTTGCTCGGTTAACTTAGAGTCGGGAAGGAGTTGGACCGACGTTTCGTAAAAAGAACCCTTTTGCGTTGATAAAAGAAAAGGAAATGCCGGTTTCAGATATCGGGGCAACGTGGGAATCCTTTAAATCGAGTAACAAGCGGATCGGTTTATTTCAGGCAAAAACGGAGATGCTTCCATTTTACGTTGGATTAATTTAAATGAAAATCCACAACTGAAATTCTGTAGAAAGGCTCGACTGTCAGTGAAGTTTTATCAGTGAAAGGTGATGTGCAGTCGTCGGAGAGCCTCGTCACTTTCTCTCACGATCGGTCCTTTTTAAAATATTTAACCGTTTATTTCGTTTCGGTTTCCTCATGGATTTTCTTTGAAATCAAGGTAATTCTCGAGGACTTTATAACCGCTTTCGGTCGGTCATGAGAATCCTTTCCTCGATTTTTCGTTAACTTATTAATTAATTTACGACCGATATCGCGTTGTCGTAATTTGGAACAGTTCCCGACTCCCCGAATACGAAAAACTTTTAACTTCATTTTTTAATATTTTCTTAATTTTAATAAAGCGGGCCGCATGCCGCAGATCGATCGCAATTTAACCTAATTTATTATTAATATTTTGTTTCGCAACAAACTTTTTTCCCCTCGTCCTTCCTGTAGCGAACTCGATAAGATTTCCGCTGTTCAGTGAAGGAAAACCGTTTTGCGGAATCGGTTCATGCCAAATTTCCCGCTGAATCGGAAAAGCCGGAAACCATTGTAATGATGTTTCCCCGTCGACGTTTGTTCCGCCTCGGACGTAACTGGAAAAGAATCCGCTTGCAATAACTTTGGATGCGACAGGCTGAAACTTTAAGCGGAGGGATCGTTATTAAAGATAAGGTCGTACAAAGAGCGTATGTTCGCTCGAACCAAAGTGATTAGATTTACTATCGTTAAATTTTCGCTGTCAAAAGTATTTATGTTTTTTGAGTTTTTTTTTCGTTCCAAATAAAAACGAAAAGGTGTCGGTCTAGTTCGAATAAAGGTGCCACGGGAAAAAGATGATATATGCTTGCGTAGGTGAAAGAAATCGTACGAACTTATCTAAATAACCGAATTTCACTCGAAGCTATATTATTATTTTATTTTCAACTTTCTAGAATTAAGCTGCACCGCAGACGAGTAAGCTAAATGCTGGAGACCAGCCGGCCGTTATACGGTTACCCGAACGGTCTTTGCCGATATACTGTACATGTTTTATGGTTCCTGCTTAGCTACCTTATCAAAGACCGGCCAAAAAGTTATACGATAGGATCCCTAAAAGAAAAGGTATCTGACAATTCGCTCAAACGAAAGTGTTGAACTCGTTAAAATATACGAATCCAATACCGAAATCAAGATTAAAAACAATCAGGAAGTTTGTAAAGAAAAAAAACCGTGTTGGAATTTGGCTGCTTTAACATTTTTAAGATTTTAAACTCGACTTTCTAATTTTCCACTATAAAGTGGTTACGTAGAAAATAGGTCTATTCCGACATGTTTCCTCGCGAGAAAGTCGTAATGACGAAACATCGAACAGTTGATTTTATTTTATTTCGAAAAATAAACAGATGTTTGGAAAATCGAAAAACCGGAAATACTCATCTGAAAGAAGGGAAACTTTAGCGAAACATGTCAATATAAACAAAAGAAAAACGATGAAAACCTTGCCGTTATTAAGATAATAAAAGCCACCTGCGTCGAAAGTTGGTCCGAAAAATGTCAGACCTTAGAGAGAAATTACAACATAAATTACTAAACACTCTATACTTTATGGCTGTGAAATTATGTTCGGTGACGGGATCCTGTTCGGGATTTTTTCGCGCTTATTCCTTGTTCTTGCTCAAAAAAAAAAAGCCAGATTTTCATATCTGCGGAGGAATTAACGAGGGGTCGCGGTAAAAACCTCGAATCCTCTTAAAAACCGAGACCGTAGCTTTAGGTTTTACTACACCTTTGCGAAAAGGCATTTCCGTCGCATGTGTTTTGTCGTGAAACGGTTTCCCGTAGTGTGGATCGGATCGAAAACCGCACCTGGGACCCGCGGACCCGAGTTCCCTTCCGTCTTTTCCCCTTTCCCGGATTCGGCGGAACGTTACGTCTTGCCTCGTCTGGACTTGCATCCGCCATCTCGCGACTCGATCCGAAAGAATTTAGAATATAAAAGACCGTTCTTGCCGATGTTTTGTGGTCTCTGTTTTTGCGAAAGGAAAGACGGTAATTTTCCCTTCCTTTAAAGAATTAACACGGTGTCGGGAAGGTGGACGGAATTTGGAAATGCCCTTTAAATAGTGATGTCGATATTTTCTCGCCGTTACTTCGCTCGGGGGGAGGGGGGTTTGAATGAAAAAAGGAAAAAATAGGAAGCAGAGGTAATCTCTGAAAAGCGCGGTTATTACTTTAACCAGGTGAAATCTTAGAAATATCACACCTGCGACGTTTTCGCATCCGTTTCACCTCCCTAAATCCCGGTATTATTTATTTCGTCGGATACACAAGAGAGCTTTTATGCGTAAAATCAAAAGAAGGATACAACTAAGTGAACGGCCTGTATTGCAACATAAGGTCCGATATAGAACCACGTGCAATAAAATCCTTTCCCAGCCTTAAACGGAGGTTTCCCTCGTTAACAAACAACGGCCCTTTAGATTTTCTTGAATCCTCCTCGACTTTTGCATAATTAGAAGCTTTTTCCTTCCGAACTGAATCCAACCGAATGTTGGGTTTTCTTACGGAAGATGTCCTCCTCGGTTTCGAACGTTAAGATGATCCGTCCCCGTTCTTTAAAACTCTTTCTTTTCCCCTTTTCTTTACGTTTCGGTTCAATTATTTTAAAGACATTGGACACATATGTCGAAGTGAACTCTTTAAAATAAAATTGAAGCAAAGACTGATTCCTAAAGTATTTTTATGACAAATCTATTTTTTCCCTCCCCGTAGGAGAAGAAACGAGCCGATAAACGACTCGCTATACAAAATATTTTATCTTGAATTTTTGAGTTTACGATGAAACGGAAAAACCGCGGTTTTCGCTCCAATCGAAAAAGCCTAATTAAAATTATTGTAAAACATCTGGGCGTGTGCTTACAAATGCGTTAGTAATTTAACAAGTGGTGTAAGGTAAACAAGTCGCGAAATTTATTGTTCGTTACATTTACGATGAGATTCGACCGCTCGTGCCAAAGAAAACCCGTAATACCTCCCTTCTTTTATTTCCCATCTTTAGGGCTTTATCGGTAAAGAGGAGGAAAAGTGTAATTAAGACAGTGGCACACGTTAAACCAGAAAGGAAAAAATAAGGACGAACCGGAATAAAATCGGGGACTCGGGGAGGGAAAAAAAGGAAAGCGCGACAGAGTCCGGGGGGGACGAGGACGGTTACGGAACATGCGGCGGTTCCCTAGGGTCGGGGGAAGACAAAAATAAAACGGGTTCCAGCCTTTGCTTCGCATCAATCACGACGCTTTACTTTAGTCCCAGAAAACACAACACATGCCACGTAAAATCTGTTTCTCTACACGAATCTATTTTTCATTGGGGTTACAATTATTTCCAGCCCCGAATGTTGAGCCTCCACGATTGTACGGTTAAAAAAACTTTATTTCATACGAAGACAAAGCTCGACCATGAATTAAATTTGACGACGAAGAAATAAGTTGGCACCGTAAGGAGCCGGTATGTGACTTGGTATTTAAACTCACTCGATTCACTCTGACTGCCTGTAAACTTGGAACTTGACCGTCCGAGTGCACAAGAGGTTGTCGTTTGTTCGAAATAAATGTGTTGCGTAGAATTCCGGGGCCGAAGAGAGGTCCGCTTGAACGAGGAGATGAAAAGGACCTTCGGGCAGCTTTCGATGTTCGAGCAGTTAAACGGTGTCTGTTAATAACAAATCGTGTTTTCATGTAATCGAAGGAGAGTTTGAAAAAATCGGGGTTCGTGTGAAAGTTGTGAATATCGAGGGCAGATACTTTTCGTCCGATCCGCATTTGTAATAATGATAGTGCCGCGTATTGTTTTCATTTCTCGATCGGAATTGTTTGATGAGTAAACAAGGAATGAATACAGCGTAAACAACACCAGTGCGAATTCGAAACGGCCGTCTTTATCTGTTAACAAACCGAACGGGACGTGGGTTTCCCTAGCCTTAGGCTTTTATCGCATCCTTGTCCCGGAAAATTTTCCCGACCGGAACTTGATTTCGTTAGCGTACATTTAAATATTAATTATCAATTATCCTTCGAGAAAAAAAAGAAGGGAGAAAAGGATTTTTTCTTAACGTCCTCCCGTCTTGGGCCGAAAGGGCCTTAAATATAAATCCCGATAATAATTATAACGATAACAGCTGGTAATGCGACGATATTAAAATGAGGCGAATTACGGGAGGGAAAAAATGTGGAAATCAAATGCACATGTCGGTGAAAATAATAAATGGAAATAATTTTGTCAAATTTGTTTTTGAAATCACGCTTCGGTCATAAACTAAACTCGAAATGGTTAGCTTGGGAAAAAACTTTGAATATTATTTACCATAATTCCCTTTTAAATCCGTACACTGGTTCGCGAATAACGGCCGCTTTGAAAACAACGTTCTGGACATTTTTATTTTTTTAAAAAAAACCTTCGTTTAATCGGCGATTAATAGAAACTCGCGAGGCGAAACACATCCAATTAATTATGGAAGTAACCTCGAACCCTTCCCTCGAGTGAATTTGTGAAAATCTTGACTGGTGTAATCCAATTAAGGATCGGTTTGCTTTATGTTGTTTGGTAAGTAGTTGTACACCCTCGGAGGGGGAGGACGGGGAGGTACATTATCAGCTAACGCCAGGCGAGGCCGGCTATCAACGAGCGACACCTTCCCTTTCCCACCCCCTCTACACCTCCCCTTCTCTTCTCGACCTAAGAAAACATTCCCCCCTCCTCCCCTTTTTTTTTTTGTATAATTAATGTAATCGGCTCGAGGTTAGCAAAATAATGATCCGGCTTTTTTCCTCGGAATTTTTTTATTATTACCTTGGGCTTAGAAAAAAAAGGCTACGCACGGATTCCTACATATAATTATAAAACTGACTAAGTTTTTTTTTCTTTTTCTTTTTTACTTTCAGGAGATGGAACCCAAAATGATCAAGGAAGAAATTCCGGACAATAAGGACCCGAACGTGCAAAGTCCATCTCCTGTTTCGGATCAATCGACCACGTCTAGGAGACCCAAAGGTAAAAATTATTTTGCTTTTTCCATCTTTGTCGTCGACATGATCGCGCTCATACGCTTTTAAATTTTTTTTTTTATTTTCATCGTAAGGAAAAAAAACGTTGCCGAAAAAAATCTTTATCGGTCCCGAGAATCTAGAGAAAAAGGTAGACGGTCTTTTAAAAACGGTGAAATTACACAAGAACGAAAAGACGAGCTTAAAACGAGGTTAGAAACTCGTATTTTGTACATGGAAATTATTTCAAAATGCTGGAACTATAAACATTTGAATGAGACGTCGGGAAATTGTCCACCTGGTTGCTTTCGTTCTGCAAAATTCACAAATCTCGGACTCTTTTACTTTTCTCTCTTTTTTCTTTGTTTTTTCCCGCGTTCCCTTAACCGCTCGAAATCGTGTGACTTCTTAACGACGGACCCGTAAGATTTGTCGCATTACCGATTCCGTGCGGCTAGATCCCAAACACCTTTGTAAAAGAAATGCCCCGTCATAGCTGTCTCGAGAATTTCCGATCATTCTTCTTTTTTTTTTTTTTTGTTTGTTTCTTGTGAGGTTTCGAACTGAACGCAAAGAAAATGACCTTTTTTTGCCAAAAAAAAAAAAAAAAAAAAAATTGCTCCTAGAAGGAGAAAATTGCCGCCGATATTTATCGACTAAGTGCCGGTGCCGAAAGGTTGTGACGATAGTATTCCCGGTGGAGAAGACCGCTAAACAAAATAGTGGCGGGAATTCGACCACCTGAGCCCGCCGAACTCGACTCGGACGATCTCTCTAAAAACAATCCCGTTCTACATGTTTACCTCTTTTCTTTTTACGGGATCGACACGAAAATGACACAAAGACTTTGCCGCGATGGTCGCTAGAAAAAGGGGGAAAAAATGAGAATTTCCGGGTTACGAGTATCATCAAAGAAGAAAGAAAATTTTGGGAAATCCGTCGGCCGATAGGGATTTTTATGGAAAATAAAAAATTCAAACGGAGGAAAAAGGAATACAATGGAATCGAATTCGGACGATGACAAAAACGCAATAAATTGTTCGAAAAAGAAAGAGAAGGATTTGGCCTGGGAGCAAAAAATTCCGTGCCGCTGGAATATTTTCAAAAACATTACAAAAACAAGGGAAACGTTCCCTGAAACTAATATTTAGCAGATATGTTAAATAAAATTTTGTGTGTGGGGGCGAATATAATTTTGACATCGATTAATTATCAATAAACGGGACGTCAATCGCAGGTTTGGGTCTTGTTCTGCGATTGGCATCGTGTTCTACCCATCTCCCAACATTCTCTCTGTTCCATCCCACAATTACAAATTGTTTTATGTCGACTGTTTCCGTGCAAGAATTTTACTGCATTCTTCCGAACCTTTATTCATATTCCTATCCTCTCCTTTTCTCTTTTCTTTTTTCCCTTTCCCTCTCTACCCGAGATTTTTTCGTGAATCTGGAAGATGGTTTCCTTCATTTTCCACCGACAGGACGAACCTTTTTCTTTTCTTTTTTTTCTAATCTTAATCTTATCTTTAGGTAAAGTGCCGAGACATTTGATTTCGGAATTATTTTTTACGATAAGGATATTTTTAAGCCCGATTTCGGATGAAAAACGGGACGAGAGGAGTCTGGGAACGGAACGTGCTAGGAATCGTTTCGCGATGAATCGTTGCGGACAGCACCAGAACTTGTTTACGAATCAAAATATTTAAATAATTAGATTTGTGGTGTGAAATTTGATATTAACATGCGATCTGCTAATTATTTTTCGATAATTTATGGCCGAACACACCCGGTTTGAAAAACGTATTGTCGTATTTTACATGTCCAGTGGCAACTGGCCATTCCTATGCAACATGTCGTCAGCTTTTACATTTTCCGCAAGAGCTTTTGTTCCTTTTTCCTTTTTCCTTTCCCGTTTTCGGTGAATTATCTCCCTTTTTCAATTTGTTTACTCCTGATGGCTTTGAGTTAACCGAAAAATGAAGTCTTTTTTTTATAAAAGATTTTACTTTGCTTGTTGATAATTAATTAAGTTTTAAAAGAATCACGAATTAATGAAAAATATTACCGTTTTCGAATAAAACCGCGATCGAGTCAGACAAATCGACTTGAAATTTCTGTTTTTAAGAGAAAAATAGAAACCGTTATACCTTGTAGGTTGAGTTATTTAAAGTGATTTTATAAATAAATTTAGGGATCCGGAAAAAGGGGGGGGTTTCTTGGGAGGGTTACGGAATACTCGTGATACGTTGAATTTTTCATGAGTTATTCCGTAAAAAGGTCCCTCGAGTAAGACCGAATAACGGACAGACGTCGTCAGTGATTTGGTTGTACAATTACGGAGCTGGAAATCGTGGGAAAATCGTCACGTTTCGCTCGTAGATATTCGTGATTTCGTCGGGGCATGGAATATTGAATTTTTCATTAGCGGTTCCGTAAAGGTCTCCTTAACGGAACAGCCAGGAAGACGGACAGGCGTCGCGTGATGCTTTTCCTGGGAAATTTTTCGTCATCTAAAAAGGAAAAGGATTTGTTTTTTCCGAGAGAAAAACACGGGGAAAGGCCGGTAATAAATAAGCGAGCGGTTCCAGGGAAGCCAAGATATTGTAAAATGCAATGGAGGTCAGATCGAGGTCCCCCGAGGGGGTCCGGCATGCGAGTGACATTCACTTTGATATCA
Organism: Liposcelis brunnea; assembly: GCA_023512825.1. Classification (NCBI taxonomy): domain Eukaryota; kingdom Metazoa; phylum Arthropoda; class Insecta; order Psocodea; family Liposcelididae; genus Liposcelis; species Liposcelis brunnea. The sequence continues at coordinate 343,895 of CM042066.1, read as the reverse complement.
TAACTTTCCTTTGACAATTTAGCTCCTTTGAGGATTTCGTTCCACATTTTGTATTTATTGTACCTTGATTCCCGACATGTTAATTCCCCCGCCTCTTTCTCGATTTTATCTTTTCCCCTCTTTGTCGAAAGACGAAAAGTGAAAAAAGTAATTGAAAGCATCGATATCGAGGCCTAGGTGTCGAGAAACTCCGGAATATAAATCCGTTATTTCAAAATTAAAATGGGAATCCGTCTCGAACAGATTGTCTGCAAGGAAAATACTATTAAATTTAACAAATTAGAAGGAATATTTCTTAAGAGATTTGAAAGATCGGAAAAGATTTCTCTTTGTAGTTACATTTGGAGCTTTCTTAACGACAAAACGTCACGTCGGGATGACGCTTTCGATATGGCCGTTGATCGGTGCTCGAGTTTAGCTCGAGGGTAGATCGGGCCCCTTTTCCACGCTTACCGTCCCTTCGGATCTGCGGAAATAAACCTTGTCGGCCTCGCCTGAACAAATAAATTCGGAAAAGGATTTTCTCTTGGTTATTTAAAATTTCGCTGAAAAAACCGTAGAAACCTCGGGATGTAAATTTTAATCTATCAAGTAATTAGATGCTCGGTGACAACGACAGTTAATATTTAAAGTAAATTTGCAAGAGAGGAAAAGTAATATTTCTTAAAATTTTCTTAATAACAGACTCCTGTCTACTAATTTATATCAAAACGTGTAATTGACAAGGTATATTTCATTTAACATAACTTTTTACATGGTTGGCCTGATATATTTTGCCGAGTTGTTTGCTCGAGTAAGTAGAATGTACGAGTCTTTTGTTAAGAGGTTCGCACAGATGGTAGCGACATCTGGTTATAGAGTGTTCTCTTTCCCTCTTTTATTATCTACCATCTCTCTCTCCGATATACTTTCCTTCCGCGTTCCGCTTTCCTCTTACTTTCTACTTTTACGTGTTAGTAATCAGTGCATTCGATTTTCAACTTCGCCAGAGCCTCCGATTTCAAAGATGGCGGGACAAAAGAGTCTTACAAGAAACCAACCTTTCCGAGTCTTTGCTATTGCTATCGATAAGAGGGGGGAAAGGGCCTTAAGAGGTCGAACCTACCCCGAAAGGTCAAAGCATTGTCGACCCTTATTCCTTGAATTCGCGGTGACGGTCCCGATAAGAAAACGGCACTGCTGCGTCCCGTGCAAAAGAAAAAGTAAAAAAAGGCGCGTGGCCTCTCTGCGGAAATCGAAAAAAAAAAAAAAAAAGATGAGCGATTGAATCAAAGTGAGAAGGACCTCGAAGCCGCAATTTTTTGTTGTGTTTGCATGTAATGTTTATCTTATGGGTATAGCCACGGCAGCTCCAACCATAAAAAACGGACCCACCCGGTATATCAAGGGGAAAAAATGAGCAATGAGCCAAAACCGAGGGGTTTGAAAAAAGAAATGTCAGCCGTTTAAAGTGAATCCTTTTGCAGAAGAAGCAGATCCTTTTCGGTGCGACGAGGAAAAGCGAGGAAAACTTCTTTTCGTGCCCATCTACCTTTTCTCTTTGCTGATCTCTTTCGGACTTGAAAAAAAATTGGGGAGGACCGTTAGAAGGTAAATGTACATGGTGACATCTCTCGCGATCGGACTTGTCCAGACTACGATGCCACACCGTAGGAAATGTTACTTTTGGATAATTAGCCGGAAAAAAACGTGAGGATTACTCCGAAACGAGCGTTATATCGGATCCTTTATCGTCGAGGAACATAGTAAACGTAAATCGGTTTTACTAAAGGAAAAGGGCGGGAGGACGAGAGAAAGAAAGAAAGAAAAAAAGTAGCGGCTCGAGAAGCGATCGAAATATTAAACAAAATACGACACGGTGTACGTGTCCTAACCGAGATGAATAGAATTTGTGCGTGTGAAAAACTTAGCAAACCCAACCTGGAAACTCGGAAGAATCCTTATGTTAAACATGAGCTCTTCATTTTTGATGAGATGTACTCTTTAAAGCTCTTACTTTATCGTTGTCTACATACGAAAACCCTTCTTTTAAAAGCTTTCTCGGTGGGCTTTATAACGCTTACCCAAGCACGAATTCGCCGACGACGAAAACTTTTCTCCTGTAAACGTCATCAACCGTTTTAAAATTTTATCGGAAAAAAGGTTTCCGTCAAACGGGTGCGGGAGGAGTTTCCATTTACAGCCGAATAATTTGGAGAAACAATTCTTTTTTCCCAAAGCCTTGCACATTTTTATCCAATCCGTACGAAATCGACTAAATCCCTTGGGCGTCTTAGTTAATCCTGACCTTGTATTTTTTTTGTAGCCCGCTCTTTTTTACCAAAAAGTAAGAATAAATCAAAGGCAGGTTGGAGGGATTTTTGAGTCGTTATGCGCCCAATGATAAAGGCAAAACCGAAAGGATCGGGCTCGCACATGTTTCGAGGCCGGGGAGGATAGGCATGCAAACACTAACGCCGGGAAAATTCCATAGAAAATAAGTTTCCGAACGCTGTGAGTATTATAGAAATTATAATTTTGACAAAATCCAAAACAGCTGACGAGGTTTCCAGCATTTCTTTTGATCTCTCAGAGAGAGCTTTTGAAAACGCGACGGGGGAGTGGGCTCCACGCCACTGCCATCTGTCGGCAGACACCGCAGGCGCAACAGCGTCTCGCCTCATTGCAAAATATCACTCTCGCGATATCCTTCTTCCTATTTCCCTATCCATTTTCATCTGATTCGGCTTTATAATTTCCCCGTTATTTTGTTTTAATAAATTTCCAAAACTTTTTTTCTCCTCTTTCTTTGTCTCCTCGGTTTTTCCCATCGGCGAGAAAAATACGCCGAGATCCTTTTGCCTCCACATGGAAACCCCGATTACCGTTCAAACTCGACAAAACCAAAACAATGAAGGACTAAGTAAACGAAAGATTAAAAAGTCGGATATAATGGAATAGTTTGAAAAGGAATAATTATAATTGAAGATATATAGAGAAGGATTTTAGGATAATGGTGTCTGACGTCCATTGTACGAGGCTGAATACCTATTTATTGAATTTCAAAATATGCATTAAACATTTCTTTTCACCGAGTCTTAATGGCATCGTTGAAAAACCAAACTTTTCAATGGTGTTTTCCACTCTCTCCGGAAGGAAATTTCTCTTCGACTCGAAAAAATAAATCCCGAGTCGGTCGGTTTTAATCGGTGGCACTCCTCCTCCGAACTCTTCCCTGGGCTCCTGACCTTTCCATTTTGTGCTCCGTTTAAAATTCTTAAGAGTCCTTCAAAGTGTTTCGATCGCTGCGAAGAAACGGAAGAAACGAAAATTAACTACTGCCTTTTATAGGTCCAATAAGGCGAAAGAAACCACTAGTTATTTGACCGATAAAAGCCAGACAACTAAAAATGCCCAACTTTGAATCATTTATTATGTTGGTAAATGTAATCTGTTCAAGCTCTTTCCTGTAATTTTTTCCACCGATTACCGTTTCTTACATATGGTAGAAACTTATTTTCTCGAGTTTCAAGCGTCGAACCAAAGGGAAATTTTGGCATTAACCTTAAGCTTTAGACTAAAAGAAGAGAAGGAAGCTCTTTTAGAAATCTTAATTATATTTAAAATCACCGAAGTAACTTGTATAAGAAAGGCCCCCAAGTTCTTCCTAAATTTTTAAGAGAAAAAAAAAGAGTGACATTTAGATCGTTTCTAAAACAAAAAAAAAAAAAAAAAACATGGCAAAGTAGGCGAAATGCCCGATTTTTTTTATATGCCAGCAGAGAGAGAAAAAGGGATGAGAAGTTGAACCTGCTCTTAAATGAAAGATGAAACGGGCCATTTTTTAATTAAACCATTTTTTGAAGATTTCTTAGATCTTGCCCCGAAAGTATATTTGGTGATCCGGAATACCGAAAAATTTGATTGCAAACGAGTTGGAGAATAGTTTTTCTATTAAGAGGGTGAAGAGCTTCGACCTCGTGGCTATTTCATCTGGCAGTTAATTTGTAACGGGGTCTCTGTACCATTCAAAAGGTTGCACTTTCCTGTTGTGTATCATTTTCATTTTGTTTGTAAAACATTAAATTACACTTTGTTTTGATGAAATACGTCACGGCCAACAGTAGACCGCTCAAGTTTGACTCTTTGAAATTCACATTCACCAACATAGCTCACCTTCAGGCGATTTACCTTTGCACATGGACCTGTCATATCCTCTTCTCTTCTGAAAAGGAAAAATCTTTTTTTTCCCCCGTTGTTCGTTTCTTTTTTACTCTTTTTCCTGCTAGAAATTTTTTATACTTTTACGGTTTGATTTTGTAACGACGAAGGGGTCGAGTCTCGACGAGTTGTCTTCGGTCGATTTGGGGTTTTTAATTAGGAAAAAAAAAGAGGGTTAACCGACCGATCCGAAATGGAGCGAATGCGAAACTACCCTACTTTATTCGAAACAACATTATAAATATTTGAAGACGTGTACGGTATTCAAAGAGTGTTATCGGAGCGCCGCACGCTTCCCGTCATCCGACGGACAGTTTGTTCAGGACGTTCGCTCGGTACCACGATAAGCCATGTTCTCGGCTTATCTCTGTTTCACCACTAAACTTTACATTTCCTCGATTTATTGTTTCGTCGACGATCGGGCTTCCCGAGGCCGAGCTTTTCCTTTTTTTTCTTTTCAAGAGCATCCGCAAAGTTTGTTTTTCCGACTTCACCGTTCGTCTTTTTTTTTCTTTTCCAGGCATTAAATCTCCCGGAAGTCCGGAAGAAGGACCGCCGAACGCGAACCATTCGACCACTCCTCCGTCTTTGAGTCACGTGACTTCCACACTTCACAGCACTCCTCCTCCTCCTCCTACTACTTTGGTCTTATCGCCGAACAACAGCAACGCCGGAAGCGCGTCCCCGCCTGCTACCCCGGGAGTCAACAGGCCCAACCTCGGGAAATTGAAAAGATTTCTTAGCACCCTGGTTCAGTTCGGAGCCGAAATTAGTGCAGAACTCGGTGAAAAAGTTCGAACTTTGGTTTTTAACATGGTCGTAAGTACACCGAATACAATTTGATTTAAAAATTTTTTCTCAGCAACATTAACTATTTGAGGCATTTTGCCTCAATAATAAAATAATTAATATTTTTTCATCTTTGTAGTTTGTAAGAAAAAATGTTGGCAAAATCGACTGCAAAATGAATTTTTACGTGTTAAATGTTGGGGGGGGGGGGGGGAAGATATTCACTTTTGGTTTCGGATCCGCCAATGTAATTGCAAGTTCTGCTTTTGGGGTTTTTTTTTTTGTTGTTTCTGATTGTCAGTAGGAAAACCTTGTAAAAACTCGGACTGAAACCAACGCGGCAAAAAGGAGAAACAAATAAACGGATTCGAATTAAAATGAGGTTTTTCGAAGAATAATTGATATTTTCTTTGTATATTGCAGAATGGAAATATTACGATTGAAGATTTTCACTCTAGTTTACAAGAAGCTACTAATTTTCCTCTTCGGCCTTTTGTTTTACCTTTCTTAAGAACGCATTTACCTCTTTTGCAAAGGGAATTGTCATATCAAGCAAGGATAGCGAAACAGGTAATTTTTTTCGAATTTTTCCATCGCTTGCGAAGTTTTCGAGGGAAACGGATGTTTTACTTAAAAAGGAAAGCAGATTCGGAAGGCGAAGCTTTTATTTCTACTCCTCGTTCGAGCTTTTTGAAAAGATTTTTTTATATGCCAAATTAAAACCAACAAGGACTTGATGAAAGAATCACAGAAAAAGGAATTTGTTTTATTTTTGTTTTGGAAAAGAGGCCTTTTATATTAGGAGATGATCAAAAATACTGATGGAAATAATAAAATTTTAAAAGGATGAGGAAAAGATGCCATTATTTACACAAGGAAGGAAGTTTTAACTAAAACAAAACAAATTTAAAAAGAAAAAGGAGAAAAAGGAAAAACATTGAATGGTTGAGAATCCGATCGTGATTTTGCATTTAATTAACATCTTTTTTACGTCTTAGTTCATTGGGGAGACCCCTATCTCTCTTGCCCACATTCGGGCTGCTCAGACACTCAACCTTCTTCCCCCTTCCCCCTTCCCCCCTTCTCTCTCTCTCTCTCTCTCACTCCCCCCCCCCCCTCTCTTTTTACCCGCCCGTTTCGAACTGCTGATTTGACACGCCGTAATCGGTTTTGCTACGACTCCCAAGCTAGTAGGGCTTTTCGATTTTCTTTATTCTTTTTTCATTTTGCCTCATACGGGTGGGTGGCTTTTAAAATCCGAGAGAAAATTCGTTAAGGTGTTATCAACATTTAAATTCATTTTTTCAATGTTTGACGAGTCTCGAAGATTTTTTTTTTTGAAATCAAAAGGGGAAAAAATCATAAGAAAAGGTTTCCGCGCTCAGAAAAAGTTGTAAGAAATCTCTTTGTAGTGGTGGCAGGGTAGTTATCGCGCCTTGGGGTGAGTGTTGGAAAGGGGTGATCTAAAAAAACTCGGTGCTTAAAAAGTCCAGATGCTACCAAAATTCTATATATTTTAAGAAAATTTTAAGAATAAAATTTTATTCAGAAATTTTTTTAGGTTATTTTTTTAAAACTTGCACCACGTGTAGATAATCGCCCGGGCACTGATGCTGTATTACTGGTACGACGCGAGATCGGAAATATTAAAAACGGAATTTTGATGAATGGTCGAACCAGGGTTAACCAAATCGATTTTCATCGCTTTTTCTTTTATTTGTTTGGTTCAGTATTTCCCTGGAACTCTCGTTAATATAAACCTTCTTCTTTCCAGTCGACGAGTCAATATCTGAGACATCACGAACAGTTGGTTTTGGATCCATCTTTTTCGCCGAGCGAGCCCTCTGAAATATTTAATTCCGAACAAACTACCGAAAACGGGAAGAGGAAGCATTCGGAGAGGTCCGTCTAGTCACTTTATTTTTCCCTCCTAGAAAATGGTCAAACCTGTAATTATAGTTATAATAACCAAAGTTTTCTATCTTTCGTAGCATTTACGAAAACGGGATCACGACTTCGAAAGAAGATCCAGCATCGAGCTCGGAACCGCAGCAAAAGAGAGAAAGACTTCAACATTCCCAGCCCATACCGTTGTTGTTCAATTCGACTTTGAATCCGTTGTCTACATTCCAAGCTTTTCCGACGACGGGAAGCCATAATTTTCAATTCTCCGGGTTCAATAGCCACGGAAGTCATCAATACACTTCCGGTTTCAACACGGGTCTTTTAGGTTCCAATTTTCATATTTTAAACAGCGTGAGTCACGCTGCTCCTCCTCACTTGTTGGCGGGTGGAGAATACGCCGGTCACCAAGACGCTCCCGTTCCTCGTGGAAAAGATGACCGTTCCGGGGACGAAGAATGGAAAAACATAAATACGGTAAGATTTGATTTTTAAATCAAATTAAAGGCAAAATTTTAAAAGAGCAAATTTAAAAATTTTTCAGATGTTAAATTGCATTTTGAGCATGGTTGAAAAAACCAAGAGAGCTTTATCTATTCTACAAACGAGAGATCGAGGGACTACGAACGAGTCCGACATGAAACGAGCGGCAAACGAAATAATTAGAATAACCGAGGATAGGATTGCGGAAATTAAACGAAGAGCAGGTATGGAAAATTAAAAAGGTTTTTACCTCTGTCAACTTTTCGGTTTAAAATCGTATTTTTTTTAACGTAGAAGAGGCGGTGAACGAAGTAAAAAGACAAGCAATGATCGAGCTGGAGAGAGTCGCCGTAAAAAATAGTAAATCTAAAGATGAATCAGAAGACGCCAATACCGAACCTCACTCAGGCTCTCAAAACGTAAGAAGCTTTTCGGTTAATTTCTTTAAACTTTCGTTACTCCCTGTTTTTCGTTAAAACCTAAAAATCCTAAAAAATGATTTGAAATTTTCTTATAACTAAAATTAAAAGCAATCGCCTTGATTGTTACAAAGTCGATAGGTACAGTGCAAACTCTAATAAATTAATAATTTAATATGAAATTTTCACAAACGAGGAATATCGTGTTAATACCCAAAACAGGTTTCAGCAATAATAAGATTAGAGCACTGCAAACATCACATAATAAAATCATGTCCCCGGCATTTTAAACTCAGAGCTGAACACAAGTTCCAGTTTACATTTTTCAAATTATTCTTTATTGTTCATAATTTGAAGCAAAAAACTACAGTGAAACCTGTAAGTTCGGACACCTCGATAAGCGGGACACTTGCTTAAATCGAACACTTTTCCGTGGAACGGAATTCTTATATGGAGTTTCTGAATAAAGGCCCCATGATAAGCAGGACACCTGTAATGTGGGACAGTTAAAATACCTTATTTACGTTTTTTAACCTATGTACTCCCGCCAAATTAGCATTACAACAATACATTTTTCCGCATTAGGTTCATTAATCAGAAAGATCGGCTAGGTGCGACCCATTTTTCCCCTCAAAAAGTTAGCGGGAAAAAATACTTCTTGTTTTTTCCCCTTTTCACGTTAATCTTGCTCGCCCCATTATACTCTTTTTTTTTTTTTTTGTCAGGATGGATTCGAGAGGATTAATTTCATTGTTAATGTTCATTTTTGTTTCAATTTCTGTATTAATTTTTATGTTAAAAAAATCAATGAATAGACAATCAATAAAATTTTAAGTTTTTGGTAATACAGAGGAAATAATGTCGTGCAAAAACAGATTTCGCAAAAATAATTGTAAATATTGAAAACGACCGACTTCATGATAAACATGACACCTCTCTCAGTTAGACAATTTTTGTGTAACAAGAGGTATCCGACTTAAGCAGGTTTCACTGTGCATATATTCAAAATACAAGATTTTAAAGCTTAAATAAAATATTTAAAACAGACAGTAAACCCTCAAGCGTCAATACCACAGATTTAGTATAATTCAACCCCACCGGTCTCGTTGGTTTTTATAAAAACGATCTCTATCACCGAAACTACAAGCAACATCACATAGTGTTGTCAATATCAAACACTTATCTAAGTTAAACAATTAGTCTTTCGTATTTAAAAAGATATTTCGAAAAAACGGATTTTTAGAATCCAACTTTGTCGAAAATCTATTTTTACAAAAAAATGATTTTTCCTACGCTCTAGAGCTGCAAACTACATCCTATCAGATGTATTTTGATGCAAGGAATCCGTTGGAATTTACAGAATTTAAAAATTCGGCCGCGTTCTCAAGATATTTGCATTTTTAGGTTTCGCTCTAACGAAAAAAATGGGCATTTTTTCGATGTTTGAAAATCGATATTCAATTTTGAAAAAACAATTTTTCCGGCTAAAACCGGGCCAAAATATGTACAAAATATATACTGGGAGATGTATTTTAATCTGAGGAATCGATTGAGACTAGGTAGACCACTCAGTTTTTCGTTTTTAAAAAGATATTTCGAAAAAACGGATTTTTAGAATCCAACTTTGTCGAAAATCTATTTTTGCAGAAAAATGATTTTTCTAACGCTCTAAAGCTGCAAACTACATCCTATCAGATGTATTTTGATGCAAGGAATCCGTTGGAATTTACAGAATTAAAAAATTCGGCCGCGTTCTCAAGATATTTGCATTTTTAAGTTTCGCTCTAACGAAAAAAATGGGCATTTTTTCGATGTTTGAAAATCGATATTCAATTTTAAAAAAACAATTTTTCCGGCTAAAACCGGGCCAAAATATGTACACAATATATACTGGGAGATGTATTTTAATCTGAGGAATCGATTGAGACTAGGTAGAACCCTCAGTTTTTCGTTTTTAAAAAGATATTTAGAAAAAACGGATTTTTAGAATCCAACTTTGTCGAAAATCTATTTTTACAGAAAAATGATTTTTCCTACGCTCTAGAGCCCAAAACTACATCCTATCAGATGTATTTTGATGCAAGGAATCCGTTGGAATTTACAGAATTAAAAAATTCGGCCGCGTTCTCAAGATATTTGCATTTTTAAGTTTCGCTCTAACGAAAAAAATGGGCATTTTTTCGATGTTTGAAAATCGATATTCAATTTTAAAAAAACAATTTTTCCGGCTAAAACCGGGCCAAAATATGTACACAATATATACTGGGAGATGTATTTTAATCTGAGGAATCGATTGAGACTAGGTAGAACACTCAGTTTTTCGTTTTCAAAAAGATATCTGCAAAAAACGGATTTTTAGAATCCAACTTTGTCGAAAATCTATTTTTACAAAAAAATGATTTTTCCTACGCTCTAGAGCTGCAAACTACATCCTATCAGATGTATTTTGATGCAAGGACTCCGTTGGAATTTACAGAATTTAAAAATTCGGCCGCGTTCTCAAGATATTTGCATTTTTAAGTTTCGCTCTAACGAAAAAAATGGGCATTTTTTCGATGTTTGAAAATCGATATTCAATTTTAAAAAAACAATTTTTCCGGCTAAAACCGGGCCAAAATATGTACAAAATATATACTGGGAGATGTATTTTAATCTGAGGAATCGATTGAGACTAGGTAGACCACTCAGTTTTTCGTTTTTAAAAAGATATTTCGAAAAAACGGATTTTTAGAATCCAACTTTGTCGAAAATCTATTTTTGCAGAAAAATGATTTTTCTAACGCTCTAAAGCTGCAAACTACATCCTATCAGATGAATTTTGATGCAAGGAATCCGTTGGAATTTACAGAATTAAAAAATTCGGCCGCGTTCTCAAGATATTTGCATTTTTAAGTTTCGCTCTAACGAAAAAAATGGGCATTTTTTCGATGTTTGAAAATCGATATTCAATTTTAAAAAAACAATTTTTCCGGCTAAAACCGGGCCAAAATATCAACAAAATATATACTGGGAGATGTATTTTAATCTGAGGAATCGATTGAGACTAGGTAGAACCCTCAGTTTTTCGTTTTTAAAAAGATATTTAGAAAAAACGGATTTTTAGAATCCAACTTTGTCGAAAATCTATTTTTACAGAAAAATGATTTTTCCTACGCTCTAGAGCCCAAAACTACATCCTATCAGATGTATTTTGATGCAAGGAATCCGTTGGAATTTACAGAATTAAAAAATTCGGCCGCGTTCTCAAGATATTTGCATTTTTAAGTTTCGCTCTAACGAAAAAAATGGGCATTTTTTCGATGTTTGAAAATCGATATTCAATTTTAAAAAAACAATTTTTCCGGCTAAAACCGGGCCAAAATATGTACACAATATATACTGGGAGATGTATTTTAATCTGAGGAATCGATTGAGACTAGGTAGAACCCTCAGTTTTTCGTTTTTAAAAAGATATTTAGAAAAAACGGATTTTTAGAATCCAACTTTGTCGAAAATCTATTTTTACAGAAAAATGATTTTTCCTACGCTCTAGAGCCCAAAACTACATCCTATCAGATGTATTTTGATGCAAGGAATCCGTTGGAATTTACAGAATTAAAAAATTCGGCCGCGTTCTCAAGATATTTGCATTTTTAAGTTTCGCTCTAACGAAAAAAATGGGCATTTTTTCGATGTTTGAAAATCGATATTCAATTTTAAAAAAACAATTTTTCCGGCTAAAACCGGGCCAAAATATGTACACAATATATACTGGGAGATGTATTTTAATCTGAGGAATCGATTGAGACTAGGTAGAACACTCAGTTTTTCGTTTTCAAAAAGATATCTGCAAAAAACGGATTTTTAGAATCCAACTTTGTCGAAAATCTATTTTTACAAAAAAATGATTTTTCCTACGCTCTAGAGCTGCAAACTACATCCTATCAGATGTATTTTGATGCAAGGACTCCGTTGGAATTTACAGAATTTAAAAATTCGGCCGCGTTCTCAAGATATTTGCATTTTTAAGTTTCGCTCTAACGAAAAAAATGGGCATTTTTTCGATGTTTGAAAATCGATATTCAATTTTAAAAAAACAATTTTTCCGGCTAAAACCGGGCCAAAATATGTACACAATATATACTGGGAGATGTATTTTAATCTGAGGAATCGATTGAGACTAGGTAGAACACTCAGTTTTTCGTTTTCAAAAAGATATCTGCAAAAAACGGATTTTTAGAATCCAACTTTGTCGAAAATCTATTTTTACAAAAAAATGATTTTTCCTACGCTCTAGAGCTGCAAACTACATCCTATCAGATGTATTTTGATGCAAGGACTCCGTTGGAATTTACAGAATTTAAAAATTCGGCCGCGTTCTCAAGATATTTGCATTTTTAGGTTTCGCTCTAACGAAAAAAATGGGCATTTTTTCGATGTTTGAAAATCGATATTCAATTTTGAAAAAACAATTTTTCCGGCTAAAACCGGGCCAAAATATGTACAAAATATATACTGGGAGATGTATTTTAATCTGAGGAATCGATTGAGACTAGGTAGAACACTCAGTTTTTCGTTTTCAAAAAGATATCTGCAAAAAACGGATTTTTAGAATCCAACTTTGTCGAAAATCTATTTTTACAGAAAAATGATTTTTCCTACGCTCTAGAGCCCAAAACTACATCCTATCAGATGTATTTTGATGCAAGGAATCCGTTGGAATTTACAGAATTAAAAAATTCGGCCGCGTTCTCAAGATATTTGCATTTTTAAGTTTCGCTCTAACGAAAAAAATGGGCATTTTTTCGATGTTTGAAAATCGATATTCAATTTTAAAAAAACAATTTTTCCGGCTAAAACCGGGCCAAAATATGTACACAATATATACTGGGAGATGTATTTTAATCTGAGGAATCGATTGAGACTAGGTAGAACACTCAGTTTTTCGTTTTCAAAAAGATATCTGCAAAAAACGGATTTTTAGAATCCAACTTTGTCGAAAATCTATTTTTACAAAAAAATGATTTTTCCTACGCTCTAGAGCTGCAAACTACATCCTATCAGATGTATTTTGATGCAAGGACTCCGTTGGAATTTACAGAATTTAAAAATTCGGCCGCGTTCTCAAGATATTTGCATTTTTAAGTTTCGCTCTAACGAAAAAAATGGGCATTTTTTCGATGTTTGAAAATCGATATTCAATTTTGAAAAAACAATTTTTCCGGCTAAAACCGGGCCAAAATATGTACAAAATATATACTGGGAGATGTATTTTAATCTGAGGAATCGATTGAGACTAGGTAGACCACTCAGTTTTTCGTTTTTAAAAAGATATTTCGAAAAAACGGATTTTTAGAATCCAACTTTGTCGAAAATCTATTTTTGCAGAAAAATGATTTTTCTAACGCTCTAAAGCTGCAAACTACATCCTATCAGATGTATTTTGATGCAAGGAATCCGTTGGAATTTACAGAATTAAAAAATTCGGCCGCGTTCTCAAGATATTTGCATTTTTAAGTTTCGCTCTAACGAAAAAAATGGGCATTTTTTCGATGTTTGAAAATCGATATTCAATTTTAAAAAAACAATTTTTCCGGCTAAAACCGGGCCAAAATATCAACAAAATATATACTGGGAGATGTATTTTAATCTGAGGAATCGATTGAGACTAGGTAGAACACTCAGTTTTTCGTTTTCAAAAAGATATCTGCAAAAAACGGATTTTTAGAATCCAACTTTGTCGAAAATCTATTTTTACAGAAAAATGATTTTTCCTACGCTCTAGAGCCCAAAACTACATCCTATCAGATGTATTTTGATGCAAGGAATCCGTTGGAATTTACAGAATTAAAAAATTCGGCCGCGTTCTCAAGATATTTGCATTTTTAAGTTTCGCTCTAACGAAAAAAATGGGCATTTTTTCGATGTTTGAAAATCGATATTCAATTTTAAAAAAACAATTTTTCCGGCTAAAACCGGGCCAAAATATGTACACAATATATACTGGGAGATGTATTTTAATCTGAGGAATCGATTGAGACTAGGTAGAACACTCAGTTTTTCGTTTTCAAAAAGATATCTGCAAAAAACGGATTTTTAGAATCCAACTTTGTCGAAAATCTATTTTTACAAAAAAATGATTTTTCCTACGCTCTAGAGCTGCAAACTACATCCTATCAGATGTATTTTGATGCAAGGACTCCGTTGGAATTTACAGAATTTAAAAATTCGGCCGCGTTCTCAAGATATTTGCATTTTTAAGTTTCGCTCTAACGAAAAAAATGGGCATTTTTTCGATGTTTGAAAATCGATATTCAATTTTAAAAAAACAATTTTTCCGGCTAAAACCGGGCCAAAATATGTACAAAATATATACTGGGAGATGTATTTTAATCTGAGGAATCGATTGAGACTAGGTAGACCACTCAGTTTTTCGTTTTTAAAAAGATATTTCGAAAAAACGGATTTTTAGAATCCAACTTTGTCGAAAATCTATTTTTGCAGAAAAATGATTTTTCTAACGCTCTAAAGCTGCAAACTACATCCTATCAGATGAATTTTGATGCAAGGAATCCGTTGGAATTTACAGAATTAAAAAATTCGGCCGCGTTCTCAAGATATTTGCATTTTTAAGTTTCGCTCTAACGAAAAAAATGGGCATTTTTTCGATGTTTGAAAATCGATATTCAATTTTAAAAAAACAATTTTTCCGGCTAAAACCGGGCCAAAATATCAACAAAATATATACTGGGAGATGTATTTTAATCTGAGGAATCGATTGAGACTAGGTAGAACACTCAGTTTTTCGTTTTCAAAAAGATATCTGCAAAAAACGGATTTTTAGAATCCAACTTTGTCGAAAATCTATTTTTACAGAAAAATGATTTTTCCTACGCTCTAGAGCCCAAAACTACATCCTATCAGATGTATTTTGATGCAAGGAATCCGTTGGAATTTACAGAATTAAAAAATTCGGCCGCGTTCTCAAGATATTTGCATTTTTAAGTTTCGCTCTAACGAAAAAAATGGGCATTTTTTCGATGTTTGAAAATCGATATTCAATTTTAAAAAAACAATTTTTCCGGCTAAAACCGGGCCAAAATATGTACACAATATATACTGGGAGATGTATTTTAATCTGAGGAATCGATTGAGACTAGGTAGAACCCTCAGTTTTTCGTTTTTAAAAAGATATTTAGAAAAAACGGATTTTTAGAATCCAACTTTGTCGAAAATCTATTTTTACAGAAAAATGATTTTTCCTACGCTCTAGAGCCCAAAACTACATCCTATCAGATGTATTTTGATGCAAGGAATCCGTTGGAATTTACAGAATTAAAAAATTCGGCCGCGTTCTCAAGATATTTGCATTTTTAAGTTTCGCTCTAACGAAAAAAATGGGCATTTTTTCGATGTTTGAAAATCGATATTCAATTTTAAAAAAACAATTTTTCCGGCTAAAACCGGGCCAAAATATGTACACAATATATACTGGGAGATGTATTTTAATCTGAGGAATCGATTGAGACTAGGTAGAACACTCAGTTTTTCGTTTTCAAAAAGATATCTGCAAAAAACGGATTTTTAGAATCCAACTTTGTCGAAAATCTATTTTTACAAAAAAATGATTTTTCCTACGCTCTAGAGCTGCAAACTACATCCTATCAGATGTATTTTGATGCAAGGACTCCGTTGGAATTTACAGAATTTAAAAATTCGGCCGCGTTCTCAAGATATTTGCATTTTTAAGTTTCGCTCTAACGAAAAAAATGGGCATTTTTTCGATGTTTGAAAATCGATATTCAATTTTAAAAAAACAATTTTTCCGGCTAAAACCGGGCCAAAATATGTACACAATATATACTGGGAGATGTATTTTAATCTGAGGAATCGATTGAGACTAGGTAGAACACTCAGTTTTTCGTTTTCAAAAAGATATCTGCAAAAAACGGATTTTTAGAATCCAACTTTGTCGAAAATCTATTTTTACAAAAAAATGATTTTTCCTACGCTCTAGAGCTGCAAACTACATCCTATCAGATGTATTTTGATGCAAGGACTCCGTTGGAATTTACAGAATTTAAAAATTCGGCCGCGTTCTCAAGATATTTGCATTTTTAGGTTTCGCTCTAACGAAAAAAATGGGCATTTTTTCGATGTTTGAAAATCGATATTCAATTTTGAAAAAACAATTTTTCCGGCTAAAACCGGGCCAAAATATGTACAAAATATATACTGGGAGATGTATTTTAATCTGAGGAATCGATTGAGACTAGGTAGAACACTCAGTTTTTCGTTTTCAAAAAGATATCTGCAAAAAACGGATTTTTAGAATCCAACTTTGTCGAAAATCTATTTTTACAAAAAAATGATTTTTCCTACGCTCTAGAGCTGCAAACTACATCCTATCAGATGTATTTTGATGCAAGGACTCCGTTGGAATTTACAGAATTTAAAAATTCGGCCGCGTTCTCAAGATATTTGCATTTTTAGGTTTCGCTCTAACGAAAAAAATGGGCATTTTTTCGATGTTTGAAAATCGATATTCAATTTTGAAAAAACAATTTTTCCGGCTAAAACCGGGCCAAAATATGTACAAAATATATACTGGGAGATGTATTTTAATCTGAGGAATCGATTGAGACTAGGTAGACCACTCAGTTTTTCGTTTTTAAAAAGATATTTCGAAAAAACGGATTTTTATAATCCAACTTTGTCGAAAATCTATTTTTGCAGAAAAATGATTTTTCTAACGCTCTAGAGCTGCAAACTACATCCTATCAGATGTATTTTGATGCAAGGAATCCGTTGGAATTTACAGAATTTAAAAATTCGGCCGCGTTCTCAAGATATTTGCATTTTTAAGTTTCGCTCTAACGAAAAAAATGGGCATTTTTTCGATGTTTGAAAATCGATATTCAATTTTAAAAAAACAATTTTTCCGGCTAAAACCGGGCCAAATATGTACACAATATATACTGGGAGATGTATTTTAATCTGAGGAATCGATTGAGACTAGGTAGAACACTCAGTTTTTCGTTTTCAAAAAGATATCTGCAAAAAACGGATTTTTAGAATCCAACTTTGTCGAAAATCTATTTTTACAAAAAAATGATTTTTCCTACGCTCTAGAGCTGCAAACTACATCCTATCAGATGTATTTTGATGCAAGGACTCCGTTGGAATTTACAGAATTTAAAAATTCGGCCGCGTTCTCAAGATATTTGCATTTTTAGGTTTCGCTCTAACGAAAAAAATGGGCATTTTTTCGATGTTTGAAAATCGATATTCAATTTTGAAAAAACAATTTTTCCGGCTAAAACCGGGCCAAAATATGTACAAAATATATACTGGGAGATGTATTTTAATCTGAGGAATCGATTGAGACTAGGTAGAACACTCAGTTTTTCGTTTTCAAAAAGATATCTGCAAAAAACGGATTTTTAGAATCCAACTTTGTCGAAAATCTATTTTTACAAAAAAATGATTTTTCCTACGCTCTAGAGCTGCAAACTACATCCTATCAGATGTATTTTGATGCAAGGACTCCGTTGGAATTTACAGAATTTAAAAATTCGGCCGCGTTCTCAAGATATTTGCATTTTTAGGTTTCGCTCTAACGAAAAAAATGGGCATTTTTTCGATGTTTGAAAATCGATATTCAATTTTGAAAAAACAATTTTTCCGGCTAAAACCGGGCCAAAATATGTACAAAATATATACTGGGAGATGTATTTTAATCTGAGGAATCGATTGAGACTAGGTAGAACACTCAGTTTTTCGTTTTCAAAAAGATATCTGCAAAAAACGGATTTTTAGAATCCAACTTTGTCGAAAATCTATTTTTACAAAAAAATGATTTTTCCTACGCTCTAGAGCTGCAAACTACATCCTATCAGATGTATTTTGATGCAAGGAATCCGTTGGAATTTACAGAATTTAAAAATTCGGCCGCGTTCTCAAGATATTTGCATTTTTAAGTTTCGCTCTAACGAAAAAAATGGGCATTTTTTCGATGTTTGAAAATCGATATTCAATTTTAAAAAAACAATTTTTCCGGCTAAAACCGGGCCAAAATATGTACAAAATATATACTGGGAGATGTATTTTAATCTGAGGAATCGATTGAGACTAGGTAGAACACTCAGTTTTTCGTTTTCAAAAAGATATCTGCAAAAAACGGATTTTTAGAATCCAACTTTGTCGAAAATCTATTTTTGCAGAAAAATGATTTTTCTAACGCTCTAGAGCTGCAAACTACATCCTATCAGATGTATTTTGATGCAAGGAATCCGTTGGAATTTACAGAATTAAAAAATTCGGCCGCGTTCTCAAGATATTTGCATTTTTAAGTTTCGCTCTAACGAAAAAAATGGGCATTTTTTCGATGTTTGAAAATCGATATTCAATTTTGAAAAAACAATTTTTCCGGCTAAAACCGGGCCAAAATATGTACAAAATATATACTGGGAGATGTATTTTAATCTGAGGAATCGATTGAGACTAGGTAGAACACTCAGTTTTTCGTTTTTAAAAAGATATTTCGAAAAAACGGATTTTTAGAATCCAACTTTGTCGAAAATCTATTTTTGCAGAAAAATGATTTTTCTAACGCTCTAGAGCTGCAAACTACATCCTATCAGATGTATTTTGATGCAAGGAATCCGTTGGAATTTACAGAATTAAAAAATTCGGCCGCGTTCTCAAGATATTTGCATTTTTAAGTTTCGCTCTAACGAAAAAAAGGGGCTTTTTTCGATGTTTGAAAATCGATATTCAATTTTAAAAAAACAATTTTTCCGGCTAAAACCGGGCCAAAATATGTACACAATATATACTGGGAGATGTATTTTAATCTGAGGAATCGATTGAGACTAGGTAGAACACTCAGTTTTTCGTTTTCAAAAAGATATCTGCAAAAAACGGATTTTTAGAATCCAACTTTGTCGAAAATCTATTTTTACAAAAAAATGATTTTTCCTACGCTCTAGAGCTGCAAACTACATCCTATCAGATGTATTTTGATGCAAGGACTCCGTTGGAATTTACAGAATTTAAAAATTCGGCCGCGTTCTCAAGATATTTGCATTTTTAGGTTTCGCTCTAACGAAAAAAATGGGCATTTTTTCGATGTTTGAAAATCGATATTCAATTTTGAAAAAACAATTTTTCCGGCTAAAACCGGGCCAAAATATGTACAAAATATATACTGGGAGATGTATTTTAATCTGAGGAATCGATTGAGACTAGGTAGAACACTCAGTTTTTCGTTTTCAAAAAGATATCTGCAAAAAACGGATTTTTAGAATCCAACTTTGTCGAAAATCTATTTTTACAAAAAAATGATTTTTCCTACGCTCTAGAGCTGCAAACTACATCCTATCAGATGTATTTTGATGCAAGGAATCCGTTGGAATTTACAGAATTAAAAAATTCGGCCGCGTTCTCAAGATATTTGCATTTTTAAGTTTCGCTCTAACGAAAAAAATGGGCATTTTTTCGATGTTTGAAAATCGATATTCAATTTTAAAAAAACAATTTTTCCGGCTAAAACCGGGCCAAAATATGTACAAAATATATACTGGGAGATGTATTTTAATCTGAGGAATCGATTGAGACTAGGTAGAACACTCAGTTTTTCGTTTTCAAAAAGATATCTGCAAAAAACGGATTTTTAGAATCCAACTTTGTCGAAAATCTATTTTTGCAGAAAAATGATTTTTCTAACGCTCTAGAGCTGCAAACTACATCCTATCAGATGTATTTTGATGCAAGGAATCCGTTGGAATTTACAGAATTAAAAAATTCGGCCGCGTTCTCAAGATATTTGCATTTTTAAGTTTCGCTCTAACGAAAAAAATGGGCATTTTTTCGATGTTTGAAAATCGATATTCAATTTTGAAAAAACAATTTTTCCGGCTAAAACCGGGCCAAAATATGTACAAAATATATACTGGGAGATGTATTTTAATCTGAGGAATCGATTGAGACTAGGTAGAACACTCAGTTTTTCGTTTTCAAAAAGATATCTGCAAAAAACGGATTTTTAGAATCCAACTTTGTCGAAAATCTATTTTTACAAAAAAATGATTTTTCCTACGCTCTAGAGCCCAAAACTACATCCTATCAGATGTATTTTGATGCAAGGAATCCGTTGGAATTTACAGAATTAAAAAATTCGGCCGCGTTCTCAAGATATTTGCATTTTTAAGTTTCGCTCTAACGAAAAAAAGGGGCTTTTTTCGATGTTTGAAAATCGATATTCAATTTTAAAAAAACAATTTTTCCGGCTAAAACCGGGCCAAAATATGTACAAAATATATACTGGGAGATGTATTTTAATCTGAGGAATCGATTGAGACTAGGTAGACCACTCAGTTTTTCGTTTTTAAAAAGATATTTCGAAAAAACGGATTTTTAGAATCCAACTTTGTCGAAAATCTATTTTTGCAGAAAAATGATTTTTCTAACGCTCTAGAGCTGCAAACTACATCCTATCAGATGTATTTTGATGCAAGGAATCCGTTGGAATTTACAGAATTAAAAAATTCGGCCGCGTTCTCAAGATATTTGCATTTTTAAGTTTCGCTCTAACGAAAAAAAGGGGCTTTTTTCGATGTTTGAAAATCGATATTCAATTTTAAAAAAACAATTTTTCCGGCTAAAACCGGGCCAAAATATGTACAAAATATATACTGGGAGATGTATTTTAATCTGAGGAATCGATTGAGACTAGGTAGACCACTCAGTTTTTCGTTTTTAAAAAGATATTTCGAAAAAACGGATTTTTAGAATCCAACTTTGTCGAAAATCTATTTTTGCAGAAAAATGATTTTTCTAACGCTCTAGAGCTGCAAACTACATCCTATCAGATGTATTTTGATGCAAGGAATCCGTTGGAATTTACAGAATTAAAAAATTCGGCCGCGTTCTCAAGATATTTGCATTTTTAAGTTTCGCTCTAACGAAAAAAAGGGGCTTTTTTCGATGTTTGAAAATCGATATTCAATTTTAAAAAAACAATTTTTCCGGCTAAAACCGGGCCAAAATATGTACAAAATATATACTGGGAGATGTATTTTAATCTGAGGAATCGATTGAGACTAGGTAGAACACTCAGTTTTTCGTTTTCAAAAAGATATCTGCAAAAAACGGATTTTTAGAATCCAACTTTGTCGAAAATCTATTTTTACAAAAAAATGATTTTTCCTACGCTCTAGAGCTGCAAACTACATCCTATCAGATGTATTTTGATGCAAGGACTCCGTTGGAATTTACAGAATTTAAAAATTCGGCCGCGTTCTCAAGATATTTGCATTTTTAGGTTTCGCTCTAACGAAAAAAATGGGCATTTTTTCGATGTTTGAAAATCGATATTCAATTTTGAAAAAACAATTTTTCCGGCTAAAACCGGGCCAAAATATGTACAAAATATATACTGGGAGATGTATTTTAATCTGAGGAATCGATTGAGACTAGGTAGAACACTCAGTTTTTCGTTTTCAAAAAGATATCTGCAAAAAACGGATTTTTAGAATCCAACTTTGTCGAAAATCTATTTTTACAAAAAAATGATTTTTCCTACGCTCTAGAGCTGCAAACTACATCCTATCAGATGTATTTTGATGCAAGGAATCCGTTGGAATTTACAGAATTAAAAAATTCGGCCGCGTTCTCAAGATGTTTGCATTTTTAAGTTTCGCTCTAACGAAAAAAATGGGCATTTTTTCGATGTTTGAAAATCGATATTCAATTTTAAAAAAACAATTTTTCCGGCTAAAACCGGGCCAAAATATGTACAAAATATATACTGGGAGATGTATTTTAATCTGAGGAATCGATTGAGACTAGGTAGAACACTCAGTTTTTCGTTTTCAAAAAGATATCTGCAAAAAACGGATTTTTAGAATCCAACTTTGTCGAAAATCTATTTTTGCAGAAAAATGATTTTTCTAACGCTCTAGAGCTGCAAACTACATCCTATCAGATGTATTTTGATGCAAGGAATCCGTTGGAATTTACAGAATTAAAAAATTCGGCCGCGTTCTCAAGATATTTGCATTTTTAAGTTTCGCTCTAACGAAAAAAATGGGCATTTTTTCGATGTTTGAAAATCGATATTCAATTTTGAAAAAACAATTTTTCCGGCTAAAACCGGGCCAAAATATGTACAAAATATATACTGGGAGATGTATTTTAATCTGAGGAATCGATTGAGACTAGGTAGAACACTCAGTTTTTCGTTTTCAAAAAGATATCTGCAAAAAACGGATTTTTAGAATCCAACTTTGTCGAAAATCTATTTTTACAAAAAAATGATTTTTCCTACGCTCTAGAGCCCAAAACTACATCCTATCAGATGTATTTTGATGCAAGGAATCCGTTGGAATTTACAGAATTAAAAAATTCGGCCGCGTTCTCAAGATATTTGCATTTTTAAGTTTCGCTCTAACGAAAAAAAGGGGCTTTTTTCGATGTTTGAAAATCGATATTCAATTTTAAAAAAACAATTTTTCCGGCTAAAACCGGGCCAAAATATGTACAAAATATATACTGGGAGATGTATTTTAATCTGAGGAATCGATTGAGACTAGGTAGACCACTCAGTTTTTCGTTTTTAAAAAGATATTTCGAAAAAACGGATTTTTAGAATCCAACTTTGTCGAAAATCTATTTTTGCAGAAAAATGATTTTTCTAACGCTCTAGAGCTGCAAACTACATCCTATCAGATGTATTTTGATGCAAGGAATCCGTTGGAATTTACAGAATTAAAAAATTCGGCCGCGTTCTCAAGATATTTGCATTTTTAAGTTTCGCTCTAACGAAAAAAAGGGGCTTTTTTCGATGTTTGAAAATCGATATTCAATTTTGAAAAAACAATTTTTCCGGCTAAAACCGGGCCAAAATATGTACAAAATATATACTGGGAGATGTATTTTAATCTGAGGAATCGATTGAGACTAGGTAGACCACTCAGTTTTTCGTTTTTAAAAAGATATTTCGAAAAAACGGATTTTTAGAATCCAACTTTGTCGAAAATCTATTTTTGCAGAAAAATGATTTTTCTAACGCTCTAGAGCTGCAAACTACATCCTATCAGATGTATTTTGATGCAAGGAATCCGTTGGAATTTACAGAATTTAAAAATTCGGCCGCGTTCTCAAGATATTTGCATTTTTAAGTTTCGCTCTAACGAAAAAAAGGGGCTTTTTTCGATGTTTGAAAATCGATATTCAATTTTAAAAAAACAATTTTTCCGGCTAAAACCGGGCCAAAATATGTACAAAATATATACTGGGAGATGTATTTTAATCTGAGGAATCGATTGAGACTAGGTAGACCACTCAGTTTTTCGTTTTTAAAAAGATATTTCGAAAAAACGGATTTTTATAATCCAACTTTGTCGAAAATCTATTTTTGCAGAAAAATGATTTTTCTAACGCTCTAGAGCTGCAAACTACATCCTATCAGATGTATTTTGATGCAAGGAATCCGTTGGAATTTACAGAATTAAAAAATTCGGCCGCGTTCTCAAGATATTTGCATTTTTAGGTTTCGCTCTAACGAAAAAAATGGGCATTTTTTCGATGTTTGAAAATCGATATTCAATTTTGAAAAAACAATTTTTCCGGCTAAAACCGGGCCAAAATATGTACAAAATATATACTGGGAGATGTATTTTAATCTGAGGAATCGATTGAGACTAGGTAGAACACTCAGTTTTTCGTTTTCAAAAAGATATCTGCAAAAAACGGATTTTTAGAATCCAACTTTGTCGAAAATCTATTTTTACAAAAAAATGATTTTTCCTACGCTCTAGAGCTGCAAACTACATCCTATCAGATGTATTTTGATGCAAGGAATCCGTTGGAATTTACAGAATTAAAAAATTCGGCCGCGTTCTCAAGATATTTGCATTTTTAAGTTTCGCTCTAACGAAAAAAAGGGGCTTTTTTCGATGTTTGAAAATCGATATTCAATTTTAAAAAAACAATTTTTCCGGCTAAAACCGGGCCAAAATATGTACAAAATATATACTGGGAGATGTATTTTAATCTGAGGAATCGATTGAGACTAGGTAGAACACTCAGTTTTTCGTTTTCAAAAAGATATCTGCAAAAAACGGATTTTTAGAATCCAACTTTGTCGAAAATCTATTTTTACAAAAAAATGATTTTTCCTACGCTCTAGAGCTGCAAACTACATCCTATCAGATGTATTTTGATGCAAGGACTCCGTTGGAATTTACAGAATTTAAAAATTCGGCCGCGTTCTCAAGATATTTGCATTTTTAGGTTTCGCTCTAACGAAAAAAATGGGCATTTTTTCGATGTTTGAAAATCGATATTCAATTTTGAAAAAACAATTTTTCCGGCTAAAACCGGGCCAAAATATGTACAAAATATATACTGGGAGATGTATTTTAATCTGAGGAATCGATTGAGACTAGGTAGACCACTCAGTTTTTCGTTTTTAAAAAGATATTTCGAAAAAACGGATTTTTAGAATCCAACTTTGTCGAAAATCTATTTTTGCAGAAAAATGATTTTTCTAACGCTCTAGAGCTGCAAACTACATCCTATCAGATGTATTTTGATGCAAGGAATCCGTTGGAATTTACAGAATTTAAAAATTCGGCCGCGTTCTCAAGATATTTGCATTTTTAAGTTTCGCTCTAACGAAAAAAAGGGGCTTTTTTCGATGTTTGAAAATCGATATTCAATTTTAAAAAAACAATTTTTCCGGCTAAAACCGGGCCAAAATATGTACAAAATATATACTGGGAGATGTATTTTAATCTGAGGAATCGATTGAGACTAGGTAGACCACTCAGTTTTTCGTTTTTAAAAAGATATTTCGAAAAAACGGATTTTTATAATCCAACTTTGTCGAAAATCTATTTTTGCAGAAAAATGATTTTTCTAACGCTCTAGAGCTGCAAACTACATCCTATCAGATGTATTTTGATGCAAGGAATCCGTTGGAATTTACAGAATTAAAAAATTCGGCCGCGTTCTCAAGATATTTGCATTTTTAAGTTTCGCTCTAACGAAAAAAATGGGCATTTTTTCGATGTTTGAAAATCGATATTCAATTTTAAAAAAACAATTTTTCCGGCTAAAACCGGGCCAAAATATGTACAAAATATATACTGGGAGATGTATTTTAATCTGAGGAATCGATTGAGACTAGGTAGACCACTCAGTTTTTCGTTTTTAAAAAGATATTTCGAAAAAACGGATTTTTAGAATCCAACTTTGTCGAAAATCTATTTTTGCAGAAAAATGATTTTTCTAACGCTCTAGAGCTGCAAACTACATCCTATCAGATGTATTTTGATGCAAGGAATCCGTTGGAATTTACAGAATTAAAAAATTCGGCCGCGTTCTCAAGATATTTGCATTTTTAGGTTTCGCTCTAACGAAAAAAATGGGCATTTTTTCGATGTTTGAAAATCGATATTCAATTTTGAAAAAACAATTTTTCCGGCTAAAACCGGGCCAAAATATGTACAAAATATATACTGGGAGATGTATTTTAATCTGAGGAATCGATTGAGACTAGGTAGAACACTCAGTTTTTCGTTTTCAAAAAGATATCTGCAAAAAACGGATTTTTAGAATCCAACTTTGTCGAAAATCTATTTTTACAAAAAAATGATTTTTCCTACGCTCTAGAGCTGCAAACTACATCCTATCAGATGTATTTTGATGCAAGGAATCCGTTGGAATTTACAGAATTAAAAAATTCGGCCGCGTTCTCAAGATATTTGCATTTTTAAGTTTCGCTCTAACGAAAAAAAGGGGCTTTTTTCGATGTTTGAAAATCGATATTCAATTTTAAAAAAACAATTTTTCCGGCTAAAACCGGGCCAAAATATGTACAAAATATATACTGGGAGATGTATTTTAATCTGAGGAATCGATTGAGACTAGGTAGAACACTCAGTTTTTCGTTTTCAAAAAGATATCTGCAAAAAACGGATTTTTAGAATCCAACTTTGTCGAAAATCTATTTTTACAAAAAAATGATTTTTCCTACGCTCTAGAGCTGCAAACTACATCCTATCAGATGTATTTTGATGCAAGGACTCCGTTGGAATTTACAGAATTTAAAAATTCGGCCGCGTTCTCAAGATATTTGCATTTTTAGGTTTCGCTCTAACGAAAAAAATGGGCATTTTTTCGATGTTTGAAAATCGATATTCAATTTTGAAAAAACAATTTTTCCGGCTAAAACCGGGCCAAAATATGTACAAAATATATACTGGGAGATGTATTTTAATCTGAGGAATCGATTGAGACTAGGTAGACCACTCAGTTTTTCGTTTTTAAAAAGATATTTCGAAAAAACGGATTTTTAGAATCCAACTTTGTCGAAAATCTATTTTTGCAGAAAAATGATTTTTCTAACGCTCTAGAGCTGCAAACTACATCCTATCAGATGTATTTTGATGCAAGGAATCCGTTGGAATCTACAGAATTAAAAAATTCGGCCGCGTTCTCAAGATATTTGCATTTTTAAGTTTCGCTCTAACGAAAAAAATGGGCATTTTTTCGATGTTTGAAAATCGATATTCAATTTTAAAAAAACAATTTTTCCGGCTAAAACCGGGCCAAAATATGTACAAAATATATACTGGGAGATGTATTTTAATCTGAGGAATCGATTGAGACTAGGTAGAACACTCAGTTTTTCGTTTTTAAAAAGATATTTCGAAAAAACGGATTTTTAGAATCCAACTTTGTCGAAAATCTATTTTTGCAGAAAAATGATTTTTCTAACGCTCTAGAGCTGCAAACTACATCCTATCAGATGTATTTTGATGCAAGGAATCCGTTGGAATTTACAGAATTAAAAAATTCGGCCGCGTTCTCAAGATATTTGCATTTTTAAGTTTCGCTCTAACGAAAAAAATGGGCATTTTTTCGATGTTTGAAAATCGATATTCAATTTTGAAAAAACAATTTTTCCGGCTAAAACCGGGCCAAAATATGTACAAAATATATACTGGGAGATGTATTTTAATCTGAGGAATCGATTGAGACTAGGTAGACCACTCAGTTTTTCGTTTTTAAAAAGATATTTCGAAAAAACGGATTTTTAGAATCCAACTTTGTCGAAAATCTATTTTTGCAGAAAAATGATTTTTCTAACGCTCTAGAGCTGCAAACTACATCCTATCAGATGTATTTTGATGCAAGGAATCCGTTGGAATTTACAGAATTAAAAAATTCGGCCGCGTTCTCAAGATATTTGCATTTTTAAGTTTCGCTCTAACGAAAAAAAGGGGCTTTTTTCGATGTTTGAAAATCGATATTCAATTTTAAAAAAACAATTTTTCCGGCTAAAACCGGGCCAAAATATGTACAAAATATATACTGGGAGATGTATTTTAATCTGAGGAATCGATTGAGACTAGGTAGACCACTCAGTTTTTCGTTTTTAAAAAGATATTTCGAAAAAACGGATTTTTAGAATCCAACTTTGTCGAAAATCTATTTTTGCAGAAAAATGATTTTTCTAACGCTCTAGAGCTGCAAACTACATCCTATCAGATGTATTTTGATGCAAGGAATCCGTTGGAATTTACAGAATTAAAAAATTCGGCCGCGTTCTCAAGATATTTGCATTTTTAGGTTTCGCTCTAACGAAAAAAATGGGCATTTTTTCGATGTTTGAAAATCGATATTCAATTTTGAAAAAACAATTTTTCCGGCTAAAACCGGGCCAAAATATGTACAAAATATATACTGGGAGATGTATTTTAATCTGAGGAATCGATTGAGACTAGGTAGAACACTCAGTTTTTCGTTTTCAAAAAGATATCTGCAAAAAACGGATTTTTAGAATCCAACTTTGTCGAAAATCTATTTTTACAAAAAAATGATTTTTCCTACGCTCTAGAGCTGCAAACTACATCCTATCAGATGTATTTTGATGCAAGGAATCCGTTGGAATTTACAGAATTAAAAAATTCGGCCGCGTTCTCAAGATATTTGCATTTTTAGGTTTCGCTCTAACGAAAAAAATGGGCATTTTTTCGATGTTTGAAAATCGATATTCAATTTTGAAAAAACAATTTTTCCGGCTAAAACCGGGCCAAAATATGTACAAAATATATACTGGGAGATGTATTTTAATCTGAGGAATCGATTGAGACTAGGTAGAACACTCAGTTTTTCGTTTTCAAAAAGATATCTGCAAAAAACGGATTTTTAGAATCCAACTTTGTCGAAAATCTATTTTTACAAAAAAATGATTTTTCCTACGCTCTAGAGCTGCAAACTACATCCTATCAGATGTATTTTGATGCAAGGAATCCGTTGGAATTTACAGAATTAAAAAATTCGGCCGCGTTCTCAAGATATTTGCATTTTTAGGTTTCGCTCTAACGAAAAAAATGGGCATTTTTTCGATGTTTGAAAATCGATATTCAATTTTGAAAAAACAATTTTTCCGGCTAAAACCGGGCCAAAATATGTACAAAATATATACTGGGAGATGTATTTTAATCTGAGGAATCGATTGAGACTAGGTAGACCACTCAGTTTTTCGTTTTTAAAAAGATATTTCGAAAAAACGGATTTTTAGAATCCAACTTTGTCGAAAATCTATTTTTGCAGAAAAATGATTTTTCTAACGCTCTAGAGCTGCAAACTACATCCTATCAGATGTATTTTGATGCAAGGAATCCGTTGGAATTTACAGAATTAAAAAAAACTTGGGCTCCTGGTTAAGATGGTATTCAGTTTTTTTGTCTGACTTTAATGAGAATATTGACTGTTATTTCAATTTTTTCAATTGTAGATGTATCAATTGTGCGTTTGGTTTGATTAATTTGATCCTTTTTGGACATCTGATAATAAAATTAATGGGTTTTTTATGCTGGATAAAGGGCTTTTGCTAATGAATTCATGAATCTTACATTTGAGATTACGAAGACGTGGTAATGAAAGAGAACCGATTTTAAATGTATTAAGGTCTTAAAGCTTTTCCTTAATTGTCCGAATGGGATTTTGAGCGCCCTTTTTTCGTGCTCTTTTTTGTGCCTTTTTTTTTTATGGAAACAAGTTTTCAGTTTGTTCAGTTATGATTTTTTAAGAGTAGTCATATTGTATAGACTATTCTTTCGTACGTGCTACTCACTTTATTTTCTTGATATTTTAGCTTTGCTGGAATTGTGGAAGGAAGGCGCAAGAAACATGTTCTGGTTGTAATATTGCTAGATATTGCGGTTCTTATTGTCAGCACAGGGACTGGGAAACTCACCACCAGGTTTGCTGTTCTACGGATCGCAGACATTTACTAGGTAGGTTTACATTGGCCAAATTCGTTTATTAATATTTTTTAAATCTACAGTTTGGCTTGACTTTTCAGGATCTTCTTCTCGTCACCTTTCCGAAGATCGCAGACACTTTTTCGACGATCGTCGGAACGTATTAGACGAAAGGCGAAATTTTTTGGAGGAGCAACACGGTAGAAGGCATTCTTCGGAGGAAAACAGAAGGCACGAAGAGCGGAAAGAAGAGTCAAAGAGAAGCGACAAAGAAAAGGAAAAAATGGAAGCAGAAAAACGGAACGAAAATTACGTCGAGAAAAATTCCGAGAAGGCAAACGAGGGAGTGCGAAAGTATTCGGAACTTGATCGAGTCAACGATACCAATCGGACTCGACTATTACCGAATATTTCTAGTCAAGTTCTTAATGTTGATAATATTAGAAGAATTAAGAATCATGTGTTAAATAGGGACGGAGAAGAAAAGTCGTTTTCAGAAAATCCGTTAAAAAATAATAATAGCCTGAGTAATTTTACGTCAGCCACTAGCCTGAGATCAAACAGATGTAACTCGAGATCTACTACTCCTGTTTCAGCTACAAGCTCTGTAAACGATGCTCAGTTGACTAAATGACGGTTAAATACGACCAAAATGTCTAAATTCAAAATTCAAAAACAAAGTATAACTCGAAAAGTAAAAAGGATTTAAATAAACGTTTTTGTTTTGAAAATGCTTATTAATGGTTATCACGTGGTTTTACAATAATCGTTTCTTTCTGCGAATAATAAGTCTTAATATTTTCCCAATTTTTTATCAATTTCAACATCTGATTGAAACCTCGCCTGATTCACGTGCAAATTTCCCTTAAGGCACAGTTCGTTTCGGGATTGTTTTAGAAGGCTTTAGAAGTTTTAGAAATATCTTTAAGACGGACGGTATATTTTAAAGATTGAAAAATGAGCGTGAAAAATTAATTGAATTAGATTAGGTAAAAGCTGTAATTATATGCCGATTAAGAAAAAACTGGACTTCTTTGAGGAAGTCTTTTGGGAATTTTGATAAACTTTATCTTAAATAAACGGATTACCCTCACCGTGCCTTTTCGTTATTCAACAGGTTTTGCGCGTCCGAATTTAGTGCAAGACGCAGAATTTGATCATTTACCAGGTGATTGTATGGGATCGCCACACTCATCATCGTATTTTAATCTTGAAAGATCAAATTTTTTGAACCAATTAGGTATGACTTATTGCAGTATGACACGGTATTAGCTAAGCAGAAAAGGCAAGTGTTCGTCCGAATGGCTCATAATTCCAAGGGC
The DNA here is from genome assembly GCA_023512825.1 of Liposcelis brunnea. Lineage (NCBI taxonomy): Eukaryota > Metazoa > Arthropoda > Insecta > Psocodea > Liposcelididae > Liposcelis > Liposcelis brunnea. The sequence goes on along the minus strand of CM042066.1, from coordinate 313,520 downwards.
GTTGTTTGAAAGGTGCCCCCCCCCCCCCCCCCCCTCCCGCCGACCTCACACAACTAAACACTGCGGGATATTTTTGCTTCTCTCAAAGTCGAATAGTGTTTGCTTCCCCTAAGGGATCATCACTGAAACGACGCCCCTGCATAATTCGTGAAAGTATATTTTGTCATCTTTTAAAGTAAACATTATTTATCGCTGCTGACCTATATTACACTAAAAGGAAGAAACAAGCCATACTGTTTATTACAAAACTTTTAATATGGTGGTATTTATTTGTCCACTACTCCTGTCTTCAAATGAAAAATTCATATATTCTTGTTTTGCTCATTTTTTCAGTAGTATCAACCGAACCAAAGCACGTGTCCTCCTGATTATAAAAATAAAGTATGTTTTAAGTAATATTGTTGCATTTATAAATTCTAATCACATTTATAGATGGATCCCGAATTAAGTTCTGTACTTTAAAGAACTTGCATTTTTTAACTTGAAACTGGCCTAAAATTATCCTCTGTATAAATGTCAAAAAAATTGTCATTTCCTTCGGTTCTTTTGGATGTCATTTGATGTCTATTAATGGTATTTTTAAAGCCACTATGTTATACTCCTCATATTTTTTAATAAAAAGATTCATAGGGTTTTAATTTTTTACTATTCGACATTGCACAGAACTAGTTATACTTTAAGAAATCTTTAAACAAAAAGTGTGCCGGGTGTGACTGTTACAATGACAGTAATGGTAACGGTAACGGTCATAATTTTCTGGGTTAAATTCGTCAATCGTCTAAGTCATTCTGCGCCTGCGCCGGACTTTTACAGTATTTCAAAGCCGGCTGTGAAAATTGTAAACGTAATCGAAAAGAAAAAGATTTTTTTTTACATGTAACTTTTTTCTGTTCTTTGGAATAAGGGTAAAATATTCCTCGAACTCATTCGTTATAGTTTAATTAGAGTATTGATTACTAAAAAGCACCGTTTCTAGTCATTTTTGTTCAATTTTTAATATTTTTTTTTGTGTTTCTCAGGATTTAAATAAATATTATTAAATATATTTTATTTCCTTTCTTATTTCATTAACTTTAAATAGGTAGTATGAATTTAATATGATCATGAATATAATTGCAAGTCCGAAGTCCATTTCGAAAATATTAACGAGAATAGATGAAAAAGCTCTCTATGAATATTTTAAATTTTACTTAAGATTAGTTAAAATTGGCAAATATTTCTTATGGCTAATGTTGGCTGGTCTAGGCTTGATGGCTACGGATTAATCCATAGGTCCCTGGTTCGAGTCCCAGACTCGGACCGAGCGGAGGGTTTTTTCGAATAGATTATAACATCCGCTTAGAGTAGAAAAACGTTATTAATAGAGAAAATCAGTCCGCAATGACAATGTAAAAACTACGAAGAGTAAAAACATAAAACAATAAATTGAGTATCTAGTGAGCCAAATCCAAGAAATAACAAGATGGACAGTCGGTGCGCGTTCGTACCTCTTTCTTGCTTAACTGCAAAAGCTTGTCTTCATGTTGCTCATCTGCATATTGCGTATATCTGCATTTTGTTTTAATTTAGCGTGTATCTCGGCCTCTATTCCGCCCCTTTAACATCCCCCCTTAACTCAATATTGTTCGCAAAATTCTTAGTGGGCAAAGTCGTCAAGAAATAAAATGGCTCTTGGTTGACTTAAGAAAAAGGGAGCGAGATAAAAATTTTATCTTCCGATAAACAGATCGTATACCATATGCGAACACAATGTTGAACAATGATAGTGAGACTCAGCGTGAAATCGGTTTCACAAACCATACATATCTCGACTCGTTTATACACTATTAATTAATTACTCGTTGGACTTACCAAAACTTTTATTTTTTATCTCGAAAAAAACGAATTTTCCCTGAAAATTGGAAGAGGAAAAAGTTTTTCTTAGGGGTATTTGTTACTCATAAACAAAATATGAAGGAAATCGTAGGAGCCGTTTTCACGAAAAAATGAAGAATGTACACAGACGGAAATAGAATTCCAAAAGCGGCTTTCATCGTATCGCGACGTTTCAGGTTTAAATAAGGCCCCGGCCGGAAATACACTTTTTTTACTGCACAGTAAAAACCTCCGATGGTTAGCTTATGTTGTTGCACAGTAAAAAAAAGCGAATTTCGGACCAGGGTCTACGTCGAATCCTAGAATTTGGTTTTTTCGATGATTTACAATACTTTGCTCACTCCTATGTGTCGCTCTCGCTGGAAAAGTAAAAGAACAGATAAAAAGACTCACACTTTCTTCTTAAAATTCTCTCTCATGGTTCTATAGAGATTCTACAGTACAACTCCTCTTAATCTAACGAAAAGTTAGTATGAGTTCATTTGATAAACCAAAAATTAAAGGAAAGCCGGTTAGAGACAATATTTAAACATTTGTTTCGCTCCCGCGTTGCAATCCGCCATCTGCATTAATTTTCCTCTGAATAGTCTAATGCCACGTTATGTTATTTAAAATGGCTGGCTTAGAGAATTATTCCATGTATCCTGAAGACAGTCCCAATGATTGGGATCAAATTTATCAAAGGAAAATGAATTCGCTAAGGCTAAGGCCCACCGAACTTAATCTACAACCTGTTCATTCGATACCGAAGGTCGTTGACGAAGGTCCTACTCCAGAAGAAGGTATTTAGAAGTTTATTTTCCTTTTGCTTGGTTTTCTTTGCTAACATTATTGTTCAGTCCTTTTTTTTTTATTAGCGTTTATAATATTTTGCGATAAATGTCTTCCATTGTAAAATGATATTTTAGTTGCACTAGTAAACAAAATATAAGCTTTTAATGGCATAACCAAAAAATTATAGCAAGGCAGTTTCTTCATGATGTAATTTTCAAAGTAGAACTATTTTAAACGAGCAGAATCTTTTCTATTGCTTCTAATTTTTTTTTGAATTACATTGATAAAACAAAACTGCTAACTTTTGGTATTATAAGTACAATCTTTTTGTTTCAGAGGCTGCTGCAAGAAAACACATTGCTCTCAGCGTAGGTTTAGCAACATTAGTAACAGAAAATTTGTTAAGTCACCCTTTTATTGTTCTTAGAAGACAATGTCAGGTTCATCACAATTCAAAAAGAAATCATATATTAGCAGTTACACTAATACCTGTTGTTATTCGATTACACCAGCGCCAGGGTCTTACCACCTTGTGGAAAGGACTCGGCAGTACATTGTTGGTTAGGGGAATGACACTAGCTGTAGAAGATTTAATATCTAAAGTTACTCCTTGGCCCAAGTAAGTTAATATTGTGAATTAAGGAGATGATTATTAACTGTTTATCTGTGTGATTAATGTTAAATGTAAGCATGTTTGAATACAAGAATTTTCCAATGTTTCTTAATGGTTAAAAAAAAGGTAATACAGTCGAGTCCGGTTTTGGTAGACCTGGGATATAATGAACCTTCGGATTTAGTGGACGAAATCATCCGGTCCCATTTAAATCCCATAAGGGCCCATATAAAAATTTTTGGATTTAATGGACACAAGAAATCTCCATTCCGGTTTTAGTGGACGAGAAATTTAAGTGAATTTGGTTCAAAAACTATAAGAGCCCATATAAAAATTGTCAATTTTCGAATTTAAAAATAAGCAGAGAAAAACAATGCTTTATCAACCTACGGTCAATAAAGCAAAAATATAGAATCATTTTATTTAAAATCGGTTGTCCAAACAAAATTGACGGATTTTTTTTAAAACGTACTGTTAAAAATATATATACAATATTGTTAAATTGTCATTAATTGACAAATTTTTAATAGATCGTATTAAGTTTTTGTTTATTCCCTAAAATTAGCCCAAGAAACCCAACCTGGCTTTTAGTGGACCGATTTTTCCGGTCATGAGAAGTCCACTATAACTGGACTCGACTGTAGTAAAAAATTTCCCATTATTTTGCATTATCTCACCCTGATTTCAAAATAGAAAACTTTACAATGCCAAAATATAAATGCTATAGAATACTTTAACTTGTACTATTTGCAAGGTTTTACAGAGTATTTTGGGATAATGAGTTAGGGCAGGGTGGTTCAAGCTGGAGTATTTTACAGTAAAATTAATCATTTTTATTTATTTATAGGGAAATTACGTGGCATAGTTCTTTAAAATCTTTCAGCCAGCATCTTTTATTAAAATGGTAAGACAGTGTAAAAAAACTTTAATTAAATTTAAGGACAGAATAATGCTGCAGGTTTATTTTTTCCAGCGTGAGTTTAGCTGTTATGACCCCATTTTACTCTGCAAGTCTAGTCGAAACTGTTCAAAGCGACATCGCAAGCGAAAAACCCGGCGTATTTGACGTTTTTAAAGATGGGATGTGCAGATTAGTCAGTTGGGGCTCGCCTCAGAAAGGCAGGATGCTCCCTGTTTGGGCTCTCGTTTTCCCAACAGTCGTCTACGGTTTACTGAAATATTTGTTTAGCATGGTAGTTCAAAACGTCGCTAGCCGGGTTATTCATTTACAAAGGAAGAACGTACAAAAGAAAACGGTAAAGCTGGGTCAATGTGAAATATAGAATTATAAAAAGCTGTAATTCTGTTTTAAATGTATTTGTTTTGTTATTAGGGAGCTTTGCCAAAAGACGTTCTGAGTCAAGCTTATAACGAAGATATCGAAACCACGTCAGCGTTTATAGGAATGGTCAGTTCAGAAATGATTTGTTACCCTTTGGAAACGATATTACATCGGTAAGAAAAATCGGTAGCAGTAAAATTATCCTTTCATAACTTTAATTAATTGTATGCAATGTTACAGTTTGCATCTCCAAGGAACTAGAACAATAGTTGACAATTTAGATTCGGGCGCTGCCGTGATTCCGATACTTACAAACTTCGAAGGTGCAGCCGACTGCTACGAAAACACCATAGCTCAGGAAGGGGTTTCTGGACTTTACAAAGGTTTCGGAGCACTGATTTTTCAGTTTGCGGTTCATTGGGCCGTTGTGAAATTCACGAAAGTTGTCGTTACCGAAATTCTCATTCTAATACGTCCTAATCCAAAAATCAAACCTCACGAACCTGAAGTAGATTCTAGGCCGATGGTTCCTTCTTCCAGTCGGATAGGTACACCTTATCAGTATCCTGAAAATTACGGAGGCACTCCTACTTATGTACCTTCTTCTTTTGGAAATTTCACGTCGTAGTCATATCATGTGAAAATAGTCGAAAAGATTTTCGACTTATGTTTAAAGGTGATGCGAATTCGACAGATTAAAGCTCTAAAAATACTTTGTCGAATAATTTGGCCAGCTTAAGAAGTAGTAAAGTCGGCTCATGAAGTCTTAAATTTTGATTCGGTGGCATTTTTTTACAGTTAGTTCATGAAGCAACGATATGGCGTATTCCTTTCGATTACACTTTACAGATTTAAAAACAAAAAAATTACCTCAAGCCCATAATATTTTTTATTTTGAAACGGAAAGTATTATTTAAATTGAATAAACAATTCGTATTTTTTACTTTTTATGATCTAAATGATTTTTAAATTTTGCGTTCACTAACCCAGCTCAAAGCCAGTTAATAGTTTCTGTGAAGTATACATTTTTATCATCAGTTTGTAATATATAAGCAATATAATTATCAACGGCATTGATTTCGGAGAGTTGTACTGCAGCTAATAACTTCATAGATGGCCTAGAGATTTTCTGATTCCCCAACAAAATCATAGTTATATTTACCTCTCAATTGATTTTCTATTTGCATTTTTTTCTTTTAATTTCCTCATGAGTATATTAAGCAACCTAGCCAATTGAATAATGTAACTTAAAATCAATAAAAGTAATGAAAACTATTATAACTAATAATTTATTAATTTTGTGAAAATATAATTTAAATGATCAAGATATATTTTTTCCTTGGTTGGAAAATTTTTCAAATCTGTTTGAGTTTTGTTTAATTGTTCATTATATAATGTAAATTAAAGAGGATTTTTTCAAAACAAAAAAAAGGTAACAATTTCGTCGTCTGCTAATTATTTAGGCAAGTTTTATATGGGGAAAGCAAAAGACAAAAATATTTGGCACCTTATCTTTGTTTTAAAAAAATCCTCATTAGTTAATTGTTTTCAAAAAATTCAAAATTTTTAATGATTTGAAATGTCAAGCTTTCTAGTAAGAGCTGCCAAAGTAGTTCGGCTGTGGGTACTGATCTTGCAGTTATTAACTGTCAAAATCTGTTTCTTTTGTTCAAGTGGTGAAGCAGGCTAACAAAAGTTTTGAATTGAAAGGTTTCATCCTATTATCAGTCAATCAAACTTTAACAATACCATAATAAAATTTCTTCTCACTGAATCATTTTTTTTAATTTATGTAAACATTTTTTAATAAATTTTGGAAATAATTCTGGATATTAATCGGTAAATCAAAAGTTTATGCGAAACATGAAAAGGAGCAATGTTTAGAAAAAAATCAATCAAAATTTGATTTTGGTAGAAACATTGGAGGAATCGAATGAAATGAAAATGGCACCTGCCGACTTGGACATCCGTCATTCTCCCAGTGAAGCCTTCAAATAGTACAGCATAAGGAGCCGAATGGTGGTAAGCTAATGTTTTTTATTATCCTAAAAGAAAGTGTTAGAAAAATCTTTCCGGTTCGTCATTTGATTCTAAAATAAATTGCCAATAAAAAAGAATTAAAAGTTTGGTAACACATTTCGTAATTCAAATAACTAATTTTATTTTGAAAGAAAAGTGACTTGTAAAAAAAGAATAATCGACAGTATATGATAATGATAATTGGCGGTAAGCCGGTAAGCCAACTTACTAATCAATAAGCGTCGTCTTACTTTTTGACGTGGCGTTAGAAATAAAATGTTTTAACTCAGATCAGCTAGAATATTTTGTAAGATTAATTTTTGGAATGGAGGTTGTCTTGAGGCATTTAGTTCGAAAAACCCCCAATTTGTTTAATGTAAATGGTAAACCTTTCTTGCAAGCCGGTGGTTCTCTTTACTTGACCAGGTGAGTTAGTATTTTCTCAACTTTTCCTTCACGGCGCTTTTATAATATTAATGGTGAAAAATCTAAATATAAATCCATTTACTTTACTTTTAGCTCTAAAAGAGGAACAAGGCGATGGACTCCTGATGGAAAATGGATTAAAGAATTTCAAAGCCCCATATTGTTTCCCGGATACGAGTTAAGGCCTGGAGATATCGTACCTGAAAGTGGATATGAACCTCCAGTAGAGAAAAAAGTGAAGAACATGATTTTAAACTTTGGCCCTCAACACCCTGCTGCTCATGGTGTGCTCAGGCTAATTTTAGAACTTGATAATGAGGTATTTCACTGTGATCAAAATGAGCAATAACTCTGGACTTGGTATCAAGCATAACATATGATTGCCACATATTGTTGTAGATTGTCATAAGAGCGGACCCCCATATTGGCTTGCTTCACAGAGGAACTGAAAAATTAATTGAATATAAAACTTATACTCAAGCTTTACCTTATTTTGATAGATTAGATTATGTATCAATGATGTGTAACGAACAATGTTATTCTTTGGCTGTAGAAAAATTATTAAATATAGAAGTACCTAAAAGAGCAAAATATATTAGAGGTGAGGGGTCGGTAAAGTATCATCATAATATTATAATTTTTGCAGTCAAAATTTTTGTAAATCACATTTTTATGTTGCAGTTTTGTTTGCTGAAATAACAAGGATCTTGAATCATTTAATGCAAGTAGGTACACATGCTCTGGACATAGGAGCCCTTACTCCTTTTTTTTGGTTATTTGAAGAGCGTGAAAAAATGATGGAATTTTATGAAAGAGTATCAGGAGCTAGAATGCATGCAGCATATGTCCGACCTGGCGGAGTCAGTCAGGTAATCTACATTCCTACATATTTTTTTATTTTTTTATTCCTGTCAAAAATTATTAAATCTTTTTCTCCAGGATTTGCCATTAGGCTTGTTGGATGACATCCATCACTTCATATCCTGTTTCGGTCAGAGGCTGGATGAAGTGGAAGACTTGTTAACAAACAATCCTATTTGGGTGCAAAGGACACGAGATGTCGGAATTATAAGTGCCGAGGATGCTTTAAATTATGGATTTAGGTATTTTTTCTTATTTCTTACGGCCAAGAAAATCAATCCACTGTTGAATAGTTAGTTGCTGCTCTAATGTCGATTGGTAGCGGATCAAATTTAATTTGACTTGATCATTTTTATTTATCGAATCTCGAGCTAGATGTGTCTTTTCATTTGCAGTGGAGTAATGCTAAGAGGTTCCGGTATAAAATGGGATTTACGGAAAAGCCAGCCGTACGACGCTTACGCAGACATGGAATTCGACGTCCCAATCGGAATTTACGGAGATTGTTACGACAGGTATGAAAAAAAAAAACTAGTTAAAGTAGAGGTAGATTTTTAAAATTACCAATTTTAGGTATTTGTGTCGCATGGAAGAAATGAGGCAGTGCCTTAGGATAATTGAGCAGTGCATAAACAAAATGCCACCCGGCGAAATCAAAACGGACGATATGAAAATAGCGGTACCGTCGAGAGCTGAAATGAAACAATCCATGGAAGCCGTGATTCATCACTTCAAGTTGTTCTCTCAAGGCTATGCGGTTCCTCCCGGCGCAACTTATACGGCTATCGAAGCACCGAAAGGTACGGTTAAAATATGATTAAAAATATTCAAATCAAGAAAATTAAGGATAAAAATATTTTAATTTTTTTTTTTCATAGGTGAATTTGGTGTCTATTTAGTTTCGGACGGAGGCACGAAACCTTATCGGTGCAAAATTAAAGCGCCAGGATTTGCACATCTAGCAGCCATCGATAAAATGGGAAAAGGTCTTTTATTGGCCGACATTGTCGCTATCATAGGAACGTTGGACGTCGTATTCGGTGAAATCGATCGTTAAAAACCTTAAGGTATAGTATTTATTTTTATTTTTATCGTGAAAATTTTTTTTAAGCAAACGTGATCGGGATCTTGAGCTAAGAATTTATTTGGTTAATAAAACAATCCCGAAATTAAGATTATTTGCTGAAGGATAAAGTTTTATTATTTAGGGTAGACCTGTACGAAAATTACATTTTAGTCATGATGTATTAATTAGTTAGCAACTTTGATAACTAAATGGAAATCGCTTTGAAATTTAATTGTTAATCCGGTGTTATTATTCATTTAATAAAACCTAAATAGCAAAGACATCCTACGATTGATACAGAGAATTAAATTAACTGTTTCTTCCGAATACATCATGTAAACAAATTTCTTTTCGATCCTTTAGAAAGCTAATAACGTAAATTTTTTATGATTTATCATCAGTACTAAACAGGCTAAGTGATAATAGGAAATAAAAGATATATTTATTAATCCTTTTGAAATTTATTTGAAATAAATAAATTATTTTTACTTAATACAAACTCGGTTTTAAAAGCGAAAATCATTTTTAATAAACCTCTTCGCTTTGTAAAAGTTGGTTATATAATGTTGTCGTTATCAGTCGGTATAGAGGAAGCGGTATCATTCTGAAAATGATCAAGATAGTTTTAGTAAATTTTATTCGCGATATCGGTTACGATCAATCGATGTCGTTGCCGGTTATTTTTTTAACCGATAGCGAAACTTACCGCGCAAGAGAAAAGAGCCAATATCCGGTTTCGAATCCCGGTACCGTAAATTGAAAATATTCCCTTCGTATCCCTGTCACTATAATTTTTGCCGCTTTTTCAGGACTCAAGCTTTCGATCTTTTTCGATCTTTCGTCTGCGTTTAAAAAGCCTTCGGTCCATACAAAGTAAGGATGCACCGAAGATATTTTAATGTTGGCGCAATTCGGATCCCTGGAGAAATCTTCCACCAACGACAGGCATAATCCTGTAACAAATCTTTTGGTTTAGATAAACGCAAAAGAAATAATAGCACACTTTCTCGTACCGTTGAGCCCGAACTTAGTCACGCTGTAGATGGAGGCGTCTCCCAAAGCCACGATAGACGATATGGAATTAGTGTAAACGAGGTGACCTTCTCCTCTTTCTTTCATTTGAGGTAAGAAGGCCCTGGTCATCTGAAACGGACACGGTTTTAATACAAGTCAAGATATTCAACAAGAAAATTAAAAATTTACCCAGTAGCTGGACATCAAATTGACGTCAACCACACGTTTGATCTTTTCGTCCTCTCCCGAAAGGATCGTGTTCCCATAAATTAGTCCAGCGTTATTGACAAGCACGTCGACGTGTTCGAATTCTGCTAAAATTTCTTTTTTTAATTCGGCGATCGCTTTCGTGTCGCTGACGTCGCAAACGAAACCTTTGGCTGCTTTTCCATTTCCGGTCCTGGATATTATTTCTCTTACGGTCTCTTCGTTTTCCTTTTCGTTTACGTCCACGCAAATAACTCTGCTTCCAATCGCGGAAAATTCCAGCGCCAAATTTCTTCCTATTCCGCTTCCGGTGCCAGTTATCTTGAAATAGAATTAAATCATTCGCGTTTAAAATTAAATATTTTACTTGGTAATTTTTTTCTTCTGTTCCATTGCTTACCATAACGATTTTATCTTTTAAATTTTTTTCTCTAGGTGGGAAAAATTTCCGGAAAAGAACGAAAACGAAAATCGGTACAGAACTAATTAAAATCCACAAAATCTCCAAGGCAAATCGAATCTTTAAAACTAAAGGAACCTGTTTCCTTTTTCTTTTGGCCGACCCATTAGCTTGCGTTGTCTGATTCATCTTTGACGAGCTTTTATCGTTATTCGCTCGATTTATCCTTGTTCCGTCTTGGTTCCTGACAAACAAAACGTATTCAGAGATTTTTTAGCTTGTTGCTCTTTTTTTGCTGCTTTGTTGTTTTCATTTCATTGTATCTTGATTTAATTAATTTTTTTCCCAAGCCAAATGAATTTTGATCGCATAATAATTTCCTTAATTAGAGTCCTTGGAATAAGTTCAAGGATGAGAAAAATTTTTAAAAATGATTACATTTCGATGTAAGTCAAAATTTAATTCTAAATTCCTTTTTCGCGAGAAAAGTTAATCGAAAAGTAAGATTTTTTTTGATTGAAAATTAGAAGTTTTTATTATCAGTGAAGATGGCAAACCCCTTCTATTCTTTCGAATTAAAGGCTTCTCATATACCGTTCGAATTGATAAATAATTATTTTAAAAGTTCTTGCCTTTTTTTTCAAATACGTTTTTCTCCTAAAATCGTAATCGAGGGTTAATGCTTCGTTTTTCGTTCCCGAAAATTATCTACTGCTTTGGCTTAATGAGAGCTGATTAATTTCAAAACCCGTCAAAAAAAAAATCAAATTGCAAATTTTTTATTTTTTAAATTCCTCAGCTTAACATGAAATTTTTTCATCGCCTTTTTACATTAATTCAAATATTTAAAAAAATATATCGTTTTTGAAAAATTTAAAAAAATAATAAATCCGAATCTGTATTTACCGTAATCATTAACCGATTAGGCCTCTTCTACCCAGGTCAGGTTATCTTAATTTTGTCAGTTTAATATTTCGATAAAATGGAAAAAACATCAGAAAATAGAATCGGTGGAGATTAACTTTGTTAACGCAATGAGGAATAGCCTAAATTTCAAGTTTCACTTGACGAAAACCTTGTACTGTATTTCGTTACTTTGTCATTAATAAAATGCTTTTTATTGCTGTCTGATAGATAATACTGATGGTAAATTAACTGACCACAAATTCATTATTACGAGAACGATAGGGTTATGAATGATATCAAGTTCAAAGACGGGCGGTGCACTTTTACTTGCTGATAATGCTTAACTTTGACTTTTTGTCTTTTGATACCGAACAAAGAAATTCAAAAATGTTTTTAGCTTTATTAGCTCGTTATATTTCTTTAATTTTTTATTTAAAATTGAGATTTTATTTAAAATTTACTATAAATGCCTATCATTAATTTTGGTTTTTATTATAAGAAATGTAAATTCTCAATCTGCTTCTGTCGTAAATTTAAAAAAAAAAATTATTACAAGCGGCGAAACTCCTTATACAAAATGCGAGAAAATTAATACTTTGGCCGCTTGAACTTTTTTTCAAAAGAAAAAAACACGATGAAATGAAAGCAAAACCTTTATTTTACAAAAATGTACAATTTTTTAACACTTTTAATTATAGTTTTACCTTAGGTGTGACGGGTACCGAGTTGAAGAAAGTATAAGCGACGGTAGTAAGATGATTCAAACTCGACTGAATCGATTATCGCGGTATCCATTGTTGTTATCGCTAATTCCTCAGGGTCGGATTTGATTCTTCCCACCAAAGATCGAACTGGACTCGAAGAAAAAGAGGATTTTTTCTATGATTATAAACACGAGTTAGCGGTTTTAGATTTTTTTCCCCGCGATAGATTAGGATTGCTCTTACGTGTTGCCCTTTTGTCACGTTTCCACTTTTCATGATATTTAAGTAGAAGGCGGGAAAACAGAAGAGTCTCGTTATATTTGTTAAGAGGCGATAATTAAGATTTATAAAATTAATGTCGAGTTCCTTTTTATTTTTCTTCACGTCAATCAAAGGAACAAAGTATCGAAAATTGGTGTTACGTTATTGCAAAAACGATGACTAAACGATTTCAAATTTAAGGATACATAAAGTGCATAATCGAACGTTTAATGCGAAAGTGAAAGTTACACATTCATGCATTTTTAATAGAAACTCGTCCGGGTTCGCCACATATATTAAGCTTCCTCTCTCCATATCGATTCGGCTGATTTTTCGGAAAAAGTTTTTGTTTCCAATTTCCGAAAAATAAACCTAAATATTCCTGTTATGTTTTAATTTTAAATGAAAAACCATCACGACTTTCCGTTTTTAATTTTTATCTGATTCATTAACAGTAATTAATTCCGACTTCCGATTCGCTTTCAGTCAAGGATCTTTTTGTGAATATTTTTGTATTCTTGATCCGTCGACGGGGGGCTGATGTCGGTGTACAAGACTTTTCGTATCATTAGGTACGTAGGTACTGGCAGGCATCTGCAAGAACATAAATATATTTAATAATCTGGCGTTAGGGTTTAAATTGCTGGTTTTCCCGAATTTAAGATCTTCTTTTACCTCAGGAAAATAGTTAACCAAAATCCGGTTTCTAATCCTGGGACCTGAAAGTTGTGATATTCTCTGCGTATTCCGGTCACTAGTTGTGCTACCGCTTCGGAAGTCTTTAAGGGTTTCACTCGAGTTTGAAATAGTTTTTTCGAATACCAATCGTCGGTTCCGACAAAATACGGATGAGCCGAAGTGACCTTTATGTTTGTTCCCTTGTAAGAAGGATCTCTTAACAAATCATCTTGCAAAGACCATGCCAAGCCTGAGAAATTAAAATAAGGTTTTTCTTATAGGTATTTTTTTTGATTTAGCAAAATATTAGATCGATCCAATCCACCACTATTTTCGCTAACCTAAATCCAGTTTCGAGAAAATTTTTTGCTTGCAACGATCTAGATAAGCTTTTAGTTTTTTTAATTTTTTTTTTATATAAAAGAGTGCTACTGCTACATCACTTGAACAGCTTTGTCGGCTTTTTTTTTACCGAGAGTGGTTATCGATTCGATCAAGAGTCGATCGAAACAAGATTAAGATTACGAATCTATGTGAAAAGTTAATCAAGCTAGTACCATTTAGGTTTATAAAGGTTTATAGATGGAAAAATTTGGACAAAATATTTACTTCTTATGACTTAATTGTTATCCAGACAATAACTTTTCACTATATAACACGGTTCTGCTTTCTAACGTTTGTCACGGCCATTGTTATATCGACTCACCAAATCATATAAATAATAATACAGTCAACATATTCTCGTACCAAAAGGAATTAAGAAACTTTTGACAAAAAGGTTTGGACATTTTTATGCAAAGTATTCCTGCAAACATGACGAATGATTCGTAAATTTTGTCTGATCTTAAATCTTACCTAAAAGTCCGAATTTTGTAACGCTATAAATTGAGCCACCACCAACGGGCGTTAATGATGCCATCGAGTTAATGAAAACGATCTGGCCTTGCTTCATCTCTTTCATGTGAGGCAAAAACGCCCGTGTCATCTACGCAAATAAATCCATTAGTGCTAATTCATCACTCTACTAGGAAAAACCTTTTGTCGACACAAGTGATAAGGATTAAAAATTTACCCAATAGCTGGACAAGAGGTTGACGTCTACCACCCGTCTGATATTTTGAACGTCTCCGGTAAGGATTCGATTTCCGTAAATGATTCCGGCGTTGTTGACGAGGATGTCGACTCGGTCGAAATGTCGGAGGACGTCGTCCCTTAATTTTTGAACGGCTTCGTAATCGCTCACGTCGCAAACGAAAGATTTTGCTGCGTTTTCGTTTCCGGTTTCTCGGATAATCTGACGGACGGTTTCTTCGTTATCCCATTTCTTTATGTCGACGCAAATTATAAAGCATTTTAATCTTGCCAACTGCAAGGACATTTCTTTCCCGAGTCCGTTTCCGGCTCCTGTTATCTGGAATTACAATTAAAATTAAAACTGAAATTGAATGAGGTGGTCGCCCCTTCGCGACGGTTCGTTAACTTCCTTACGAGGGAAATCCTCTAACAATAATATTAGGCCTGTTCCAACTTTTTAAAGCTCATAATTATTATTTTTTAGATGGTTATTATTTTCGTTCGGTACTCGTTATCGTTAAAATCTTCAGCCGTTCTTAATTTATAATGAAATAAAAGAGTCGATCCATTCATAGACTTAGTATTGCATGCAGGAAAAATTAAAGTGAAAATTATAAATTAACTATGGGAATAGGTATATGTCAAAATTGATTTTTTGGTTTTTAAGCTTTCCATCGATTTTTTTCTGACTCTCGGATGCTGTCTAGTTTTTAACTTGTTTGTAAATCGATACTTCCGCCTTTTTCTTTAATTTAATCTTTAAAATTTTTAAAAATCCATTAAATACTTGCCTGTTAATAGAAACAAAGATTTAAATAATTTTATTAATTTTAAAATGCGCGACTTTTTTTTCTTTTTATCTTTTCATTGAGTAACTTTTTTGCTGATATGTTTTAGTACCTATCGACCTATTTTTCTTTCTTAGTAAACTCCCTTCACTTTTAAAAAAACGGAAATGATTTGAAGAGGAAACTAATAGGCTTAGGTGTGTTTTTATCTAAAGTAATTATCGGATCCAAGAGGAGAAAAACTTTGGACTCTGCCAGACCCAGACTCGATTGCCTTTTTAAGTGCTAAAATGAGACCATAATGTTTTCATCTCTATATAGAAACCAGCATAACTTGATATTCGAGGCCACAGTTATCGCTCTCGACATGCATAATTTTACCGGTAATAATATACGTAAGCATACCGCACTCATTTTTTTCTCTGTTCAGTCCTGCAGATACAAACTAATGCAAAATGTCAACCTAAACTGCATTGAGTTTTTATTCTTTGTAATTACTCATTAATTCAAGAACAAATCGAGTTTTTAGAAATATCAAAATAAAGGCATATAAACCCTCAGAAATCATCGCGATCAGCATCAGATATGCAAATTAAAGAATTCGTTGGAAAAACTAGTCCAGTTTTTAGAAATTTATGTTTTACGATTTTTCGACCTTTTTTGCTCGTAGTATTATAATGGATATGTTTAAACCAGCGAAACAATGTAATTCGAGACTCAGAATAATTTTTTTTCGACTCCGAAATAGATTTTTATGTAAGAGAAATCAAAACTATTTGCTTTTGTCGATTGCTCGACAAAGAAGAAATGGCTTGCCTTAAATCCTAAAGTGTTTAAATCAAGCAAATAAGAAGGCTTCATTTCGTAACCGTTAAATAGAAAATGATTTCAGGTGTTAAGTGTTTGTTAAAAAAGCGAAAAAGAAAAAAGAAATGAAAACTTACTAAAACGATTTTATTGGTCAAATCCTTTCCTTCTCCCGGCAATAATTTTTTGTACACGGTGTATAAAAATATCGGCAGGCTGCAGACCAAAACCCATAACAGTTCCAGAAGAAACAGCAACGAGGCCGACAGGCTTCCGTCGAGAGCAGGAGGAGGACCTGCAGACTCTTCGGATGTCATTTCGAAATCGACCGCGATAAACAAACCTAACCGATTGAATAAGGCTCGTTAAAATAATTAGTGTAAATGAAAAGTTGTTTTACTATAAAGATGTCGGGAATACTTGAAGGTGTTATCTCATTGTGATAATCGAATCACGCCAAACATAAGTCGCCCGCAGTGGCGTATCTCACCGAAAAAAGAGCTACCTGCAATTTTGCCAACAAAATAAATGTCATCCGCATCAACACTAATCTTGGATCCCTTAAAAGCTAATCTTTGTTATGTTTTTTGCGCCGATCTGGGCCTTTTAGCCACGGTTTGTCGAATTAATTAAGTGCGTTCCGGCGTATTTGTTAAGTAATCACCCGAAATAGAATACGAAGCACTAAGAATATAATAATATAATAATAGAATAATAGAATACGAAGCACACAGTCTTTTAACTGAGTCAGACTGCTCCAGCGATTGCTTTATAGCAATGAGACTCGTTTTCTGCAAATCATTGGGTTTTAGTATAAGTTGTAGGCGGGAAAACTATTGTTTGTTTATGATCGAAGATCACGTTATTCTCCGAATCAGTCTTGTCAGGGTCAAATTTAATGGCTTACAGTCGTGTCTTACAGAAAATACATGTTAACACTCTTCAAAATAGTACTAACCTTTGACTGAAGAGTCCTGGAAGCAATTCGATCAAATCTCATCGTTGCGAATGATTCCCTATCATTTTTCCTAATATATTTTTCCTAATATCAAATTTCCTAAAGCAAATTTCCTAATTTTTTTTTTCCTACAATTGTTTTTTTAACTTTAAAAAAAGCTGAAATTAAATTTTTCTAAATTTATTTTTTCTAGATAAATTTTTCTAAAATTTATTTTCCTACAAAGTTTAATTTAAAGTGTAAAATTAAAATTAAGGAACTTGTAAATCTACCGCACTGTCCTACAGTTCTAGAAAATAACATAGAAAACAAACGGGGGAAAAGGTCTGCTTGTTTACTATTTTTTGTTATGGTTTCAAAATTTTCAGTGTTCCTTTCTCCTTTTTCCAAAGTTTAACTTCAAAATTTTTAGTGTAGCAAGAACTTCAAAATTTTACAAATTTTTTTTTTCAAAATTTAAAATAGACCAGTATGGATTCTGAAGAGCCAATTATAATAAAATCTGCGAGGGGGGGAGAGAAATTAATACTTGAGGGGTACGTCTATTATAAAATCCGCGTCCATCAGCGAAAGAAATACTGGCAATGCCTAAAATATAAAAATAAGGAGTGTAAATCGGTTGCCACCACTACCGAGGCAGCCGCTAAAATCATCAACTTGCGGGGGGTAAAAAAAAAATTAGGAAAAAAAATTTTTAAAAAATTTTTTTAAGGAAAATGTAATTTTGCAATTTTAAATTTTAGGAAAAATAATTTTTAGGAAAAAAAAAATTAGGAAAACTAAAATTAGGAAAAAATGTTTAGGAAAAACGAACGGCAACGGTTGCGAATGTTTATAAAGTACGCACATACAATTGTAAATTTTGAAAATCTTACTGTTTGCGCAAATTTTAATATGCATTTGATCAAAATGCAAATGCAATGCTGCATTTGAAAACAAAGAAAAGGAAAATAACTAGAGCTGTTTATCAACCTAAAGTCTGCAATGCGCTTTTGAAAAAGAATAAGATTCAAGTTTTCTTGTATGCATACGAAAAGGCATAATAAAGAATTTGAGGGACTTTTTTTTGTTTATTTGGATTTGGTTATAACCATTCTCCAGTCTCTTAAATTATTATTTATCCACGTCTATTAGTTTATTTTGACATTTAGGTCTTACAACTCTTAAGATGTTGAAACGCTTTTTATATTCTTGTTGAAAAAAACCGCGTTCTTAATCTGTAACCACGTTGCATCAGCTGATGCCTGATGCATGCCTGATGGTTTAAAATCGTGGCAGAATTCAGAACAGCAATCAGAATCAGATATAGCGGTAATGTTTAACTATTGTAAAATTATTGTAAATGCATTATGATTCTTTATTAAAAACCCGTGATTAAGGATCGAAAAGCGTCGGTAAAGACTATAATTATGGCCGTTAATTCTTACGATGCAGTTGCCGAAAAGATATTGACTGATTTGGATTCAGCCATTAAAAGAGATGTCAGCATGTAAGTTTCCTTTTTTTTAATAATTAAAGTGTGTATTTAGCCTACACTGTGTAGGAATTAATGAGCTATGTGTGATTTCATTCTTATTTGACAAGTGTCATTGGGATTGGGCTGGGATTGAGATGAGCAACAAAGTTAAAATGTTATAAAAATTACTTATTCTTTTAGCATAAGGTTTACTCCCGTAATGATTAAATTAACGTAAGGCCATTCTCTGTCGTAGAATTGAATTCGATGTGATACCGATGCCAGAATCCGAAAACAAAAATAGCTCGCCGGTTTTGAAAGGAGAAGGCACACTCGGTTTGGAATCATGGATAGTTCCTCACATTTATCCATACGCTCATCATAAGATAATGCAAATAAGTAATTACAAAGTGCAGAACCTTGAAAAGTTGATGCCTTGTCTTCTTGGTGTTGCATTATTAAATCCAGATATGCCAGCAGCTTGGAGTTGCAGGAGGAGACTCATTAAGATTCAAAAATTGCAAGTTAACGATGAATTAAGATTAACAGCGTTGGCATTGTCTAGAAAACCTAAATGTAATGAAGCTTTAGCACACAGAAGATGGATCATCACGGAATGTTTAGTAAAAAATGGTACGTTTTTAGTACAGGTACTTTGTTTTTGTTTCTATTTTGTAGTTACTGTTATGTTATTTTTTTGTGTGACAGGGCTCAAAACCAATTTGTTACAAGAAGAGCTAAAATTATCGGAAATGATTGCTAATCGTTATCACAGCAACTACCATGCATGGAGCCACAGAATGTGGTCTCTGCAAAATTTGATGCCGTATAATCGTAGAAGAGGCTGCAAGAAAACTTTTTGCAGGAGCATGCTAGATGCAAGCCGTCAAATCGACTCGGAAAAGCTAAAAGCGTGCGTTTTTTCTAAAAGTGAATATTTTTCGATTGTCGACTTCGAAGCCTTCTTTTTATACTCGAAAGAATTAGAAGAAAACTTGAAATGGATATCGGCGCATGTATCCGATCACAGCGGATTGCATTACAGAAAATTTTTAATCATGGAAATGACAGATTTGTTAAAATCTTCAAATGATATTATTAGCAAAATAGATTTCAAATCGACCGAAGATATCGATGAAACTTGTCAAAGTCAAAACAAGAATTGTGAATATTTTTACTCCTTTTGTAGCAATAAACAATCAATTATTTTAGAATTTTTAAAGTCATACGAATTTAACAATCATTACAAAAAAATAATACAGGATTATATTGAAAATTTAGAAAAAGAATTGACGCTACTTGATTTAATAATAGGTACGATTATTTCTGAATTAAAATCAAATTACTCTTTATGCTCGGTATTTTCCGGTCACGAAGCCTTATGGTATTATAGAAGATTTCTAGTGTTTTTTTCAAAAAAATATTTAAATTATTCTGATTCTTGCGAGACTACAAATGATGATTTAATCCGAAGCCACCAAGATAAAAATGGTGTACCTTACAGAAAAGATTTGAAGTATGACGACGATTTCAAATTGGCTTGCAACAAAGAACATAATGTCAAACATTCGGATTTGTATTTAATTTTATATCAAAGAATTCTGAAAAACGAAGAAGATATTATTGTGTCTGCGTTAAATTCTACTGACGAGCACACAGTAAAGCTAGCTAAAAACTATAACAATTGGTTAAAGCAATTTTGGGTAAAAGCTGATTAAAAATTCAAGCCATTCAAACAAGATTTTGAAAATAAATAAAGTTTTACCGTTTTTAACTACTTTCATTATCCCTATTTTAAGGTTTAATAGAGTCAAGCAATAAAAAATTTTCACACAAATATTCATGGAAATAATCCTGGAAATAAAGTATACTGTAGAATTAGGAGCTCAACAGTTTCATAATTATTGCCAAATTCACTGCAATAACCTAACCTATACACCTCTAAAAATTTTAATTATCTATGCCAAAGCAATAGAATCTTTTCTGCTTCACTAATTCTTTAATATTTTTTTTTTTAATTTGGTATCCAACCAGTCAGAAAGCAACATTACTGGATAGGTACATGAATACTGTATGTTTTACTGTTTTGCTTGATATTTTCTTTGTAAATGCCATTATTTTATTTATTTTTTAATTTTTAATTAAAAAATTTTAATAAATTAATCTATTTTAATTTTTAATATATTTTGAAAGTGTGTTCATTTATTTACCAAACTTCAAAAATAAGACTAATTAATTGTATTTCGAGGATTAGCCGATCTGCATAAGGTACAAAAAATTCGCAGTATGTAATACTTTTTTTCCCCCCTATTGTTTGGCTCTTGGAGGTGTCCTTTGACCACAGACACTAACGGCAAACCACAGCGAATTAAAGCTAGCCTCTGCCGAAGGCACCTCTATACCAGAGCAAAAACCGTGTAATTGTATGCCTGGTTAAGCGAAGATTAGTTGGAGTTGGAGTTTGACCACAGAGAGTAACGTAATTATTCTTTCTATTATTATTTGTTGGTTGCTCAAAATTGTAAGCCGCCAATAAAATAAACATATTCCCCAAGTAGCACACTTTCATCTAGAAGAGCTCTAGTAAATATCTATCTGGTCAAGATGGACATTAGCGTGAATTCTACGTCTAGAAGAGTTTCTAAGAGATGTTCTAGACCCAAGATATTCTGGAGCTCCGAGGTAAAGGGAGACTAGTTGGCTTTTGTTTCGGTGTTTACCTTATGTAAACAAAAGATACTAGTCTCCCTTTACCTCGGAGCTCCAGTATTGTGCTTCCTGGGTTCAAACCAGGCGGTAAATTTTTTTCGTGGCTATAGACACGACAAGTCTTTTATCTTTTTCATGTGACGTTGACGTCGACGTCACGAATGGCATATGGCAATAATGGGCAATAATATATAAAGCAGTACTCGCCTCTACAATCCCCACACAATATTTGTAAAATTTGTAATTTTTTCGTGGAAAGTGAAGATTTATAAAAGCTAACGAAAATGGGGAAAGGTTTTAATAATTATATGTGTAAAAAATTCTTTCATCCTGCATCGCGGGATAATCTGAAAAGGGTAAATATTCTGTCTAGTGTTCTTTTATTCTAACTCCAAAATATATGTTTTCCACTTACATTTCAAAATCTTTTTTTTTATTTGAAACCTTTTTGGTAATCTATAAAGTGAAGTTTTTGAATTGATTTTTTGTACTCTCCTAGCTATTCTTTATAAGCTTTCCAAATAACTCAATAATAAGACAAACAAATGGAAAAAAATGTGGTATACAAATTTTAATAAGCTAAACAGGATGTATATAAAGCAGTTAAGAATAAACTAATCGCTAAAACTGATCATAATATGAAACTGATGTGACATCACTGTTACAAGTTCAATTTTTAATGATTATAGTTAGTGTGTGTGTAATTATGTTTGGTTCACTAAAATTGCTAATAAATAAATGTGGAGTCTTTGTTTGAAGAATCTACTTGTGCATGTTCATCAACGCCAAATATTAAATGTGTTACATTCTTTTTTTCAGGTTTGGATGGCAGAACAGAAGGCAGAAGCCTATAAAAAGAAGCAAGAAGAACTAAAAACTCAGTATGAAAAGGAACAAGATCTATACACAAATAAAGCGATGCTAAGTAAAGACAGTAAAGATAAACTGAGTGTTAATTTTATGTATGAGCCGCCTCCAGGAGCTAAAAAAGAAAGAGAAAGGGAAGACAATGAACCAGAATATAAATTTGAATGGCAAAGAAAGTATAATGCACCAAGAGAAAGGTAATCAAAAAATCATTTTTCTTCTAAAATTAAGGATTAATTCAATATTTTATTCTTGTTCTTTTTTTGCTAATAAAAAAGATGAAAATTTTTGCCTTGTTTCAGCTATTGTAAAGGAGACTCAGAAATCAGAGACCAGCCTTTTGGAATACAAGTCAGAAATGTGCGTTGTATCAAATGCCACAAATGGGGGCATATAAATACAGATAAAGAGTGCCCAATGTTTAAAGAAAGTGCAAATGAAAACTTGGGATTGGATCCATTAAATAAACCCAAAGATGACCTATCTGATCCTATGGTGCTGGTCAGTAAAAATTATTCCTACAAATGCATGTAGAAAAAAAATCACTCATAATATGGCTGACTAATATTTTTTATTTACAGGTTAAACAAATGAGAGAGGACGGGCTTCATTTGAAAACCAGTGCGTTGGCTCTGCAGCATCATGTTGACATGCCGGGTAACAGAAGTATGATCCCTGAGCCGGATTCGGATGAAGAACTATTGAAAACTTTAACGAAAGAACAAAAACGGCGACTTCTAAAAAAATTGAAAAGGCTGGAAAAAACAAGAAAATCAAAAAGAAAAAGAAAGCTTCAAAGGAAAAAGAAATTATCTAGAAGCGAGAGTGAAAGCGAAAGTAGCTGCAGCGATCGAAAGGGTAATAAGAAGAAAGAAATCGACAAAAGAAAACGTTTTGGTTCTGATGAAAATTTAATTCACAAAAAGACAATAAGAAAAAGAAGCAAGAAATCAAGTTCTGATAGCGGTAGCAATCATTCAACCGAAAGATGGGAAGAGAGACAACTATGAATATCTTAATAAATTTGTTAACATAATCGTTTTAGTAGTGAAAAATGTGCATAATAAATTTTCTGCATGGTCTTCCCGGGAGGAAAAGAACGATGAGTTTCTGCTTGCGAAGAATGTTCAAAGAAAATGATTTTAGTCTGCCGAATGCGACAAACAATATTTTTTTTAATACGGTGTTATCTTTTTCTAAATAAATCTACTCAATCATTTTTTTTCCTAGACCAACTCTATATTATTGTCATCTCTACTACATCTCAATAATTTAATGACACGTTATCAAAAAAAATGGCGCGTATTTAAATTTATAACACTAAAAGAAAATATTGAATAGATGAATATTATATAATAAAAAAAGTCGGAAAATTACCCGAACGTCTCCATGAAGACAAGGCAAATGATTTTGACTTACACGTGAATTTTCAAAGATTATTAGAAAATAAAAAACTAATTTGGAAAGATCTACTAGATTTAAAACCCGGGGAAAAAGCAAAGTGACCTCGTAGGACTACGTCTTATCGAAAATAAGCTAGAATATTAAAAGTTACGGTGTATATTAAATAAGATGTGTAAGAACTGCAATAAAATGTATTATTGTAAAAATGTCTATATTTATTAAAAAGTTTCTTCAAATCCCCTGAACATCCCATAACACTATGCATCTCTAAAAACGACTGTAAGAGTAAGTTTCTGGAGTAGAAGAAAATTATTTAATGCAAAGATACGGAAGCCCTGAAGGGTCACACAGTTTGCCGGTTGTTTACTGCTAGTCGTACAACTGACACTGCCAGTTCATCAACTAACTGACACTGCTAGTTGATTAACAAGCAGTGTCAGTTGATCAACTGACAGTCACTTACTGCCAGTTCCTTCCAAAAAAATGACCAAATATGATCAAAGCATTTAGTCATTTTTTATTAATCAAAAATTATCAGGGTTGAGCCACTAGTGATGAAAAATGACTAAAGTGAAAGATGGGAAATTTTGATCAAATTTGATCAAATTTAGTCTTTGTCAATTGTGTTCGTAGTTTATGATCAAACTTGATCAAATTTGGTTTGTTTCAATCAAACATGATCAAACTTAATCAAATTTAGTTACATTTTATTTTTTTAGGGGATTTGTATAGGGTGATCCATTTTTGTGGTGTTTACGTTTTTTGTAGTGTAATTTTTATCTTATGGGTAGTTATGGCAACGCAAACCACAAACTTGGACCAAATCATGGATTAAAATACCGTTAATTAATATTTAATAAGCCTTTTTAAAAAAATAACATTTTTTGATAAATTTCTGTAGTATTTATAATAATTGTGGAAAAAATGTACCAGGTCCTAAATTACAAAATTCATAAAAAAAATAAAATGAGACTGTTTCTTGGTGCATTATCTGCACGAGATATTAGTTTAAAAAATTCATTAATTCAAATTCGACATGTTCATTATTAAAACCAGCAAATGATTAAAAGTAATCAAAAATGACTAAAAATAACAGATTTTGTAGTATTTAAAAATGATTAATAATGACTATAATGATATTAAATTTTGCGAGGCTAAGAGTGACAAAATTTGATCAGTTTTAATTGTCACTTATGACTAAAAATAACTATAAAAATTGCATAACAAGCTTTAACTAAAAATGACTAAAAAAAATTTTTAGGTCACAAGCTTCTGATCAAGTATGATTGAAACCCACTGTCATATTTAATCATACTTTGTCAATTTTTTGGAAGGGAATATCGAATCGATATCGAAATCGATTTTTGCTCAAATGTTTTTTTCCCCACGCTCCACAGCTTCAAACTGTATACTACCAGACGTATTTCGATGCAAGGAATCTCGTGGAATTTACAGAATTAAAAAATTCGGTCGCGTTCTCGAGATATTTGCATTTTTAGGTTTCGCTCTAACGAAAAAAATGGACGTTTTTTCGATGTTTTCAAATCGATATTTCAATTTCGATATATGAATTTTTTAGCTTGAAACGGGCCAAAATATCGATGAATTATATACTGGGAGATGTATTTTAATCTGAGGAATCGATTAAGACTAGGTAGAACACTCAGTTTTTCGTTTTCGAAAAGATATTTAGGAAAAACGGATTTTTAATATCGAATCGATATCGAAATCGATTTTTGCTCAAAAGTTTTTTTCCCCACGCTCCACAGCTTCAAACTGTATACTACCAGACGTATTTCGATGCAAGGAATCTCGTGGAATTTACAGAATTAAAAAATTCGGTCGCGTTCTCGAGATATTTGCATTTTTAGGTTTCGCTCTAACGAAAAAAATTGACGTTTTTTCGATGTTTTCAAATCGATATTTCAATTTCGATATATGAATTTTTTAGCTTGAAACGGGCCAAAATATCGATAAATTATACACTGGGAGATGTATTTTAATCTGAGGAATCGATTAAGACTAGGTAGAACACCCAGTTTTTCGTTTTCGAAAAGATATTTAGGAAAAACGGATTTTTAATATCGAATCGATATCGAAATCGATTTTTGCTCAAATGTTTTTTTCCCCACGCTCCACAGCTTCAAACTGTATACTACCAGACGTATTTCGATGCAAGGAATCTCGTGGAATTTACAGAATTAAAAAATTCGGTCGCGTTCTCGAGATATTTGCATTTTTAGGTTTCGCTCTAACGAAAAAAATTGACGTTTTTTCGATGTTTTCAAATCGATATTTCAATTTCGATATATGAATTTTTTAGCTTGAAACGGGCCAAAATATCGATGAATTATATACTGGGAGATGTATTTTAATCTGAAAAATTGATTAAGACTACGTAGAACACTCAGTTTATCGTTTTCGAAAAGATATTTAGGAAAAACGGATTTTATCAACTGACACTGCTAGTTGATCAACTGACACTGCTTGTTGATCAACTAACACTGCTTGTTGATCAACTAGCAGTGTTAGTTGATCAACTGAGAGTCACTTACTGCCAGTTGATCAGTTGATCAACTGACATTGCTTGTTGATCAATTAGCAGTGTCAGTTCATCAACTAGCATAGTTGATACAACTGACGGTCACTTACTGCCAGTTGATCAACTGACACTGCTTGTTGATCAACTGGCAGTAAGTGACTGTCAGTTGATCAACTGACACTAAGTGACTGTCAGTTGATCAACTGACACTGCCAGTTCATCAACTGACACTGCCAGTTCATCAACTGACACTGCCAGTTGATCAACTGACACTGCTTGTTGATCAACTGGCAGTAAGTGACTGTCAGTTGATCAACTGACACTAAGTGACTGTCAGTTGATCAACTGACACTGCCAGTTCATCAACTGACACTGCCAGTTGATCAACTGACATTGCTTGTTGATCAATTAGCAGTGTCAGTTCATCAACTAGCATAGTTGATACAACTGACGGTCACTTACTGCCAGTTGATCAACTGACACTGCTTGTTGATCAACTGGCAGTAAGTGACTGTCAGTTGATCAACTGACACTAAGTGACTGTCAGTTGATCAACTGACACTGCCAGTTCATCAACTGACACTGCCAGTTCATCAACTGACACTGCCAGTTCATCAACTGACACTGCTTGTTGATCAACTGGCAGTAAGTGACTGTCAGTTGATCAACTGACACTAAGTGACTGTCAGTTGATCAACTGACACTGCCAGTTCATCAACTGACACTGCTTGTTAATCAACTAGCAGTGTCAGTTGATGAACTGGCAGTGTCAGTTGCACGACTAGCAGTAAACAACCGGCAAACTGTGTGACCCTTCAGGGCTTCCGTAGAATAATCGCTTCATCTTTACATTCACTGTGGAGTAATATACTATTTCTTACTCCAAGTGATAGTAAATATAGAAGAGCAGGTGCCAATTTCTCATCTTAACAATTCTTTTAAGTTTAATCTAGATAGTTAATTAAAAGCCCTCAACAATAATCAAGGAAGATATAATGAGAAACATATTCTTTTTCTCAGGCGCAGCTGTCGCGTTCCAGAGGCCAAAAAATTTCCTTTTTTGAAAAATAATTTGTCAACTTCTTTTTTTGATAAAAATAAATGGAAATATAATATTGGACTTGAATCGATCACTGTCCTGCACTGCCGCTACATTGTGATCGAATGAAGTGAAAGGATGCTGCAGAGTTAATAATAATAATAATTTTCATTTATTCATCTCTTAGTACAATTTTATATTATTTACAATAGACATAATGAAAATATGTTTGTAGTATATAAAGATCGGTTATATTGAGGTGGAAGACATTTAATAACAATGTGTTTTTAATTTTCGTGCTTTTCAATCTTGAATCGTTAAAGGAAAAATTGCAAATTATCCGTTTATTTGAGTAAATACAGAACATGCACTATAATCACCTTTCCCAATTTCGGCCAAGTTTAGGGATTTAATTTAAAAGTCATTCCAATAAATCTGATTTATTGTTTTCAATCGGCACACAACAGAAACAATTTATTTTGCTTTAAAATGACAAAGAATAAAAATTTAAATTTAAATTTAAATATTATATATTTTCGAGTTTGCCAAACTTTAAAAATTGCTAATAAGACTTTTGGTAAAATAAAAAAAGATTTAAAATTATTTTTTAATAAATTTTGTACCTTTACGTTTTCAAGATCAAAATTTTCATTTAGGTTATATTAATTTTAAAAATGGAGTTTTACGGTCATGGAATGATCTAAATTCAAAAACAGCACAAGCTTTCTTATAAACTAAAACTTACACGACGACTAGTTAATAAAAAGGAAAACAAAACGGGGGCTGCGGTAATTAAGTAACAGTAAATCTGAAACTGCGGTAAGTATTAATCCTAATAAAAAGGCAGCTTTGCAGTGGCAAATTTAACAATTTAAATTGACATTAAATTTAACGCAATAATGACTTGAATGAGATAATCGGAAACGGTTTGCCCTTTTCCCAACTTTGTTTTATATTTAACAACATACTAACTGATTTAATAACACTTTGAAGATCCATCTTTTTGTACTCTGAGCAAATATTTTACGCTGAAATAGTTTCAGCAATCGTCTTAAAGTAATTTTATTTTAGATTATGCGTGCTAATTGATAAAAATAATTTTCTTATAAATCATTGGTTGCCGTGAAATCTCTAAAAATTAAAAAGGAACTAAAGCAAAAATCGGGATTGTTAGCAGCACCTTTTATTAATCAGTAACGATTTTAAAGATTTCATCAAGCTTGGGCATTTGTTTCATGCCGAACGAACATCGGCTGAATCCTTTCAAACGATTTCACTTCGGTGCATCGACGGATTTAGAATTGGTACCTCCTGTTAAACCGAACGACTTTAAATAATGAAAAGTGCCGGAAAATTCTACTCTTTTTAGGATTACAAGTCTAACAGATCAGAAAAGCGTAGACTCTAATAAAATCCTAATCCTCGACGAACTGGTGGAGGAAAAAATCAAAATTAGTTATTCCGATTTCCAAAAACTTAAAAATAAAATCGCTTTTGCTTTCGATTATTATTACATTTTAATCGTGTGCCAACCTCCGATTGTTTGCTCAGTACTTGAATCCGTAGCGACCAATAATTAACACTGATTTTTACGACGAAAGTTTCTGAGAGCTTTCATAATCAAGAAGTACGCTTATGCAGAGGTATTCGTTGCAAAATTTCAATAAACACCGTACGTCAAGTTTTAAATATCAAGAAAAAATCCTTTTCATTCGGTGAACATACTATTTTTCGACGATAAACATCGATACAACGCAAGTTGTAAACAACGGCCGTGCGGGCCGACATTTTTTAAAAAATCAGACGAAACAGTAATTCCTAAAATTTAGCCTTACTCCTAGCTGCAACGAAGAAACCGTCTTTTACTTAGATCGTCAAAAATTAGCTTCGAACCGTCTAGACAAAAAAACGAACTTCGATTTTTCTTTGAAATCCGAGAAACGCAGTTTTCAAAATTCGAAAAATCGAATCGATTACGAAGATCGGAAACAAATAAAGAGAGATCCAGGGAAAAAGACGTTTCGGCTAAGGAGATGGCACCGAGTCGGACAAGACGTCGGACGGCGTCCCGTCGCTGGAATTTACAGAAAAAGCTTTGGCCGGAGTGCGACGTTGCCGTAAGACAGACGGATCGAAGTTCGGGTGTCGCTTGGCGTGTTTGCTGAAAAAAAGCGTTTCGTTTTATTATTTCATTTTAATTAAAAACAAAAGAATCGGCAATAATAAATTTATATTCTGTATCCCGTATACGGAACGAATTCCACGATACAATATTGAAAAAACTAAGAACGATCGTGTGTTTTTGCATGCTTTCCAATTAAAAAGGGAAAAGTAGAAAATTTATACCTGAGATGATCGCTTCTCATAAATCGCTTTTCGCAAACGGGGCAGGAAAAGTTTTTTTCGCCGGTGTGAGTCCTTAAATGTCGCGCCAATTCATCGGATCTGGCAAATCTTTTCTCGCATCCCGACCAGTTGCAAGGAAACGGACGTTCACCTAAAACAAAATGAAACCGAATTGAAAAAAAAATTGGGGAAAAAAATTAATCGAGGAAACGGCCTCGAAACCCTGTTTCTTCGACCCGACTTAAAATAGCCCCCACGTCCTCGTTCGAAAAAGCGGTTTCCAAATTTTATTGCGACGAATAAGTTTTTAAAAAAAAATCGGAGAAGCTTCAAGTCTAAGAGAAAGTTCGGCAAAAGAAGGCGGCGACAAGAAGACTAACCGGAACTCGACACGCACCACAAATTATACATTCCTCCCGTATAATTACCGATAACATACTAGTTGGGTAAAAACGGTAACACGGACATTTCAAGGAGGCTAAAGAAAAAATATTTTAAAGTTTCTTATTCCGAATCTTTTTTGACTACATTAATTCGTCTTCGGAAACTTTCAAAGTATAAGTAACAAACAAGCGTTTGGGAAAATACGAGGCTAGCAGCAAGGGCTCGAAAAGTTTTTGCACTTGACTCTCGATTCTAGCAAAAAAGAAAAAGAAAACATTTGGTATTTTTTTTCCAACGAAGACAATCTACGCGTCGAACAGAGTTCGGGAAATATATTCGCCTTCGACGTAGTTACGGTCTAAAAGGGGCGAACGGATCGGAACGGCTGGCGACTCGCCAAACGTCGTGACCTTGACACTGACGATCGACCGCACCCACCTTTCGCGAATCCTGGAATCCGCACACTTCTTTCCTTTTCCTTTATATCCCTTCGGCTAAATAGGGCAAAAAAAATCGACATCGATCGGCGATTCGTCGATTTTACGACACAAGAGAATCTTTGGGGGAAAAAACTCGGCAAGTACTACGAGCATCACGAAAAGTGAGAGTCTCCGACACGCGGGAATAGAAAACCTCGGAAATATTCCAGATTTCGTCTATATTTTCAGCTGAAATCAAAAAGACCCGGTAAAATAAATTTAAAAAACTTTAAGGCGGAAATCAGGTCGTACAGTAAAGTTAGGCATTAAAACTAAAACGATCGGCAAAGGGGAAAAATTAAGCATTCTGATTCTAGATTTCGAAGGCAGTAATTAACCATAGATAAACAAACACTTTTTTCATTCACGGGCAATCAATATAAGCCGCAATAAAAAAAAAAGGAAAAAGCTTTTACAAAACGAACAGCTCTACGACTTGCTTTTTTGCATTTTTTAAAAAACGGTTTTTTACGCATTTTGTATATCTATTTTTCATAATTAAAAACATTTTCCTTCTGTCGGTCAAACGTTTTACATATCGGTTCAACCTTTGACAAGGGCGGAGGAAGAGCTCTGCACTACGTCATACCTTCCTCGAATAAAACATCCGAATTTAATTTTTCGGCTCCGCATTTACAGGGCAAAGAATGATGCGAAAATTCGCTACATGCGCCTTTCTTATCGTTTGACTTTTGACACGCCACGATATAGATAATTTTGAAAGCGCTGTCCGATATCAGAGTCGTCGAAAGAAAAACATTTTTTTCTTGAGAAATTAAAAGGGGAAAAAGTGGAACGGTAGATGCCGCAGGCGGGTTCATCAGCTGTTTCGAATTTGGTTCGGGTAGAAAAGCGGGTACCTTTCGGGTATCGAATCCCGGTCCGGCCCGTCATTTTACGATATGATCGGCCTCCAATGTTAAAAGAACCGAATCCGAATCTCCGTTTCTATTCTTGACTCGTTTACTTTGGATCCCGGTTCTTTGGATCGCCTTCTTCAATCGGAAACGGCACGTGGATCGTTCGGTCGAGGCCGTAATATTTTTCCTTTATTAAAGTTTAATCGTAAAACATCATTTTTTTTTAAATATTTCAAGGCCGAACATTTTGGCTGTGTCCTCTAAAATCGCAACGAACCTTCTTAAAAATTGCTAAAACCGGTTACACGACCAGGAAATTTTTAACAAAAAAGTATGCTTTAAATATTTCGTCGTAGTTTTGATTTAACGTTCAAAAGTGGTACTGGATTAAAAACAATGAAAAATTAAAATTATATCAGTCATACTTTTGTTTTTTCTTTGGGAACACCCATCTGGGCTGTGATACCTCCCCCGGTAGCAACTTTTTTTTTCTCACGAAAATTACAAAAAATTATCGTGTGGGGGTTTTCTCATCCCCACTTTTGAAAAAACGAATAATCTGGGTCCTTAATCCCTATCCAAAAAAAAACCTTATCACTCTTGAATGAAACATTTTAAAAAAACTTGATAATTTAATAATTTTTCGGCGACTTTAGAATTTTCCCGCGGAAAAACTAATAAACTTCATCGGATAGGCTGGTTTTTTCTTCGACCCTAAAAAAGGCAATAAAAAAAGACCGAATAAATAATAAAAAAACAAAGATCGCGTTTAGGCTTATATATTTTTTCGGGTTGAAGATTCGAGACGAACCCAGCCCAAAAGAGTTCCGGTTCGTAAACCAGAAAAAAAACCGAATCGGCAATCGTAGACGACCTTCATCACCTGCTTTACAAGGCCCTCCTTCGACTTATTATAGGATGAAGGTTTATTCTTTCACAATTTTGTATTTTTTTTCTTTTTTCGGGAATTTTGTAAAATTTACGAGCAGTGGGCCAAGGCCGAAGTTTTGCTTAATTTTCAGCTCGATCGATGTAAAAAAAAAAAAATAAACAAGCTTGAGACGAATACGTATCGGTGGGCGTAAAAGTTTTGGACGGTCGTCACCGAATACGACTACCGCCGATAACCCGTTCGACAGGCTTTTTATAACAAACAGAACGATTCAAATTTTCGGTTTGCGGCAAAAGCGAGAAATCCCAAAGTTTTCTCGAGAAATTTCTTAACGGGTCCATCTACGTCGCTTTCCAACCCGCACAAAGTGCCGTAAAAAATTATTTGTTAACTATACAACTTGTATCTTGATCAGGTTAAAATTATTCACAACAGCTGTCTAAAAAAAAATTCATTATAAAGGCAACACTATTTTTAGAATATCGAAAAAACGATTTTAATTTTTAGTTCCTCACCAGTATGCGTCCTAAGATGAGCTTTCAGATGAGAACTTTTTCCGTAAACTTTATTGCAGCCCGAATAGACACATTTGTGAGTTTTTTTAGCAAAAGCTGAGCTTGAATTGCCATTTGCACTGTTTCTAGTTTTTATGTTCAAAATTGATTTTTTAAAATACTTGTGGTTATTAAAGTCTTTAAAATAAACACTCCGCACTCCTTTTTTAGTACCAAAGACATTTATGTCTTCCACTTCATATAAAACGTTAGGAACAGGATCTTGTTTGATGGAAGTCAAATCCGTCAATATTCTTGTTACCATAAAAGAATTAGACTGGGGTTCGGCGCCCCTTTCCTTTTTTATTTCAGCTTCTTCTAAACACGATAAGGTATTTAAAGCTTTGACGTTTTCGACTATCACGGAAGGGGCACGGTCAGCGTAAATCGACCCTCCGATTTTCGATTTCTTGTCGGATAAATCCAGAGGCAAACCCGAACCGAAACCGACAGAATCTTTCGATCGGGACATAGATAACAAACATTGAGCTGCCAATCTAATGTCCATGTCGGAAAACACTTTGGTTTTCACTTCTTCATCCATGGTTTCTTCACAAAAATAAATATAAAAAAGAAGAGGGATACGACCCGTTTCGGAGGTGGGTGTGGTTATCGGCCGGTTAAATCCAAATTTTGTGAATTTCTACGCACTTTCTTTTCCGCTTTGATTTGACATTTTTACTCGATTCCACTTCTCTCGGTTTCGTTAAGTAAAACTCGCCAAATAAATAGATTTCATTTCGATATTGAAAACAGTGAAAAATAGAAGTTTGTTTTTGTTTCTTTGTTCGTTCACGCTAGATTTGCAATAATAAACTACAAAACACTTCCTTCTCCTCTTGATCTCGCCCGACTGGATTTTGATTGGTCGCTATTGCGATTCTAAACATGTGCTCTGATCTCCGAGTGTGTTTTGCTTTGCTTTGCTTTGGACCTTTGGTCCAAGCGGATTTTTTTCGAACTAACTACTTTTTTTATTTACACGACTTCGTTATGTCTTTTCGCGGGAAATCGTCTGCAACCAATTGCAAGTTTATTCTTTATTCTAATACCAGCAAAGATATAAAATCAAATTTAATTAACGGTTAGGAAAAAGAAGATGTTTTCGTATATTTTTCCAACAGTTTATTTCCTTTTTATACTATGAACTTGTTATAGATTACATCATATCTCAAGAATAAAAATCCATGAGTATAGAGTTTAATTCTTCTCTTTCGACCCTAAGGAAAAAGTAATCATTATAGCATAACAATAGGTGATCTATGGTTCTGATTGCCATGGAGTAAGGTAGAAAGACAATGTAACCATTTTTTACTTTTCCAAAAATTAGTGATAAGCATTCAAAAACTTTATGTAAATTTTCAAAAATTTATGAAAAGTTGACGAAAATCTATCTACTTACGTTTTTTTCTCGGGAGGAAGGGAAGTGTCTTTTTTTTTTTTTTTTTTTTTTTTTTAAAGAAAAGAAAGGTCATGTGAAGTATATTACGAGAAAAAATTCGACAACTTTAAGCTCGAGGTGGAATCGAGCCCACATCTCTCCTTTGACCTTTCCTTTCTAAAAGAGAGATTCCGTGGCGGAATAAAAGCTAAAAAATATTATTTTTTCTTTTACAATAATTAATCATCTTATTTAGCTAAAAGTTTGTCCTGATGATAGCCATCAGCTTTTTAATGGTTTAGCATATATCTTCTAAACCTTTTCTGGGTATTAGCGAACTAAAAGAGCGGTAGAAATGGATCCCTCGATTTTTGTTTGTGAAACTCATCTGCAAAATGCAAACATAAGTTATTACAAAATAGTGACTGTACTTGAAAAGACGTTGAGATGATTATACGATGACCTTCAAAATCCAAGAGTGTTTTGTCTGCTCGAATTTCAAAAGCGGTCGTACCGTAATAAAAAATTAAATTAAAAAATAATGATTGGAAAATAAAAGAAAATATTTTCGAATATTTTTTCAACACTTTATTTTTTTTTATATGAACTTATTGATTACATCATATGTTATAGTCTTTTAACCAAAACAACCTTCAGCAAGGCAAAATCATTTCAAAAAAAAGCTTGAAAAGCACTTTTCCATCTAAATTCATTAATAGCTTACTTATGCTCAGTCAGAAATGATAAAACGTCTGTATGTCCGAAACAATAAGACATAATAAGCAACTTTACAATAAACCGTTTCAGGTTTCAAACATGCAGTCTTTTTAAGGTTTCTAGTAATAAGTTTACCACGTGTTATAATACTTTGCATGCTGTTTTTATCTTCATATAAAATTCAATCAGTAAAGGATTCTGACTGACATTAAAGTTTGTCTTGCTGAGATGCACGCCTCAAACGAAAACCAAAAAAAAAAGAAAGTTTAAAAGCTATACGTACATTGAAATAGAATAAATCACTTTTTTTAAAGGTAACATCTTATAATGTAGAAGTATTGTCTTTTTATTTTATTAACCCGATGCAAATCGAATTTATTTTCCATCCGATTCGATAACTCCATATTTTACATTTCTAACACGAAGGAATATATTATTAAAGGTAACTAACTCTTAGCGAGTTTGCAGGGTTTCCATTGAAAAAGCCCTCGATATAATTTCGAAATCGTACAAATCGTGTGACGCTAATTTTAAAAATTGTTCAAGTCATACACGATTAGAGACTAGCCGTGCAACGAGAATTTTTCAGATTCGGGATTCGGAATTGTGCGCGGTTTCAAGACTAGCTATGGATTTAAACCGTTTATATTTATTATTTGCTTTTTTCTAAAATTTAAATCTTTTTAAAAAGCATTATGAAGTAACACAAGTCGTTGTCGAACGTCTTTGTCGAAGACATTAAAATACTTTGTCGAGCCATAGTTAATTTCGATACTATAGGCCTAAATTAATTCAATTTACATAAACGAAATTCTAACAAAACCGAATCCCTAATTGTGGTTTGAACTAAGATTTTCCAAGTATTATATAAAAAAATACCGGAGTTTGTTTTCTCAAAAATCAGCAGCCTAGGCTAATTTTTCTTCACACACTGTTGAAGGGTTTTATTTTTATTATTATTATTATTTTTATACAGCATTAATAAAAATCCATCGGATTTTGATATTGTGCAGAATATACTTTATTTATTTAATCGATGAAAAGATTTTTGCTGATTACAGACTCGACTAAGCTACAATTATTACTTTATACAAATTCTCTTTCTCGATTATAAAAAATCCTAATATTGTCAATAATTTAGTAATTAAATTATTTATTCCTTTTTACCCGGAGCTGATAAATATTACTCGATTAAATTCGTGATGACTAGAACCAAAAAAAAATTTACAAACAAACTCGATTTTTTTGATTAGATTGATCAAAATTAAATCCCTGTCAAGTTGTAAAAAGAACATGACCCGAAGTTATTAAGAAAATTAGGTAACACAAAAAAGTTATCCGAACCTTTTATCTGCTTCGATTCTGACACTTCTGTTTGTTTGTGCCTGTTTTCGGACTTTCTCTTTTCTTTAGCGAAGAAAATTTCCAGCTTTTATGTCTGATCACTAAGTAAGACTCTATGCTTCAAGGCACCCAGATCGAAAGGCCGAACAATTTTTATTTTTGCTTTACGAAGCAAAATACGTCGATGACATAGATTACACGAATATTTTTATATAGTTTGTAGTAGTTCTTGTTATTTTATTTTATTTTGTAAAAATTTTCTGTAATCGCTAATGAATAAACGATCAGTTAAAAAAACTAAACGAATTTGAATGCTCAAAAATTGTAAATAAGCATGAAAGATAAATTTTTTACCGGGAAAATATTCGTATTGCAATTATCAATACGGGTTTTCTATAACGACCAATTTTTTCTTATAGTTATAGATCGTACGATCGACTTCAGTATTTATTTAGGTTATAAGAACCACAATAATTTATCGAGTCTACCCTTTCATCATTTAAAAACCATTTTGGTTATTTAAAATTTGTAAAAACCTTATTGGTGTTTTTATGTCGCACTTTATATAATTATTTATTTAAGTTATTTCTCTTGCCTTTTGTTTTTTTTTTGGATTTTAATTTTTTTCTAGAAAATAAAATTTAATCTTTATTATTATGTACAATATTGCAAACGGATTTTCATAACTACAATAACAATAATAATATTATTACTAGTAACTAGAGTTACTGTACAAGCGAATCTCCAGTCACAATTTTAGTGAAAGACGTGTTACATATATCAAAACAAAATAACGACTCAAAACCGATCAACGGTCGCACATCGTTCAGATTCATTTTAAAAATAACAGTTAAGATTAAATTTACCTAGCTGGAAACAAAACTCATGATCATAAATAACAAAGATCATAAATAAAATGAAGATACACAAAAAATTTTGGGTGTAAAATTGTCAATCATCAATACGTATGAAAAAAAAAAAAAAACTCGAAGTTATGGCTGAATAAACAGTTAGGTTTAAAACTTCGAGTTTTCCTACTAGAGAACGACTCTATTCGAATAACAACATAAATTTTATCACAGAGTTTTCTTGCTTACCATTTATTGTTTCTCGTCAGTTTTACTAAGTCTTTGAATGCACAAGATCGACTGAATTCGATTTTAAATATATTAAAATTGTAATTACTGTATATATTTAAACAACTTTGCAAAAGAAAAGAAAAAATCTTAAAATCCCGAGAAAAAAAAAGCCTACCTATTTTATACATAATTATGTGGCTAAATTGGCGGAATGGAATCATGTATTTTTATGCTTTTTTAGTAAGTTTTTAAGTATTTATTTATAAAAAAAAAAAATTAACGACCCAAAATTTAATATTTTTTTATTAAATTATCAGCAAAAATAGATAAAACTCATTTAAAAATACATAATTCCATTCCGCCAATTTAGATACATAATTATGTATTTCCTTTTTTTCACGGGATTTAAAAAACTCAAAAATCCGTTTGCCGTAGCAACCGATTAGAAAAGCAGACTTCAATTAAAAATATTATAAGACAAAATTTAAAAAAATGAATTTTTCAACAAAAAAAGAACTTAAATACTTAAAAAAGTGTTTTCGATAATAATTCGTTTGACCGAGATCATTAAGGAATATAATTTCATAGACCTATATCGAATAAAAGCGAATTTTAAAAAATTAAGATTTTACTAAAGGACCCATCCAAAAGATTATTTTGTTTGGGGGAAAAAAAAAGAAAAACACTAAAATGCTTCCGACAAAGTAATGAGCTAAAAAATGGCCATCTGGAGGACTTCAATGCTAGCTCAAAAATAACAATAAAGGTTCATGCTTTTTCTAAGTAAATAATTTAATAAAACCTAAAACAGAGAAATTTTCTTTTCGGCAATTTTCATGAAATCAGCCTTAAACTAACTAAATTAGAGATCTTAAAAGAGACTAGCAGGATCCGGAACTTTTGGTAAATCGACAATCATTTCACTTACAGGATATTATTAAACAAAACCGAAAGCAACTCCCTTAACGGTCAATCTCCTTTAGGGTCTCTCAGCTTAGTTCAGTTCATTCATCTTTGGATAAAAAAATGTCGCTTCGACAAATTGCTTACAAAATTTTAAACTTGATCGGTTAAATTTTTTATAAGAAAAGAATAGACGAGTAAGTATGGGAAAAAGTGGAGACGGAGAATCTTTTAAGGGAACGGAAAAATAGCAGTAGAAGAAAAATATACAAAATCGTACTGAAGATTCGCTTCAGTTTGTATCTCTTAAATTCAATGCTAACCATAAAATTTAGTACTGCGTACCTAAAACATAGCAACATTTTCCATTACTGACTATAATACGAACCTTTTTTAATAGGCCAAAATTTTAGAAACCACGCTCACCTAAATACAAAGATTGAACGATAGTATCTCTATCTGGTAACTGCCTGACTTTCATAGAACCGTCTGCCCCGCAAGAAAACAGCCTCGATCCGGAATCGACGTGCAACTGCGTCACGCCTTGGCCTATGTTTTTAAAAAAAGAAGACCTAGCATGTTCTCCGGGAAACGAGTACAAAGTTTGATTGGTTGCGTTGCCCGCCAAGCTCCATATCTGTAAATTATAATTTCCTTTCGTTCCTTTTAATTTCTTTTTCCTTTTAAAGTTACAAATTGTGCATACCTTAATGTCGCCGTCTGCCGAACCCGTTACGAAATATTCTTCCATGGGGTCGACGGCAACACATTTAATGGCAGATTCGTGGGCTTGAAATTTGAGACGCAGCGAGCGTTGTCTCACATCGAAAATGCATACGTCTCCCCTCTTCCCAGCCGATATGAGGTACTGATGTTGCGGAGCTAATACTAAACTAGAGGCGCCTTGGTCGTGACAAGTAAATGCTAAGAAAATTCCAAAAAAACGTATTAAAATCAGTTTACTTTATTCTTGAAAAAGTAACGAGTAGCTGCAAGCAATGAATAGTTTGGGAAAATGGCAGAGTGTTTAAAAGGCCTTTGATTTTTTTTAAAAATAGAAAGACAAAAGGTGAGAAGCTTTCTTTGAAATTTATCCTTTGTCATGATAATTACCTGCAATCATCGCCTTTTTCTTTGGTAATAACGAATCCCATATGGCTACGTTTTTACTTTCTGAAGAATGGCCGGCCGTGGCCACCATGCTACAGGAACCCAAGAATACGAAATCGCTTGTTACTTTATTATGGCACTGGTGAGACTGAAAAGATAACCATTAACCACGGCGACGTTAAAAAGAAATCATTTCCTTCGACCCAAACAAGTAACAAAGCACTTACAAAAAACGACCGGCTATCGCTGGAAGAAAGCCCTACTTGAAACAAACTGAGTTTTCCGTCTCCGTCTGCGACGCCGAATTTATTACCGTGCTGACTGAAACGAACGCGGGTCACTTTGG
This sequence comes from Liposcelis brunnea, assembly GCA_023512825.1. Taxonomy (NCBI): domain Eukaryota; kingdom Metazoa; phylum Arthropoda; class Insecta; order Psocodea; family Liposcelididae; genus Liposcelis; species Liposcelis brunnea. Next base: position 274,395 of record CM042066.1, on the reverse strand, counting down.
CAAAAGCTCCTGGAGCTCGAGGGGTCGAAACGGGTTGAATAAGTCCCCATTCCCACATTTGAACGGAGCCGTCTTGAGATCCGGTTAAATCTGGAAAATACAATTAATGTAAAAAAACAAGAGCGGTCTCTTTAATCAAGAAGAAAGGAATCCTTACACAAAGGAAGCAACGGATGAGCGCTCATTCTTCTGATGCCGTCCACTTTGTGCTTGAGGACCTAAAAAAAAAAATCAAAACTTATTAGCGAGGGAAAAAAAGAACTTTTGCCCGAATCGAATCGAAAGCTTAACAAAATCCTACTCTAAAATTTTCTATATACATTACTTGGTGCTACCAAAAACAATATGAAAAAATCCCGAAAACGTGCAAAAGGCAGAAACCAAAGGCGGAAAATAATCCAAACGTTTAAATAAAGGAAAAGATAAAGAGTTAATCGGTTAAATATATGATAGCCGATGGTAAAAGTTTAAAAAAAAGAAATGAAAAAGAAATTGACGGTGCAGAAAATTTTCGTGTCAGAGTATAGAGCACTAAATGGTAAATATTTGGGAAATCATTCACACGAGAAAATAAAGACAACAAATATTTTGCCGACAGCATAAAAAAATATCATATTGTATATAACATTACTTTCGGTTTTTTACCCTTTTATTTCAAAATAAAATCCATGGATGTAACATGTAAAGGATTCGGTTTATAGCCTCACCGGTTTTAGCAAGTGCTTCGATCTGTCGATGACGAATTGACAAAAGGCAGGGTCGTGCGACCCAGGAAAGTTGAGTCCTTTCATCTGTGAGCAATGCAGCGTGAACATACAGAGTAAACATTTAAGAACACGTAAAATTAAAACGCGCCGCTTCTTTTCGTCTGTACCAAGTTATACTTTAAAACGGAAATTTTAATTTTTATAAAAATAATAAGGATTTAATAAAAGTGCTGACTTCAGAAAAACAAGTGCAAACGAATAAAGCCGAAAGTTCTCGTTTTCATTGTGCGCTTTAACATTTGATTAATCACGGTAGGTTCATACGATTAAGTGACTGTTTTTTATCAATATCAAGACGAAACCGAGTTACTCTAAATTTTTGAAAATAAAAATTTTGTCCTTTTTTATATAGATATAAAGATGGTTAGAATATTAGGAAGAACTTTCAAACTGGAATAAACAGTGAAAAAGATTCGAGCGTTAAAAAGAAAGATCAAAATCAAACATTTAATTTGATTTGTATCAGCAAAAGGAAACCGATTGCCTGATTTCGTTAAAAATGATTGCAGAATCACTCAAATAGTCACATGAGTATTTACAAAACAATTTGGACAAAGCTACGGAAAAGAAAAAAAAAATAAAATCTTACTGTTACTCGAATTTTAACCGGTTTGTCCGACGGAATCTTTTTCGAAGACTGGGACGTCTAACCAAATAAAATAAAAATAAAAATCAGTAAATGTTTGTTGAATAAATTAAAATTTTTCTTATGTATGCATGTGACTGATGTTTTGTAGAAAGTGATCGGTTTGCAGATTTGAAAATGAGAAAGGATTGCGCGTTCCTTATAAAACATGTGCAGCCAAGTTTTCGATTTCTTAAAATACAAGTGATTTTGTTTCGGGAGCAATTAAATGGAAATGTGTATTTATTATTTTATTTGTTTTAAATAAAGTTGTTTGATTTTTTTTTTGGTTCAAACAAATTTTCCCATTTAAAATTTCTTTGGTTTTAGAAAAAAATTTACTTACAACTGATGCGCCTCTACCGGTCTGCCCGGCTAATCCTCCAGGTTGCGGGCTGGCCGATACCGAATAATTATGAACGTTTGCTCCTCCTGTGGCTGGCGAAGTTTGACTTATGATCGGTTTATCCGCTGCCGTTTGTATGACTAGGTAACTCGAAGCAGGTAAAGATTCCGGTTCCCTACAAATAATTTTTAAAAAATAAAATTTCGTTTCGTTGAATCTAGACAAAATAAAGATAAGCTTGCCTCTTACTTGTTCAAATTAATAATATCAAACTCGCACTCGTCTTCTAACCAAGAAGGTAATTCCAAGAGCAACGATATGTCCATTTCCTGAACTTCTCTCGGAGTTGCCAATGATAAAAATCCCTGGTTAACCTAATTAAAAAAAATAAGGTTTCAGTTTTGAGGCACATCTATTTAAGTTGGCGTTAAAATTTCGAGCGATATCCGTAAATACCTGATTTAGGCAAAATGCAGATATTGAGTCTTGTTCCTTATGAATGATTCGGACCGGCTCAGGCAAGCACACTCCTCCGTTGTCTCTTCTGTCGTCTCCGTAGATTTTCACGTTATCGTATGTGGTATTGTCCAGGAGAGTAGAAAGAGAACGCTTTTTGCCGAAAACGCAGCGTATAAAAATATCTTGGACGGGTTCTTGTCGGACCAAAAAGCACCACAATCTACGGGCAGGTGCTGCTGAAGCGTGTCTAGGACTGCGAAAGAAAACAAAACGAAATTTCGGTAGATCTATTGCACTACACCTTCTAATCGACTAATCATTTATACTGACTGGAAAGGAGTGTTGGTTTTTTCTAGCAAAGATCTATATTTATGGATGGCTGGACCCGTAGCGGTGCTCTCGACGTAACAACCTGGAATGTAGTCGGCAGGGGCCGGACCCCGGGCGTCCAAATCTTCTTTTAAGCTATCCTGCCAATGAGCCAGACCTCTTAAAATCCCGTGTATCAGAGGAGAACATACGGGTAGTTCTGAAAAAAGGAAAAGGAAAAATTTTGCTATAAGCAATTAAACGCTTCTTGATTGTAAAAATAAAAATAAAAAAAAAACGAACCGTTCATCTCGATACCGGCAACGTTTAAAAAGTCTTGCAATTGTATTTGTACCAGTCTGAGCACGGCCAATCTTATTATGGACCAAGAATAGCTAAACGGATTAGAATGTTCTGTGTTTTCGTCGTTTTTCTTTTTCTCCCTTCTCGCTGTTTCATTATTATCGAAAACGTCTTCCTCTTCTTCGTCTTCATCCAAATCGCTTACTGCTGAATCGGCGGAGTCGTAATCGACTTCGGCCGCATCCGTCTTTGGTAAATTAGGCTGTAAAAATTTATTTTTATTTTTATTAATTTCGACTTCATTTTTTTGAACAAAAAAGAAAAAGAATAATAAAAATACCTTAATTAAAAAGTATGAGATCATAGACATTTCGGGAGGTACGAACTGTTCGCGGTATGTCGGTTTGTCTTCTTTCATCGCTGGAGCTCCTCCTTGCGAACTGAATTGCCCCAGTAATTTCATGTTCAATCTCACTCTCTGCTTTGTTAAAGAAGTCATAGCGTTCCACATTCCCGCTCCTTCGCTGCTAGATTCTTTCTCCAACCGAGCGTGAGAAGTCTTGAAAACAAACGGTTTTCCTATTATTTCTTTGCCCGAAAAGCTTTCGCGTAAAATCGAGAAAACAAACCTGATTTGAAGTAGTGCTTGCTGCCCGTAGGAGCTTTTTAACGCCTCCGCCGTAAAGCGTAGCCCAAGTTTGGTTGGTAAATTTATGACCTGCGATACGATAAAGGATGTGACAATCGCACGTGGACATGGCGTACACCGTTAAACTCATGTAAGTGGCCACGAAAGATTCGCACAACAAAATGTTCAGCCTAGGGGTGTCTTCGTCTTTTTCGCGGGCTAAAAGAGCCCGGAGATTGGTCACGCCTGAAAAAAAATTTTTAAAAATGACAACAGAGTTCGATTGACGTTCGATAAATGTAAATTTTACTCTCTCTTACCCGGCCATTTCGAAGGAGGCGTCGTAACTTGGAGAGGTTCGTCGAGCGAGTAACGTCGTTTTCTTTGACCGCAAGCAATTAAATGACTGCTCGGATACATAACGTTTAATCTGGCAAGAGTTTCCATACCCGGGCTTTGAAAGCCGTCGTACTGCTGTTTCACGCTGAAAGAATCCGAATCGCAAAGACTTTGATAAATACACGCCGACAGAGCGATCGCCAAGTCCCGAAGAACGAAGACTTCCGTGAATAAAGTTCTGGACGGCACAGGCGGAGTGCGAAGTTCGACCATGGTTTGCAGCATGTCGTGAGCTTGGGACTGAAAACGAAACGGAAATTACTTTAAACGCTTGAACGATCCAGATTTCGGCTGAAGGCGATCACTTACCTGAAGGTGACGAATAGGATCGGCTATGACCGTTTTGTTACATGCAACGCTTGCAGACAACAACGGAAGAGTAGTGGGAAACGGTAAAGGCGATAAGAGTTGTTGTTGCGTTTTCTCCTGCTGAAGTTCTTGAAGTAGCAAAACGAGTTCCATTCTAACGGAGGCGAGACCCCCTCCACTAGCACCGTGCAGGCTGCAGTAGCTCAGTAAAGTTCTTAACAGAGTTTCGTTAGCTAGAAAAAAATTGGGACGGCGGAATAAATATGCGACCTATGCCGATAAAACAATATTGATCGAATCTAATGGTTACCTTTTAGCCATCTCTTCCTTTTGGCTGCCCTTTCGACTTTGGCTTCGAAATCCAGTTTTTCGGCCATGAGAATTTCGTGAAGAGTAGGTTTTTCACCTGGCCTCATCATCGTAGGTGTTCCGGTATAATCTCTGCTGTCTTGACCATCCGCCATGCCCTCTTCTGTAAGTAAACCATCTTAATGGCAGACAGAAAGGAAATCGAATTGATTAAATATGGATTTTTTATGCACCTGCGACCCCGTAATCTGCATCTCCGCTACTATAATTGCAAAGTTGCCTCAAAGCGTCGACTTCTCTCTCTAGCCAAACGTAAAGTTGATATCTAAGCTGACCTCCGTCTACTTCGAATCCCGTCGCTAAAGTGGACAATTCTTCCATAACGATTTTTAAGCAAGCAACAAATTTCAGTTGTTGAGCCATTATATCGAGCACGGTATCTGTAAAATTCAAATTTTAATTCTGATAGAAATAACTCAAAAGAAAAAAAGTACCCGTTTTTACCTTTCAACTTCTAATTAAAAATACCTTTGTTTTCCTGATTCTCTTCGTTTTCTTCGATAGACTCGGCAGCCTTTTTATCAGAAATTTTCATTTCGATCTGTTCATCATCTTCTTCTTCATCTTTATCTTCGTCGTCCCATTTAATTGTAAAGTCTTCCTCGGCGTTATTTGACATCGGCTGAGACCTTTAATTTATAAAAGTTGATGCAGTCGTTAAAAAATGAGCAGAGGATGCTAAGGCACCAGAGTTACTACACTAACCAGTCGAAACCGGAACTCGTCTGGTTGGACACCGGTTGAGTCCAATCGAGCCCTTGGGACGATGCCGGAGTCGACCAATCCAAAGAGTCCGAATTCTGTTTTCCTTGCCTTTGAACCCCGTTGTCGCCCCAGTGAAGAATGCCGGTATCGATCTGATAATCTTGGACCCTCGCCTTGATCGGGCTGTTGAGCAGACCTGAAAGTGATCGGCATGCATTACAACCAAAAGAGCCGATAAAAGAATCAACTTAAGTGCACAATCAAAATCAAAATCAAAATTAAGCTTACTAGGCGAATCGTTTCCGTTAGGCTCTATTACTTTGTGAGGCAATTTCGATAATACTTCTAGCGCTAAAGCAGGGCATCCCGCTTTAAAATGAGCGTGTGCCGTCGTAAAATAAAGCTGTCTTTCTAGAGGAGTGATGGAATCTTCCAGCAGCAATTGTTTATCGGGATTATTCGCCGGCTTAGAATCCGTGTTATAACTAAACCCGGATAAAACCACTTGGGTTTTCTTTTTATCCAGAGCCGTGCTTGCTATGTATTGCCGAATAAGCAAAGGGTGAGTTCGTAAGTACACGTAAAAATTAAATACGTTCGGATTTGCTAAATAAGAAAGAGAAAAAAACTTTATTTTTAAAAAACCGTATTAAATTTGGTATCATTAATATAACGTTTCAAAAGCTTACCAGAAGTGGATTCCGGTTTGTCGTCGTTGTACTGCGAATGCATGGAACCAACGTTGGTTTGTAAAAGAGTGTTTAAACTTCCTGTGTGATCCTTAAGCATCCATAATGCCATGGATCTTAAAAAGGGATCGGGATGAGCTCTGCTAAGGTCTTGATTTTTCCCGTCGGCATCGCAGCCTAAAATCTCTTCGTATAAAAGACGCTTTAATTGCTCCGGAGTCGAGTCGAGCTCGCTCTCATACAAACGAGCAATCACCATTGCTAATTGGAAATCTTCTAACTTGTTTAAGCACACCTAAACAAAACCAAAAACATTTTTGAAACGAAAAACGCGATAGTCGGTCGAAAATTTCGTCCGAAAGATATCGAAAGGTACCTCGATCGCATCTCTCAAGGCACCGGCTAAAAGAAAAAATGCAGCTGCATGTTCGAATCTTTGTTTTCCGAGTAAGGCAAAAGCGTTTTTTAAGGCTGCTTTTCTCCACCTGTCTTCGGAAAAGTTGTTGGATAAAAATGCTGTCATTCTTTCGTCTCTCTTGGACCGAAACAATCCCCAAACCAAGCTTTTCTTTTTCATGGCCAAATAAAATATAGCTGCATCTAACGGATCTTCCTTAACCATGTATGAAGCCTTTGCAATCTGTAAAATGAAATTATAAGCTAGACCGCGAGTACGAGCCAAGAAAAAAAAATTGGCGCCGACTTACTTTCTCGATGCAAGTTTTAAGCAAGGTCGGGCTTCTCAACCACCAACCGACACCCAACTCTTTTAGAACTGACCATTTAGGAGCTCCTTTCGCATAACTAGGAATTAAATGCAATAGTTCTTCTTCCGATTCGGAATGAAAAGCCCAAACTAAATTGTTCGTTCCTACTCCTTGTTTTTGGAATTGCGCTCTTTGAGCGAGCGGAAGGCAACGAATCAAGTAATTGTAATGTTTCATTGCCAAAAGGAACCTAAGTCCGCAATCGTCCAACGAATCTAAAATATTGGATCGAAAAATTTTTATGAAAATCTTGAATCGAAGTAATTAACCGAAACGAACAACGCGTTAGGATGCGTTATCCAACTTTTGGCACGAAAAGGTTACCTGTGGAAATGTCTTCGCCGTGCGGGACGCCCGTTAAATTTTCCTTGGCGATGGCGGTTTTCGCGGCATCTATGGCAAATCTTTCGGCAAAATCCGTGTTGCAAGTGGAGACGGTATCGGCTAAAGCTAATAAATGCATCTGGTCTAAGCTAGACAGACCCGGTAAATGTGTGTGAGTCAACAATCTCGATAACAATCGACCCTAAGGGAAGGAAAAAACCCCTTTGCATTTTAAAAAAAAATCCCCTTTGCTAATTCAATTTCGAAGCAGGCCGTAATACCTGTCTAGGTCCGAAATGGCTCAAGCCTTGTCTCTCTATGTTTCCGGATTGCCTCCTGTCGGACCTTCTTGCACCTTCGGGTTCGTCCTCTAACAAATCATCTAGCGATTCGTTTTCCATGGATAGCTTCCCATCAAATAAATCGTTGTAATCTTGATGATCTTCCGAACTTTGGGCCGTGTTAGTTGCAGTTTCTTTGTCTGCGGCTAATAAGGTCCACAAAGGTAAAGGAGGTATCGATGTAATCTCCGCATAATCGAGAGTAAGTTCCTCTGGGATGGCAGTCGTTGATCCCCTTTGTTCCAGAGGACTGGTAGTTCCTGATAATTGTTTTAAGATTAATTGTGGCAAAAAATTTCTATAAAGATGCGAACGTTTCGACAGTTTTTTTTTTCAGATGCCACAGCTTCTCGACTTACCTGCATAACTGACGGATAAAGTCCTACTTCTTGACCAGCCTCTTTGTCGGATGCTCTCGTCATCGCCTCCCGATGAATTTCGAGCCAAGCACGTGCCGGATATGCATCTCACTAGATGTGCCAATATTGCTTTTACCCATCTTATTTTTCCGGAATTCAACAATTCCATTAATTGCTTAGGATGATATTGAGGCAACACCGGGCAAGCTATTCGACTCGCTTCGAACAAACCGTAATCGGGCATATAATCTAATGTAGCTTGTTCCGATTGATTGCCTGTATAAAAATGTCAAATTAATTGTTTTTCTAAAAGAAAAAAAAAGATAAGGAATAAAACTTGCCTTTTTTCTTTTTGCCACCTTCGTTGGCAGTGAGCATGGTCAAATTGATGGAGCTGACTCTAGATAGATGTGGCATCGAACTGACGTTGGCTAACCTTCTTTGAGACGATTCCAAAGCTAAGGATTTTAAATCTTCGTCTCTTAAATTCCTTGTGTCTTGTGGTTCTTCCGATTCCTGATGCGTCAGCTCCGAACTATGCTTAAAATCGGACGAGACTAAAAAGAAGAAATGAGTCTCGAAACAAAAGGGAAACGAAGATGACTTGCTATTTTTTTACAAACTTACACGAAGATTTCCATTGAGAGTACACGTGCATTTCGCTATCCATTCCGACAACAAGAATACCGTCTCGAACCCAGGAAATTTGCATCGGCAAAGGCGGCAAGCCGTCGGCAGTGGATAAATCGATGCGCCTTAATTTCATCCATCGTATTTCGTCCACGAAATTAGGTGCAGCTAAAGAAGAGGCCTTCCGCAGTATGGGCCTGTTGGTCGTTTGAGATTCTTTCATGGCTTTCATGTTCGCCTGCGCTAAATCCGAGGATACGGGAGTAAATAAAAGAACCTTAAAAAAAACAAAAAAGACGATCACTTGAAAAATTTATCGTCGAGTTTAAAACTGGCCAAATCAGATTCCAAAACTAAAATTACCTTACTTCCTACTCCGACCGTCAAAATGTGAGAACCGTCTTCTTTGGACACCCAATCCAATTGAACCAAATGTTTTTGAGTAAGGGGGCAAACGTTACCGTGATCCGTGATGCTTTTTCTCAAACTTTGAAGAGTGCTAAAACTCGGAACGGCCAGCAAACTGGATACCGGTTTGTGTAATTCGTGGGAAATTTCTCCATTTTTCGGCGACAATAATTCTTCTTGAGAAACAGATTTTATAAAACCAAACTTGTGTTTTTTATTGTGATAATTTTGATCGTGCAAAACGCTGAGATCTAGATTAGGATCTATTTTGATTCGAGGCAAATGAATGTTTTTCAAATGTATGGTATCTTCGAGAATCTGCAAAATATTATTTTCAGCGTTTCAGAACCGAAACGTTCTATCACATCGTTTTATTTATTTCTTAGACTACGTACCCATTCCGATCCTCCAGTGCTTTCGCATTCGTAAATGGCCACGCAAAGATTTACATATCTCGAATCGGGATCGTTTTTCGAGGGTCTCGTAAAAGATTTTCCGTATTTGTAAGCGCAAGCTATCCTTCCGCTATACGCTGCCGAAATGTTAAGCGGCTGCCCCGAAATTTCGATCACTGACTCCTGGTCTTTTCGAACCATCTCCCACTCGCACCACTCGTAAGAAAAACCTGCCGCTTTGTCGCTAGGCATCCCCTGTTTCGTTACTTTACACTTCCAAAATCTAAACAAAAAAAAAAAAAAAAAAAAAATTAATAGATCGAAAAACGAACGTTTTTGCAAAAATGTTGACCTGCAGATAGTGAAAATGTCAAAAACGAACCTGACGGTCGAATCCGAACAAGCGGTAACGATTATGTACGGAGCAAAACAAGCCGGATAAATGGATGCGGAACTTAAATGTCCGGCTGCAGGAGCAGCGTGTATTACTTCGACACCTTCAGGTAAGGACAATTCTTGCGTGCATACCTGAAATAATAAAGTGATGATTTCTAATTTCGTAACTCGAGAGTACAACAAAGGATGAAATTCTGTACCTCAGAGCTAGAACGTCGAATTTGAAAACCTAAAGATGGCTGATTTTCATAATGTAAACACGAAACATCGCCTTTTTGAGATTTTCAAATTCGCCGTTCTAGCTCCGAGGTACAGAATTAAGATTCTTGATGAATTTTGAAAAAAGAATAATATTGTTAGCAATTCTTTAAGTGCAAAAAAACATGCAAAAAAACGGAAGGAAAAAAATTACTTTGGTAGTCGTTATAAGTACATGTGAAGCGTGAACCATGTCTGGGTCGGGTTTATTGTATTCCACTGTACTGGAGCGAGCATGGGCTTCTAGCTCATCTTCGTCTTGAACAATATGACTGTCAGGGACGTAAATCATACTCCCGGACATTTCTAAAACACAAATAAAAATGCAAAGAAATGTGCCTCGACAAGAAAATCAGTAGCAATTAGTATTAAATTTATTAATTGTAAAATTATGCAAAACAACTTTTAAAAGCATTTTGGATTCGATAACGAGAACGCTTACCTGGCGAAGACGGTTGAGAAGCAATTACCAATCGCCACATGTGCACTGTCGTTCCCGTACCCGTCCTTTCTAAAACGACGATATAAAAAGGTTCTTCGAACACTGAGGATTGCTGTAGATCGACCATCGCGCCGAGTTGAGTTTCCATCAGCCCCAATTCGGGACCCGTTTTGTTTCCATCGGAAACGACTTCGCATCTTTCTCCGGTGATCAATTGCTCTTGGAAAACGTGTAGGAACTGCGTGTTTTGCCAATCGTGAGTCGCATCCGAAATTGCGTCGAGCTGAATGACGCAACCCGGTCTCGACGTCGATTGCTGCGATACGATTTTAATTTTATCGTGCAAAGAAGAATGTTTTATACCATCGTCGGAAGAATTCTCGGTCGATAGACTGACCAACGAGTCCTATCCGGGAAGAAAATCACTTTAGCCTCAAGAAGATTTACTTTTTCTCGAAAACCGAACGGATTTCCGGAAATAAACTTACCATCATACGGCTGCGTCTCTCGGAAGAAGAAACTTCTGCAAGCAGAGTTCTAGCATCTATAACGGCTTGATATACTCTTAAGCACTCGCCGTCGCTGGCAACGAAACATGCACTTGGTGAATTGCTCAGGTTTCCTAACGTCGTACTAGGAAGCAAAGTCGGAATCCACGCCACGTTCGAAAAGGCAGAAATCTCTGGAGAATTGATGCGAGCTAGTTCCGAAACGCCGCCGGATTTCGATAACGGCCCCACGGCGTCTACTCTCCAAAGAATTAATTCGCTACAAAAACCCTTAAAAAATTTTTTTAGTGATTATTTTTGATTTTCTTATTAAAAAACTACGACCTAGTCTTTTAAACAAGCCTTACGGTTTGCATTGTCAGCTCCTTTATTTCTCGGTCAGACTTTTTTGGGCAATCGGGTAAATTGTGATGAGAAGTAGTCAGCAGTAACGGCAAAACTGGGTGGCAGGTGATATCGTTTACTCTGAATCTATGTCCAGAAGCTCGACTAGCGTGACCTATGCTCAATACTTGCGAAAATTTAGATTTGTCGGCGAACTGTAGCTGCCATAAATTTAAAGTGCCTGGAAAAGATGAGACAGCGTGTTATAATCTTAAAAAGGTTTAACCGTTTTCCAAAAGTCCTAAACAAACCGTTGGAATGTTTCGAAACCATAGAAACGACGGGTGGTGTAGCCCCTAATATTTCCGAAATGTTGGTTCCGTTCCCGGATTCTACTCCGGTAGACGTGGTAGATCCCGGAGGTTTCGGATTTTTGGGCGGCTTCGCCTGCGGATCGCTTTCGCTCGGGTCCGCAGTTTCCTCTTCTACTACGCTCGGCAAAGGCGTCGACGCGTCGTGACAATCCAAATTTCCTGCAACCATTGAAAACTTTCGTACCCTTTTCGAAAAATTAAAACCGGTCATAAATTCTCTTGTTTTGTTACCGGGGTTCTTGGAAGCGGCGGCAGGCTTAACATTATCGCGATAGTGTAAAGAATGATTTCCGTTTGCGTTGTACAGGCACACGTGAGTCGACATCGTCATAGCGTCGCCTAAAGGAAAAGCGTTCGGAATGCGAGTGGAAAAGGATACTTGAGCTTGTCGGAACGAACCGGAGTGATATTCGTCTAGCCACTCGACCACCCTGCAATAAAAAAATTACAGAAATTTAGCCAAACCTGTAAGAGTTGGCAAAATTTCCTTCTTCTTACCAGATTAAAAAACTCCCGTCGATAGGATGGATCGAATATAACAAATCGGGACTGTGATGCCAATCCCTTAATAAACAATCTATTTTAGTGTCTAGAGAATCCGGTACGTGGCCGACGTTGGGTCCCGCGTCCGTAACCAACGAATTCATGGAAGTTGCCGCACTAAGGCTCTGGTGAGAATGAGCGCCGCTAGACGGAAAACTCCCTTGAGGGTGCTCGTCGCTTCCGCTTTCATCTTGAGAAACGCTTTTACTGATCCTTTGGTTCGTTTGCTTTTTCCCTAAAACAATAGCTTACGTTTACAAAAAAGGGGAACGAAAAAATTGAAACAATTGAAAGGAAAGCAATTTTACTAAGAACGTGTTCGTCGTGTTCCGATTCCAAGTGAGTGTCGGCGTCTTCTTTTTCGGCCATTTTTCTGTGGAGCTCCTGAAGAATACTTTCCGCTTGTTGCGAAAAATGCATCTCGTTGTTGTTTAACCAATGCAGAATAAAATTTGGTTCTCGATCGGGGTCTCCCGTCACCAAACTTGGAACGAGCGGGATATCTGTAACGATTTGAGTTTTTAAAGTGGATTCCATGGTTATTTTTGAAACGTTCGGAAGGATATCTCACCGGTTTCGGCGTTTACGCTGGCGGCCAAGTGAAAATGAAGACCGGGCGTCATACCTGTCCCTTGAAGTCCGTAGTTGTGAAAATCGTGAACGCTATACGTGGACAATAAAGTAGGAACGGGGCGATCGGCCGGCAAAGTTCCTGCACTTTGGCTGTGTTTTGCATGGCGCCTCAAATGAAAACACGTCCTGCAAAAGAAAATCTTCAAGTACAACGCCGGAGAGAAATTTGTATCGAAAAGGTGGCACTTACTTCATGTGTTTTAAACGTTGCATAAACCTGTGTTTGTGCCTGTGGGTTCTAAACTTGGGATTCTGAGCTGCCATCGGATCGAACTGATACATATTGACTAATCCATCATCGGGCAAAATTGTTTCGACCCAAATTCTGCAGATGTTGTCCTTGCACGAAGTAACCAACATGTTAGAAACGGAACCTCTGAAACGTTTTAAATCCGTAAAATTAATTAATGCGACATCAATCGGGGTCCGATTTTCAAACAAACTTACTTGGGCATATATTTACTGGTTTGACGCCACGAGAGGTGAGTTACAGCTCTAGGATGAGCTATGTATATGAAACTAAAATTAACTTCTCCAGAATGCATGGAATGGATCGAATTTTGACTGGCGGTAGTCTGGTCCACGCTTTTTGTTGGGAACAACACTGCCAACAAAAGAAAACAACATTTCTTAGAATTAGGAACATCGCGTGAACACACGTAAAAAGGAATCACAACAGTAAGATAAACTTTCTTGCAAAATCAAATTTGACTCACGGTGTTTATTTTCAAACCATATTTTCACGAGCCTATCGTTGTGCCCGGCAGTTGCGAAAAGTGTACCGTCTGGTGAAAAAGCCAAATGTGTAACGGGGGCAGCCGTTTTGCAACGCCACACGCATTCCCAAGCGGGAGATTCTTCTTCCGGAGCTAAGCTCGGCAGCGACTGATTATTGGAACCCATCCTATTTCGAAAGATAAAAAAAATTTGTTAAAAAATAATTGCAAAATTTAATAAATCTTTGTTAAATTTACTTACCCAGTAGTGGTAGGTTGGCATTCTTCTCCTATTTCGAACGTAACATTCGTATAGCCCCCTCCTTGGATATATTCGTCTTCGTGTGTCGGAACAATGTTCTGATGCCACATTTGTAATGTCTCGCCACCGGTGAGAAGTCTCGTTCCCTCCAAATTCCAAGATAAGGAAGTTATCGACGACTCGGTCGTTAACGTCCCCGTTTGAACCCATCTGTAATCCAGCTTTTAAAAAAAAGTAGAGACAACACAGATTTCATCTTTTTGGCTGAAAATATTCATTCCTTTCTAAAATTATTTAAAAACGGCTCTAATTATTCGTTGAACTGTACATCTAGCTTTTAATAATGACAACGATTTTATTCAATCAAGATTACGTATGACTAGGATCCTTACAAGGTGATTAAAGACGTCAGTCGTCGGCAAGCAATCAAATAGCGGAAAGTGTCAGCAAGTTAAAATATTATATTTCTATCCCCTTTGATTCGAAACGTTTCTATGATGGCGTTTAAAAATCGTTTCCTCGACGATCGCTTCAGATTTCTGACTAGAATCGTTACAAAACTGACTTTGTATTTACGGATAAAACGACAGAGGGGTCCCAAATTCTGCCCCAAACAATCGCAAAGTATTATAATGCGAGACTTTTTAATTTTGATACTATAAGTAGGATTCTCTTTAAAAGAGAAACTCGAGTTAAAACTTACCACGTGACTACTACTTGTTGGGATCAAAGGAGTCGGCTCGAATATGCAAACTTCCTTCTCGTAAGCGGCGGCTATTTTTCCGGTATCTGTCGAACTGTCCAAACAACTTATTCTCACATAATTATGTACGGCCCCAGGAATGATTTGGACTCGCTCGAAATTACTGGCGAGAATCACTATGTTGCAACCAGCAGCGTAGGCCTAAAAATTAATTTATAATCTTGTTTCAAAATTTTTAATTTCGGTTTTGTTGAAATCAAGGGCAGAGTTGCGCTTCGCCGTAAACCGCTTTTCGTTCTTATTTATTGTTGAGAGAAAAAAATACAACATTTTGCTGCGAAATCACCCTTACATTTTCATTCTGTGAAACAACAAGAAAATTTTGCAGCATGCAAATTTTTTTTATACAGATCGTTGAGATTAAAATGTGCTCCTTTTTTTTCTTTTTTTTGAAATCAGCTTCCCAGCTAATCCATTCGTATGAATATCCCCTCAAGAATGAGCTTGCTGGATAAGAGAGACTTCTTTTTTCTCAGATTTTTGTTTCCTAATCTAATAACAAGGTTTCTTGGTTAAGGGCTTGAAAGCAGACTTGATTTGAAAGTCCTTTTTAAAAATTTTTAAGCTCATAAAAAAAAGGTGTGCAAAGTATAGAAAGGCAAAGCTCAGAACCAAGTGCTTCGTTTAAAAAAGAGCCCACATAAAAAAAAAATTGCACAGATCTTATGATCATGCACTCTGCAAAAATGCTTTTATAAAAATTCCATAATTAGTTGTAAAAAATTATTTAAAGGAAATTGGCTGCTAAGCTAATCTTGTAAAATAAAGGTAGTATACATTTTTGTAATGTAAAATCTTGATTCCATTGTTTTAATTGTTATCATATATTTATCAGCTGAATACTTGTTGAAAATAAACAACAGCATACCAAAAGAGGTTTTTCAACAATAAAAAATATGCCTACTTTTAAAAATTCAAATCTTTTATTACATTATTGCAACTTTAAAATTCATTTCAGTAAATTTTGTCAAATAAAGCACATAGAACATTATAGATCCCAGCTTTTAATTCCAAGCCCATCTTTGCTTCATCTTAGATCATTTATAACTAGATAATCTATAAAACAGTTATAGACAGTTGACATTGTCCAGTCAAAAAATTTTTGAAATTTAATAATTGATCAAACAGCTTGAGCAAAACGATCAAAAGAAATAGTACTGATATCTGCCATCTTTATGTGTTGGGGACCTGTATTTTCTATTGGATCTATTCATAGTTGAACAGAAGAAGTAATTAATATTCGTTGCTGCTGAACTCGTGACCGAATATCAACTGTCATCGTAGACGAATATCATAAAATCAAGGTACGATTGTCTATTAGATAAAAAATACTCATCGAAAAAGCCATCGCACACGAAAAATATGTCTAAGAATGTGTGAGGTTCTTCTTAACAACTAATAAAAGATTTTAATTAAAACATCATACCGTGAAAGGTATTCCTTCGACGCTCCCAACAGCAAAACAGTGATCTCCGGAATTGCAGGCTCCACTTAAAACTTGGTGACGATTCATTATTAATACTTAAAAACAAACTAATTAAACACGTTAACGAAGAAAGAAATACATTTTTATACGTCTTGTATGTGGATTAGACATCTTGTATCGATAATGCACTACTTTAAAAAAATTAACGATATGCTAATCACAAGCAGACAGACATTTTCTATGAGGAATACACCGCTTGTTAAAAACAAATTTTCGTGGAATTAGACACCGGTATTTCCAAATCATGGCGGAAAATTCTTGTTGCACATTTTGAATTACAGCAACCGATATTATTAAATTATTATTCAATTCAAATTTCTTTTTTATCCTTCCGAAAAAAAATCATCAATAAATAAATACAACACTTTTTAATAAATCAATCGCAAAAAAAAATCATTATAGTTGACGATTCAACTACTATAAAACTTTTCCAGTTATTTTTAACAGCTTTTTTAACTAAGGTCATATGGATCTCGCAAAAGAACAAAAAATATTTTTAACTATTATTCACAAAATGTTCTTAAAAATATTAAAGTTTCATTTATATTTTTATTCATCTGATGTAAGGTGAACATACATAACAAAATATTCACATTTCGTGCTAGAGAGAATGAAAATCAACTTATCTAACAGACTTACAGTAAAAAAACGTTAACACACTCTCCATTTGCACCTGCAAAACGTTT
Organism: Liposcelis brunnea; assembly: GCA_023512825.1. Taxonomy (NCBI): domain Eukaryota; kingdom Metazoa; phylum Arthropoda; class Insecta; order Psocodea; family Liposcelididae; genus Liposcelis; species Liposcelis brunnea. The sequence continues at coordinate 257,871 of CM042066.1, read as the reverse complement.
TAATTTAAGAAAAAAACAATGAGGAACAGGAATTTATAAAGTGCTGGACCTTTTATTACTGCTGATCCAAAGTAACTAGGGTTAATTTTGATTTACAAAATATTTTTAATTTGAATTAAAAATGATGTAATCCCCTGAACCAATCGGAGTTAGGTCTCTTGAGAAACATCATAAACAAAAAAAAAACTGCTAAATGAATAACGATCCCTAATTGACTTTCAGGCAGAGCGAAGGAAGGACATGAGAAGAAAAGACAAAGAGAAAGAAAGAAAGAAAGAATTAATGCACGACTTGAGAAAATAAGTTATTCGTTTTTCCTTTATTGAAAATTTTACAAAATGAAAAAACTCGAATTAAAATTTTTGAACTTAAAGATTACAATAATTATAATTTAGACTAATAAAAATTTAAGATACTGTACATAACAATATAAAGTGAACTAGAGGCATGAATAGAGTTTACAAGATTTTGAAACCGATAAAGCAGTTTCGATTTCGATTTACTGACACGTTCATCTTACCTTTTAACGTCAAAGAATATAAAAGCTTATCGAAAATGGAAAGAAAAATTTAAAACTTGGAAAAATAAAAAATGACTTCACCGTTAGGCTTGATGTAATATTAAAAACTAACGCTGCAAAATTATTGTACAAGTTAATATTTTTAAAAATACAAAATACCAAATCATAAATGAAACTAAGAGGCGGTTACAATAAATTCACCGACCAAATGCTTAGGTTTGGGCGTTACTAAATAATTACAATAACGGCAACGTTTCTATTTAGTTTTAATTTAACTAAAAACGTCTTTTCGCTTTAAGTTACAAGACCCCAGTCTTTAATACGTCTATCGTGAAAGTTCCAACAGCGTTTGGATTAACAATAGAAATTCTTAAAATATTATAATACTGAAACTCCACGGACAAAAATTATGGCCAAAAAACATAACATATGTTAAATTATAAGAAAAATATACCATTTTTTTTAACTTTCAGCCGGCGCTTTGCTAACAACAAGAAATAGATTTCCGCTTTTATATTTTAATCCAATTCTGATTTAATGCAGTCATAAAGGAATGGTGTAGAACAATTCAGCTCTGTTCAAAAACATCTAATTTGAAATATTTGCTTTTTTTTAAACAAAAGTAAATTTTAATCTTCGAATGTGAGTTTTTGAAAGTGCAAGTTCAACTTTATTAAAGACGTTTCGTATTCGCGTCAAACGTAATCTTAGCTTTAAATTATTTCCAAACCATTCTTTGTACGTGCCTCTTCAACAAATAATATTTTCTTAAACGTAGGTAACAGGATTATTATAATAGATTTAGAACAGATAAAAAAAGCAAGATGGTATATCTATTATAACAATAACGGAAGCAACAACAATTTTTTTAATTTGCATAAATTTAGCACGAATAAATCCTTTTTAAAACTAAAAAAACAATATAAGAGCTTTTGATTAAGGCTTATCATCTCCTACCAACGCAAAGGTTATCATGTAAAACTTCATCAAATAAAAGAAAATACTTTTCATTATTATTATTATTATTAAAACAAAAAAAAAAAAAAAAAAAAGTATTGTCTGGTTTTTAGGTAAAACATCTGCCTCAGACACTAACGGAATCTTTAAACAAAATAATAAAACGGATTTATTATATATTGCTTTCAATAATGTTGCAGATATAACATAAATAAAAGTACAGAAACACGCAGACTGCATTGATGTCAATATAAGTAACCTATAACTTTATACATCTACCAGCACCATATAAAAATTATAATTACTTATCTCGATAAATAATTTTTATCGGTATAAAAAGATTTGATTCTGAACAGTAATTTTTCTCGCTAAAGATTTAATGTTTTAGTGTGAAGAAACTCCCCACTGGCTCAAATCATTAATACAACAACTGAGATTTCAATTTTTGATTTCTTAAAATGCTAAAATAATATTTTTAACTTTAACTGTACATTATTTACAAATATTATTACTATTACTATTATTATTTAAAAGGTAACCTGAATATTGTTTATTCCGAACAGTCTAAATTTCGAAATATTGCACACCCTATTAACCACTAAAAACATTAAAATCTTTAGCAATAAATTTTTTTTGAAGCTACGTACGTAAAACTATGATTCACATTTTATAATGGGGCAGGTAAAGAAATTACACTTGAGAGCGAGTCCTTCGCCGAAGAAAGAAGAAATAACTTGCTGCCCATCTGTCCGCCGATCCTTAACACAAACGAAAATTAAACAATTCATGATTTTAAAAAAAAAACGAAACGACTTACTGTACTTGGGTTGAAGTACATGCAACCACATTTAACAAGATGGAAAATTCTGATCGAAAAAACAGTACCAACAATTAAAGGAATTCTATTAATTTTTTTTTGTCGTCAGAAGTTTTTTATTGTAAAATATTGCCTGACGATAGAAAAATATCAAAGCGCGAACCGGGACAAGACAATTTGATTTATTAGCTTTCTTAACTTTAGCAAGTTAAATCTTGGTTAAAACCGTTTAAACTGACTTGAAAAATAAAGCATTAATAATTTTGATAGCAGATTATAAAATGAATTTTTTCACAACAATTGATTGATATTACTAATGTTAAAAATAGTCTTTCGGAAAAGAAACACCGACGAACGCATCGTAGCAAGACAGATAAATATTGAAAATTTTTTTAAACCAAATTAAAAAGAATTATTGAGAGCATTTTTAGAAAAAAATCGGCCTGTAGCAAAAAACAACGTAATAATCTATTTGTTACTATCATATCGCTTTACACACCCTCGGAAAGAACAGCTTAATTTTTAGGCTATTTCTGATTTGTTCACACTGATCCAAGTTAAAAGCCTATTCTTTAAAAATATGTTCTGAGCCGGCGAGCTTCCAATACGTGATTCCGTGTTCCTTTTCCTAATTTGAATTTGAATGGAGTAAAAACTTGATTGATTTGTTTCTTATACATCATCAAGCAGAATGACAAGTACGGTAGCCGGTTCGAACCATTTAAAACAGGGCAACACAATCAAGACGATTAGGACTCTTAAGGCCATGCCGGATCAATTTAAATTGATGAAGAAAAAGTCGAAGCTTTCTCTCTTTTTAAGCGACTTGGAACTATCTTTCTTTAAAAAACCAATGAAAATTTTCGAACTGGTAATACTGCAAACGAGTTTAATACGATCACTTTTTCGCGGCAATAATATTCGAATTGCTACAGTATCATTACACCTAAAAACGACTGCTGATAGCAAATTTAAAGATTAATAACGTCTTCGGTCGGTTGAACGGGTTCTTTAGGAGGACTCGGAGAACCGGGACGATTCGAATGCACGAACGGTATCGGAAACAAAAAACCGCCGCCGCCGCCGCCGCCGCCGCTGCCACCGCCGCCACCACCGGAAGCGGAACTTTCTCCGTTGCTTTTCGGAATTTTCCGCATGATTTTCCCTGAAGTGATAAGTCGTCCGAAACCTTCTTGATGGGCAAACGCGTAGCCGGAACGTATTGAACGCCTCGTTCTTCGAGCCGAAGGCGTTCTGAGAACATCTTGTGATAATCGAGATCTGCAACAAAAATTTTATTTCGGAAATCAATTTTTATTCGGCAGGCTTTTTAATCGAAATAAATGCAAACAATACAATATGGAAACGGGAAACGAAGGAAAACGGTCGGGGTTTTTATCGAGAGGAAATATAGCACGGGATTTTGTTCACAGGGAAAAGGATCATCTGGAAAGAAATAAAAGCCTATTTCATCATACCATCAAAATTACAAGATCAATCAACAAACGAAAAAATGATTACCTAAATTTAAGAGCAGCCAGTCTTTGTTTAAGCCGAACTCTATCGCTAAGGCTAGGTTTGATATCCGCAAAGTAGAACCTCCAAGCCAGGACGGGAATTGTGAGAATGGTGACCGTGATTACGGTCGTGAACCAAAACATGGCTTCGTTCATTGCCATGGTCAACGTACCGACGTAAGCTCCTTGAATAGTATAATTGTAGGAATAATCCAAGACGAAGTAGAACAACAACGATCCCCACACGGTTATATGATTAAATATTGTCCAATAAGATGTATCTAATGCAATCTGCAATACGAAAAATGAATTAAAATCTCTAAAATTACAATATCAAAAAAGCAAAGAAACTAAAAGTTACCTGCGCTGTGACGACGATTACCAGTATCGTCGAAACGACGCTGCCCAGCAACATGTGATCAGACAGAATATATCCTTTCGGCGATATTCCGTCTTTGTAAGTTCCTGCAATAATTTGTATGATAAATTATCGCGAAAACGTTAGCTTGCACGGGGCTAGCTAATATCCTTGTTAAATACTGACCGTACGGTATCAAAAATATCACGCAAGAGGTGAAAAACCCGTGAAGAGCACTTTTGATGAACTCGACTTTATTAAATAATAAATTTCTTTGGCCGGCAACGTAAAGTTTTGGATAATTTAAAGAATTGAGATCACTGACGTCCTGATCGAATATTCCCAAGGCAAGGACAGGCATTGAGGTGTAAAACAAATTATATACAGCGATGAACATCGGATCGAACACGGTCTAAAAAAGTAATTCTCGATAGTAAAGAGCAGAATCGTTGGCCCTATATCGATCAATTCCGTTTAAATACCTGAGCGCTAAATCCGCAAAAAAACGCAAACCAAAAATGACAAAGAGTAAAGGCAAAATTCTTATAGAAAAAATATCTAAGAAATTTGCACATCCTATAATAAGACCATCTTCCGTGGACCAAGAGGAGCCGTTCCAAAAATCTAAATTGTGCTATGGAATAGTCAGAGGCCAACACCGCTTGCATCCCTTCTTGGCCGCTGATTCCGACCCCGATGTGAGCCGCTGCAACCAAACAATAGAAAATGCCCCGTGAGCTTCTTCTTATTAACAGTCCGGTTTTTCCGAAGAAAAAAATTTTTTTTTCACCTTTGATCATGGAGACGTCGTTGGCGCCGTCGCCGATCGCCAGCGTCACAGCTCTTTTGTTCTTTTTTATCATTTCGACGACCATCGCTTTTTGAAGAGGAGTGACGCGGCAGCATATCACGGATCTACAGCTGCTCGATACTTCCAAAAACAGCTGTTCCAGCTGCGGATGCAATGCGTGTACCAGCGAATGGCCGTTTACCACGATGGCGAACGTGGCCGGAGGTTCGGGTTCTTCTATAGTGCAACCGTTTGGATAATCCACTTCGGAACTAAAAAAAAAAAACAAAGAAAGCATTAATTTTTTTTTAAATCGAATTTTTGCTACTTTTTTGTCAATTTTTTTTTCCTTCAATAAAATCAATTCAATAAAATTTTCGTTACTCGTAAAAGGAAAACCGTAGGTCACAGTTGCTTTTCTCGCAATAATTAAAACAGTGCGAGTCTTCTGTTGCAGATCGTAGTTATAACTGACAAAAATGAGCTGATGTAATCAAACGAAGACAAAGTCGGATGGGTTAAAATTTACCAGCCACTTACCAAAGCGAGTGCAATAATAAAAAGTAAAAACTAAAGGTGGTACTTTTGAGATTAGTAAGAGCAGTAAAAAATTAAAGACGAAAATGACGCAAACAAATGAAAAAATAATTTAAATAAAAATAATACGACAAGAAAAGCAAATATGGAAGAAACGAATTAAAGTATAGTGTTAAGGAAAGTAAAAGTAAAAGTAAATAAAAAGGTACGAAAATAAAAATAAAGTAAATAAAACCTGTCTATGATCTTCTTCGGTTGGTCCCACCTGAATGTGACGACTGAGATGTTGGTGTCGTTGGGTGGATTGGCAGTAGCGTTGCGAATGGCTTCCCGATGTTTTTGCAATTGGCTTTCCACGTCGTCGTAAGTGTTGGCATCGACGACGAATATGTCCGACATATCGTCGGTCAACAACTGGCACGAATATCCTATATTGATAGCAGTTTCTATAAAAAAACAAATTCGACATGAAGAATTTGCTTGTCGGAGTGAAAAATTTTTGTTAATACATTCGATATGGATACCTTGTTTATCTCCGGTTAAAACCCAAAGTTTCATGTCTGCCATGGCCAAATTGGAAATGGTTTGAGGCACGCCGTCTTGAAGTTTATCTTCTATCGCTGTAACTCCCAAAAGAGTCATGTTCTTTTCAATTTCTTCGTAGATGGCGTCGAGTTTTTCGTCTCTGTTTTCCATCGACATGGCAGCTTCTTGATGTCTTTGCTTCCAATTATTAAAAAACCGTTCGTCCAAATCCCGAACGGCTAAACATAACGTTCGAAGACCTTCCCCGGCGAATTTCTGTAAATAAGGAAAATGCATAAAAAACTTTAAGCGTTTCCTAAAATCGTATCGCCGCGAGAGCTTTTTTACTTACGTTCAAGTGTTCCTGAGTTTTGGAGGCGATATCGTTATTTGCCGGTTTTAATCTTTCGTATATAACACTATCGGCACCTTTACAATATAATCTTGAAAGGAATCAAATAAAATAAAATAAAATAATTTTCGGTAAATTTCGCAAGAGCTTTCCGATATCGTCCGTGTCGTAAAACTTACCTAAGAGAATTATTTCTTCTTAAAATGACAGACATTCTCTTCCTGACGTTGTTGAAATCCAATATGCAAAGTAATTCGTAAACTTCTTTTTTCCCCATCACTTCTATAGTGATGGAATTTGGAGTTCTTTCTTTAAAGACGAACCCAAAGTTTCTCGCAGCCGAAACGAGAGCGCCTTCGTCGGGGGATTGCGCTTGATATTCGAGCTTATCTTTAAAGGAAACGCAAAAAACAAATTGGAGTTTCGAAAGAGTATTTAAATAGGATTACGTCCTTTTAGGGGACACCTACTGTTCTTTTGATCGGCCATGACCGTGTGACACAAAGCCAGCAACCTGAAGAAATTATGGCAGTTTTGATTCTTGGCTAGTACGTCGTCCAAAAGCTTTTTGTCGTAAAATTTGAACCCCGGTTCGTAATCCTTATTAAACGAGAAGTCTAAAGGCGGCAAATTCTAAAGCGGGAAAAAAATCAAATTTAAAATACGGATCAGGTCACGGAAGGAAAGAATGGACTTACTTCGTTTACTTCCAAGAGTTCTCCGGTCTTCTCGTCGTAAACGTCACCGTAACAAACCCCGGCTATGGAACATTTGTTAAACGTCATTATGTTCTGAAAGGAAAAAGCGAATTGCAAAATTCGATTCAAAGATGATGCGACGACGACTCTTACCTGGGTCAAGGTACCAGTCTTATCGGAAAAAATATATTCTATTTGACCTAATTCTTCATTTAAAGTCGTTGTCCTAGCTTTTGCATGTGTATTTGTTTTTTCACAGCGCATTTTCTCGTCCCAATTTATTAAAAAACTTTGGGCGAATCGTATTACTTCCACACTATAAGAAAAGGATTAAATTTAAAAATCGCCAGGAACATCATCTTTTTGCTCGAGGAAATGAATGCTGCCCCCGAAAAACTCACCTTACATAGAGTGAGATAGGCACAACGGTGTTGAGAACAATAGCGTATGAAAAGAATACCAATAAAGCAATGATTGTGGCTCCGTTAATCGGATCTTTCGGAACTAACGAATCCCAGGGTAAATATTCCTAAAATCAAAACGACCGGTTTAAAAAATTTCGTGCAATCCTTTTCCTTGGAAATGACGCGGGAGCACTTACCTGGAAAAAACGTCCCACAATGGTTTCCCAAATCCCGCAAGCCACCATGCAGAACAAACAGACAGAGAGAAGAAAAAATACAATCTGAAAAGATAATCGCAAGCGAAATTTAAAACGGGGAATCTGTAAAACAACATTTAAAAAAATCGGGAAAACTTACTCCAATTATAATAAAATTCAACAATCTATCAATACTGGTGCGTTTAAATTTGGTTTTGCCAGAGTTCTGCATAAGTTTGGTGTCTTTGCCCGCAAAGATCACCACTCCGTAGCACCACTGAGTGTTTCTTAACACGCAGCCTCGAAGGACCACTTTATCATTGTCCAAGGGATACCTGAAAAGCGAGGTTTAATCAAAGTCCCCAGAAAATAATACCGGCACTAATTTTATCGTGTTTACTTTTTCCCGTTCCAAGAAAGCGTTCCCTCAAACTTGTTCAGCAAATTATTCGGCGTCTCGCAGATGATTTCTCCGTCGAACGCGCCTAAATGAGCATCGTCCTGGCCCATTTCGGCAGTCTCTACCAGGCACTGGCGACATTTCAAATTCGTTTCCCTGGAAATTATAATTATTAAATCATCGTCAAAATTCGCTATTTTCCTCTTAAAACAAACCTACCCGTCTAGTTCTGCTGTTTCTATGTAACATAACCCGTTGGGTTCCGACGTAGACAAGAGCAAAACGTCGGCAGCAACAAACTGATTGTTTTCCATTCGAATAACGTCCCCGACCTGAACCTGAGCCCATTTTTCCTCGACCAGACGACCGTCTCTCAAAACCTTCGATCTTCGTTTGTTAACTTGAGAGTCGTTTCGATGCCTTTGCTGGATTTCAAAACGTTGCAATTAAATAAAAATAAATAAATTTTCAACTCCTAGTTTACTTACGTAATCATCGTAAGCGTCTTTGATGGCGGTCAGGGACAAGACACCGATAAGAGGCACGGCAGTAGTGATGGGAGTGAGAGAAGAAATGGCTGGAATCACCTGAAGACAAAAAAGAAAAATAATAATAATAATAATAATTGCTTCCATTCTCGTTTCGAATAATATGAAACATTACGAACCTGCAAAACGAGAAGGCAAAGGAAATAAAAATTTGCAAGGCGCTGAAACTGCTCGAACAAATTAAGAGGAAGAAATGTCAGCAACGAATATTTGGACGTCTTGATGTAATTATTCTGGAAATTTCATTTTCCTTTTAAAATTTCAGTTTTAAAAAAAAAAAAACTCAAGCAATACTTACTGCGTAGCTGAATTCGGAATTAAATTCGCGATCGTTGGCTCGAATTCTGCGTTCGGTTTCTGCAACAAAACCCCAAGCAAAATCACATTAATTCCGGAGTTTCTATTTAAATATTCATTTTTTAAAAAAGGGAAAGAAATGACTCGTCGCCATCAATCATAAAAAAACATGTCGACGGTTTCCTGTGACTCGAGTCGGGTCAATCTAAAACCTAATCGTTTTCCAATAATGACAACCCAAGATCCGTTTCCTAGTTAACTTGCTCGACTTTTCCGAAAAAATACAAGCAGGCTTTGGATTAAAATATTATTTGAGCCGGGCGATCCATCATCTCTGAGGATAATTTTTTAGTATCTTTCCAAACGAACTAGTGAACTTACGAACTGACAAGATTCCGCGAAGTATTTCCGGTTGGGATAAAGTGGTGGCGGTGTATCTGGTCCCTCTCCAAACGACCAATTTTCCGAGAACCGTCAACAAGCTTTCCCTGATGGTGTTGAGACGTCTTCCGTTGGGAAGAGAACCTTCGGAACCGTTTGTGACGCTGTCTCTGATCCCGACGGAACCGCTATCTTTGCTGTCGCCGTAAGGAGACCTTCTCCTTTTGTAATTTATATGCTCGCTAAAGGAAATCGTATCGAGATTAATTCCTCGGGTTCCTTGAAAATCAGCGTTTCTTTTAATGTTTTCGACGTTAAAAAGAATAAGAGGGGGAGACGAAGAAAAAAGAAGCCAACGAAAAAGGGAAAAGCAAATTGACGATGTAGCATTTTCGGTTTTTCTGAGGCTTCCGTTCCTCGTATTTATATTTAAAACAAAACCAAAAAAAAAAGGAACCCAAAGGAAATTTACCTCGAATGTACCGATTCCAATTGATCCTGAGAAGTTTGTCTCGAATAATATTTTTTGGCGTACTTTTTATGAGCAGGATAGTCTCGAGTGTAACAGTTGCACAATTTCCGATCTAAGGATTTTCTGCGCCTCGATTTCGGATCAGAAGGAGATCTGTAATATTTATTGTGAGTGCTATCGTTATTGGAAACGTCACTTTCACAGGATTTATATTGGGAATTGGAACGTTTTAATTCTTGGTTCTTCCTTTTCCCGGATTGGTCCCGACTACAAAAACCGCACTCTCGTTTTTTACATTTTTTGCTAGTTCCCGAACTCCGCCGGATTTTTTTTCGATCGGCGGGATCCGAATCGAAAAGGAATCGGTCGGCGGCGTTGGAAGCGTCAGCGCTGCTCAATTCCGCATCTAATTTGTCCGAAAGGATCAGGGAGGCACTCTTGTCGAATCCCATCGCTTCCGTTTCGGAAACGTCTTCTTCGCTCAAAAAAGAATCGTATCCTTTCGATTTCGGCCCTTTTCCTTCGCTCGTCCTTTTCCGTTTTTTCTTTTTTTTCGAGGACACGCGGCAAGAGGACGAAATTTCGAAACCGAACGGATCCTTCCCGCCTACCGAGTCGGATTCCTCTCTCTCTTCGCCTTCTCCTTCTTCGCCTTCTTCTTCTTCTTCGTCCTCTTCTCCTTGTACCGTCCTTTGGAATATGTCGCTCGTGTCCGGAGTGACGATGGGGTCCAGTTCGAGGACGTCTTCCATCCGAAGGATCGGTGCGCGGCTGAAAGGCTTTTCTCCGCTCATTTTCCCGTTCGCTTTCACACCATTTCGACATTTCTTATCCATCAACTGATTACCATTTTTATTTCATCATCGACTCGTCCTTCCTCGAAAGGCTACAATCATCAAATCAAATCTACAATCGAGTCCTCTTCTTTTTAAATCCTTTTCGATCCCGACGACATAGCCTCTGCCGGTTCCTTTTAATTTTAATATACCTAAAGTGTCAAGGTCGATCTTTCCGTTTTTAAAGCTTTTAGAGCTTTCAGTTTCGCCTCGAATTAAAAGACGAAAACTCGGGGGGAGGGGAGTCGAAAAAGGGAATTCTGGAGAGATCGGGGCCTTTTGCAGCGTCTCCCGAGGAAAACCCGGATCGGTCGAGCGTTTTAAAAACGGAAATAAGCTTGATCGAGAGACGGAATTCCGAGAAGAAACGGAAAGCTTCGGCAACGACGACAGAAAGAGAAGGGGAAAGGGACCTAACCGGACACCATGGTGATACTGATCGATAGAATCGAGTTACACTTTTCCACTGCAACATTTAAAACGTTTTTCCGAAAGCCAAGTCACACCGAGAAACGAAACCGTCGGAAAAGGATGCGAACCGGACTCCAAGTTTAGGACCCGATTTTTTTCCCCCGTCCGAATCGATCATAGCTTAAACGATCCTTGTTATTTTACGCGGACACTCCCGAACCCAAAGACTGTGCGTCGCTGTTTGCCGGCAAACTCGTCAGCGATGACGCTCTTCGAACTGCAAGATACGTACAAGATACGAGATCGGCCGGGGTGTTCCCGTTAGCCCCACTTGAAATCCTTTCGGCTCTTTAAACCGAAAAACCTTTTCGTCTTCGAAAATCTCTCGCGACTCGACTCCGAAAATTACTCGTGACTTTTTCCAAAAAAAACTCGACAACTTCTTCTTTTTTTTTCTTTCTCGAAAACGTGGAAAACCGGTCTCGAGTCCCGTCGAGGCGTCGCGACGCTGTCAACACATAAAGACCTCTACGATCGAAATTAATAAACTAAATTCTGCGCTCGTTTTACAAAAATTAATTTTTCCCTCGTGTTTATGGAGAAGAACTGACACGGGGTTCAGGTTCTTTTATTCCTCGATAATATAATTTCAAGTTTTTTCCAAAGCCGAGACGAAAAATTTGAAGAAAGGAAGAAGGGGAGGTTACAAGTGGTGTGGATACCTCGTGCAAAGGAAAATATTGATTTTTCAAAATAACGAACGAATGGAAATGAATTTTTTATCGAAAACCTTCGAAGTCTCTCATTTTCAACTTTCCAGAGGTCAGTTTTTCTTTTCGACGGATATTATTTTCCTCGTTAAACCATCTTGCGTCAAAATATCTTCCGTTCCCTTTCAAAGGTTTTAATCGAGTGCGAATATTTTTTCTTGTCAAAGGAAAGGAGGTTTTCCTTGCGGCCAACAGAGATGACGGAGTCGGCTCGGCTCGCACGAATACAACATTTATCGCTTTCAGAAAAAGAATTAAAAATTTTTAATTAACTCGGAAATCGGGATCTTACCTTTCTTACGAAGAGTATGTCTTCTACGGGAAAATTTCTTGGCCATATTCCAGTCGGGAAAGGGGTGCGGGGGACGTGGGGAGTCCGGTTCGGCCCGGCCATCAGCTCCGACAACCTCGGTTTACACCTGAAACACAAAATTTAATAAACATCATATTCTCGACTAAAGGATTTTACAGAAATTAATCAGCCCTGTGACATGTACAATAATCAATCGTCGATCGTTAAACGTTAAACGTTCAAATTCGTTAACGATATACCTTCTTTCCATATGTTTTGCCCGCTCGGCTGTTAGGGATCTAATCGACATCAGGCTTCTAAAAATCATCAATGATTCTTCCTATTGCGAATTCCGATAAGTTTCACAACCGTATAGTTTTTATAAAAAAGCAAAAATGATTTTCATCAAAGTTTGCTATTTGGAAGGTGAATGCTTGACCTTTCTATGACATTTATATTTAAACTTAAACAGGGAAAATGTCAAGAGAGACAGAAAGAAAAAAATTTTGAGCTCATATTTACACCGCGGTTTCTCTTGCATAAAAGCCAAATCGTTTACTCTAATTTTTAGGGGGAAAAATCGATGGTCCGAATCATATTTTCGGATTCGTGACCGGGACTTAAAAATTTTCAATTTCCAGTAAATGAGCAAAACCGAAACCGACATGAGACATCCAACAGTCTAGGATTCGCCGGAAGGAAACGTTATCGATTGTTAAAAAGCTTTTTACTAATACAAATAAACTTCAATATTTAGTATTTTAAAAAAAAAAAAACTTACTAAATTTTCCAGAATTATCTAAGAAAAAGGAGCTTTCTAAAGAATTTTTGTCTCTTGATATTTATTTTTATTTATTTTGTAAAATATGGGGAAAAAGGAAACCCATGAAAAAGTGGAGGGAAAGATCGAGTTTTGTGGTGTCGTCTTGTTGATTATTTAATGGATGTTCTCTTCCTTTGATTTCTGGCTTGTCGTGATCTTGTGACAACGCCCTATTTAATGTTGTTTCCCTTTCTTTCGGGAGGAGAATCCACGAGTTTTTCCGGACCGATCGGATATTTTCTCGCCTCGATCGAAAGGAAAAAATATGAGAAAAAGGGGATAAAATATAGGTTTCTATGTCGGTCGATAGGACAGCCTTGAAGTATGCACACGTACACAGGTCGTAATTGTCTCTGTTACAATATTCAACAGGTTCGATGCATTATTAAATCGTTAAAGTTTGCAAGCAACGTTTCTCATAAGCTCTAATGACTTTTCTTTCAAACTCGCTTCCCGATTCCTTTCAAACGGATCCTTCCGCTCATAGTTATTAGGACCGACGTTTTCCCTAATTTTAGCCCCGACACAAGACAAAACGAAGGAAAAGAGCAAGTGTCAAAGAGAGGAGAAATAAGGGCGTGCCCCCCTCCCCCCCCCCGAAGCACGGTCTCATTATTTTCGCATTATTCTTCGGCGAATCGAATCCTTTTTAATTAACGCGGTCGAGTCCAAAACATTTGTCCGCACAAATTTTAAAGAGAAAAGGCTCCACAAGGATCCTTATATGGTCAAGGGCGAAAGTCTTTCGCACACGGACACGAAACATCTTAAAGACGATCCCGTAATTAGGAATCGATAATTTTAATCAAAAATTTCATTTTGAAATCAAAATTACATTTCGGGATTCGGTCACGTCATTCTCGATCGACGACGCCGATCATCTCGCTCCTCTCTTTATATCTCGACTTCAAAACCTTTTTTTTATCGAACCTTACTCATCGGGATTTTCATTTTTCACATGATTCGCCTAATTCTTTGTTTTCGGTGCACCCGGTAAATTTTGGAAAACATAATAAACAATAAGGTGAAAGAACATTTTTAAAAAAAGATAGCGAAAAACAAATCAAACTCTGTCCGAGGCAAGGTTATTTTAATTATCGAGCTTTTAATGAGATGTACAAATTAATATCGAGACCGTAAAAATTCCAGAGCATCGCTCTACATTTAAATTTTTAAAAAGCATAATATCATTTACGAGTAGGAAAAGAATATCTGTTTAGTCAAGTGAGGTCATTTCTTTAAGTGCGCCTGCACCGGAAAACCATAGTTCCTGTACGAGCACGGGGAAAAGGTTTATTTGCTCCGATTTGGCCCCAAAGGCAACTTTTTGTCACACGGTAAAAAAGAAAAGGAAAGAAAAAAGATGACGTCGATCGCCTATCGCAACGACCATACTTTTTTTTATCGAGGCCTACAATATATATATATTGTATTCGATTACGTCATTTTTATTAATAACTAATATTCACTCGTTTCCTCCCAGGTAATGACTCTTTCGCAGAAAGATTTTCTTCCATGAAAAACAAACTGTTTTTCATGCATATATAGCAAAGATATTTTAATTCGTTTTTCGTTTGTCTTTGTCAGCAAATAATTCTTTGGTCGTACTTATATAAATTTAGAGAAGAAATTTTAAAAAAACGAACAAGTCATTATACAATAAATAATGCAAATGGTCAAATTTTGTTGTTTTTTTTCTGTCCGTGTAAATTACTTAGGTGGGTTCATTCGAAAATTCCAACTCTTTTCTACTCTGCTCCACAAGCTAAGGACAGAATTTTTACTGTGCTTCACCTGTTCCTATCGTAATCCAAACGGTTTATTCGGATATCAGTGTCGAACATTCCGCTTTCTAGAATCAACGTTTGGTCTGGCAGAACCTTGTAGTGCAGGATCTTACCGATCGATTTTACCCTCCGAAATCGGCAATTAATATCTGGACGGAAAACAGTTTTAATCACGCTCTTTGATCGTTAACATGGCAAACGGCGAGTAATCTGCCGGAGAATGGCAAATCCTATTCCGGCGATCCTAACGAATTTAAAGACACTTATGTTAATTAGTAGATGAAGGACGCGAGAAAAGCACAAGGAAAAAAAAAATTGATTTTCGAAACGTTCCCTTGGAGCTGCATCAAAACATTTAACTCTATAACGTGAAAATCGATTCCCATAGCCGGAGAGAAGTAAACTTCCCCGATGACCGTCTTTTTTGCCTCGACACCGCGACCGCACCGTTTTGATCGGACTTATTAAATTAAATTTAGACGGTTTAAGTAAAGAATTAAACCCGGTAAGCATTAAATGACGTCATCATTTCGTATGTTTGTACATTTCTCTTTCTCTTTGTTTATCACGATATACTGTAAAAAATCCCGAGGAGAAGAAGGACTCTCAGCAAAAAACAAAATTTCAATTGGAAAAGTAGCGTTAAAAATGATGAGTAAATAAACACTTGCCTCGTAGTAAAATAAAAGAACAAATTAAATTTATCTTCCTAATTTTGTTTATCAATTAAATTTGTTGTGTTTCAACACATCATCGGCCAGATTAATTTTCGTGACAAACAGTTCCTAAAAATAATGATATTCAGGTGATAACATGATTTACCTTAAATTCTCTATATCAACATTAAAATCCCGGCTCGTGCTCGCAAAAAATAAAATTTACGACTGCCTACCTTTCGGTAAACAAAGAGCTTAGACTCGAACGTACGAAGCCGATTTTCGCTTTCATCGGCATTCTTATCACATTTATAATAAGAAAATGCAAACTTTTCCGAAACATTGTAAGAAAGAGTGACATTTTCTTTATACTCTCAATGTGCTTAACCGTGCTTTTAAAAAATTCTTTCGATCATGTGTTTCTTCATTTTTATAAAAATGACGTTAAACGGAAAACCGGATGAAAAACCGTACGTTTGATCTGAGCGATTTTTCTAGGAAAGAGCGCCTTAATTTTATTTCAATAAAAAATTTTTTTAAAAAAATTTATACGACCGTCTTTTTAAAAAGGGCAACAGTACTTGTATGAAACATCACTTTTTTAGTTACTTAACGCTCTTTGACAGTAACTATAAAGTTTTCCCTTTAATTCTTTTCGACCTTGATGCCGTGTGCAGATTACTTCCCAAGAACCACTATTTGATTAGATTCGGAGCTCGCTAAACGTGGGCATTTATATTTACACTTGTACAACAAAAACCTTTAGGAAATGGAAAAACTTGGCGCTGAAAGAAGACCGTAAGGTCCAACGAGTATGTTAAAACCTAAGATCAGAGATCTAAGCTCCAAAAAAATGCAAGGCATCTGGGGCTTGAAATCAGGAAAATTGTAAAAATTAAAATTGAAATATTTCCGGTTGTTCTTGACATGGTGAAATCTGACCGAGTTAATGTTCTTAAAAGCAAGTGCTCCTGTTTGATATTTTCCAATGCAGCAGTTTAAAACTGAGTGAGAACTAAAGAGCTTAGCTTCTCGACTGAAAAAATTTAATGACACTTGGAATAAAATGACTACATCTAATAAATAATTAAACAACTATCAATTAATGGTTTGACACTTCTAACTACTACAACTCAGTGAGCCCAGACCTTCATCTTAAATTTTTTACTGCAGTAGAAGTTCATTTGGAAAAATTTTGAAATAGCAAACATTTGACTCAAAGTAAAAAGAGAATGGAAATATGATCTAAATTCTGCAGTTTATTTTACAAGACTTTGGTACCAACATTTTCTAGGCTCATTTTATTTGCCAAGAGGAAATGACTAAGGTAAGATACCTTTCTACATCCAAGAATTTGCATTAATGAGAACAACAATTGAAAATTACAGGATTCTTCTAAAGTTTCAGAAAAATATGACTTTTAAAACAAAGATCATGATCGTCCAACTTTAAATATTTGTGGTCAGCAGAAATAGGATGAAAAGAATTGTTGCAGATATTTTTCATCCTTAAATTAAGGCAATAATGCAGAAACAATTCGAATGAAGCACTAGTAAGTAAGGGACAATATATAAAAAGCTAATTTTTGTTTAGCCAAAAAAAATTTTTTAGTGGTTATAATTTATTTTTATTCGTTCTCCTACTTAATAAGCTTTTTGACAATACAGTATATTAGATTTTGCAGCAATTAACTTGATTACCTGAATTAAACAAAAAATAAAAATTTCAAAAACACTGTGTATACCTGCTCTCCTAAATTAGAAATAAAATCTTGGGATTGCTGTTCCACCAGGATTAAGTTTTTTGAAAAATAAAAATCACCTTACTTGTCAGAAAGCAGCTTTGAATCATGGCACTTAACAAGACAAATTTTTTGCCAATAATTGGAATTTCAAGGCATGTTTCGCTTTCCGATCTCCCGATTCGACAAGGGGGAAATATGAGAAAACGCATTAGAAAAAAAATTCACATTACAAAATATAAAACTATTTTTTCTACGACAAAGATTCGAAGGAACAGAACCGCCGGTACATATAAAAGATATAGTTCTATTTATAACAACATTTCTGTAGGAAAGCGTGAACGCGACTGGAGGGGATCCCGCCAAAACAAGGGGGAAAAAGAGAAAACGTGGAAATAGGCCAAAGGGAAATGAAACAAAATTATCGTTTGTCGGAATCTTTACACAGATAACATTTTCACCCAAAACGGCCTGAACTCCTTACGAAGTTGTACTGCACCTTTACTGCGAGCACCAAAGCATCGCCAAGGATTATAATTCGCTCGTTGTTTGCACTTGAATACCATTTTTAACATTATACGAAGCGTGTCAATCGGTTGTTTTGATGGAAGCCTATTTGTTGGCCAAAAGATTTTTCCACAAAGATGATACAAACAATTTGGAAAACTGCTACTGAATAAATAGTACATACCGCCGAAGATCTTTTCTTGCTTGTCAATTCTTCAAGTTTTATAAAACACGTATTACGGGCAAGAAAAACATTTGACACATACTCGACCAAACCGACATTTTGTTTACCAGCGATGTTGCCAACTTGACTTGAAAAAGACCGCGTTGTTGCACTTTACCTTCGTTCATTCTCTCACTCCACTTTTTTTTTTTTTTTTTTTTTTTTTTTTTTTTTATATATTTTTATGACTATCGGCTTTCACCTTTTGCCAACATACAACGTATTTATCATTTTTCAAAGTTTCAATCGTAATCCATATCATGTACCTTTTTCTTTGCTAAATCGTAGTTTTCCATGTCATTTCGGACAGATTACTTTGTATTATTTCTTTATCAATTGTAAGATTCGAGCTAGATGTTGACAATTTTTTTGTCAGCTCTCTGGACTCGAACTCCACTTACTTGAACATTTTTCATCAAACCAAAAATGGCGCTAAAAAAAATAATCTGAAAACAGTTTAATTTGAAAGAAAGAAAAAATGAACCATGATTTTTAGAACAAAACTGGAGATCGATCGGATTCCTATTACGAACTCCTATACCTGATTTTCTCTTTTTAAATGATTTTTATTTACCTACTGAAATTTTAGCATATCAAAAAAAAATCGAAATTCCCAAGTATGGTCAAATTACCTACATGAAGTTCTTTGCACTGTTATAAATCCTTACAAAGAGTAGAGACATTTCGCCCGGACCTTCAGCTTTTGCAGCAGCTGAAAATTAACAACAAAATCTTCCAGTTGACACACTAAAATTTTTCATTGAAAATTTCAAACCAAGTCCATTTGTATTAAGTAGAGAGAGAGTGTTCGCACCTCACAAAATCATTTTAAAATATCGGGGGGGGGGGGGGGAATTAATAAATTTTTTTACCAGGAAGTATCTTTCATGAAACAAGCAATCAAGTAATTAAGGTTTAAAAAATTCAAAAAACCAGAAGTTAGTTATATTATTTATCAAGCCGACAAATAGGACTCGATTGCACCATACAAAGATCTACTTTTGGACCGACAAGGTCTCTAATGTTGTTTAAATTGTATTTTATCATAGTAGGTCTTTCTAGGCTAAGACCCCAACCTAATACGTTCACATCTTCAGGCAAGCCCATGGGTAACAACATTTCCGGTCGAAACATTCCTGAGTTTCCGATCTGAAATGAAACAAAAATTAATTGGCGCAAACGTGAATCATGTAAAGATAAGCTTTTCAAAAACACGAAGGGACTTAAAATTAATTTTATACCTTATCACGGGTTTTATGCGAAAGAAATCGTAATGTTTTATGTAATGCAAACCTCATATACCTTATAAATTTTTCACTGAACATGCATTTTTTTCCCCAATAAACAACACATTATCGGGATTCGCCATAAACCAAATACAGTAATTAGTTGTAATAAAAGTTGTAAATTGTAATTTAATAGTAGGAAAAAGCGAGAAATCGAACCAATGAATCTTATTAGCCTTTTTCCGCTAAACTTATTAGAGTATAATGTTAATAAACTTTTTTCAGGGATAATAATAAAGCAAAGAAGATAAGAAATAATTTACATTCTGCATTTCTAAAAAACAAATGGGCTTCCCAATTTGCCACGATCGAATATACCTCTATCCATTTTTGTAATCCTTCGTGGTAGCTGAATATTTCCATGCTAGGTTCTGTATAAGGATTATAGGCCGGTTTAAAATTTAATTTCGTGACACCTAGTTTTTGAAAAAACGTATAAAGCACTCCTATTAAATCTCCCAAGGACAGATTACGGTCGGCTATAACTCCTTCTACCTAAAAAAGAAAAAAAGAAATCAAGTTTCGCAAAGCAGTAGTTAATGTCATATTTTTTACTGGGAAATGAAAAAAATGCTTACTTGGTGAAATTCGGCTAAATGAGTGCTATCTAAGGTTTCGTTCCTGAAAACTCTATCTATGCTAAAATATTTCACAGGTTTAAAATCCTTTCCCTGAGCTAGTTTGTAAAGCATCCTTGCGCTCACAGCAGTCGTATGTGTTCTCAATAGATTCTTTTGTGCTTCTTCTATTTTCCAATCGTATTGGTACCCGATGGACCTAAAAAAGATAGTTTGATAGCATGTAAAACATTTTTATTCTCTCTCCCTCCTTTTTTTCACGAGAAATCCTGCGATGTGATAAAAATTATCATACCCGTATCCTCCACTGCTGTGAACTTTTTTTACTCGCTCCAAATATTCATTCGGAAAATTTGAACTTGTTTTTGGATGGGAAATGAAAAAAGTATCGTGAGCATCTCTGGCAGGATGCTGTTGAGGCTGAAAAAGAGCATCGAAATTCCAAAACGAACTTTCTACAAAATTATTGGCCGGCATCTGCAACCAATAGAAATGAATTCGATATATTCCCCATTTTTTTTAAGTAATAATAAATCCTTTCTGTTTGCTAAAGCACTCACTTCCTCGAAACCCATTTCGATAAAAATTTTTCTCAACTCTGCTCGAACCTTCATTAGAGGATGTAAACATCCGGCGGCAGGGGCGACTCCCAACGCGTCGAAATTGTAATCCTTAAATTTTTTCTCCTTCCAAGCTTCCGAGGCAATAAGATCGCCAGTCAAATCGGTCTCTTGTTTTTCGATGGACACACTGAATTCGGATCCTTTGTTTAGTAATACGCTTTTAACGACGACTTCCTGAATTAACTTTCTTTTTTTATATTCCTGCTTCACGTTATCAGGTATGGAGTTTTCGTTTTTACATAAAATACTCTTTAAATGATTTTGTACCACGTCTTCTATGCTCTCCACCTTTCTTCGTATAATCGGTTTCCCGGATGTTTTGTCGACGAATATCCAACCGTGTGACATCGCCTTACTGAAGCCGACCTTAGCGTTAGGAACCTGTTTCATAATGTCGGATTGATCGATGCCGCTTGCCGGTACCGCATTGAACACCAAAGCCTCGTGGCTTCCATGTTCGACTACTGATTTTCCTTCTTCCGTTAGTTCCCAATAAGAATGACTTTTCTGATCTCCTACAAATTTGAAAAAAACATTATACAATAATGGAAAAAAGTAAATCAGTTTGACTTTCTTTAACCATCAAACCTCTTGAGTGGTTTATTTGTTTAATACATCGTATTGTATTTTTACCTTTTTCAACGTGATCATAGATCATGTCAACTTTTTCCTATTCTACAAACAAAACCAACCGATATAAAATCGAAACAGAATATAATTTTAAAATTAGAACTCTTGTTGTCTAGGATTGTATAGGGAAAGCTGTAATCAGTACACTAATATTATCAGAAAAGGTTAAAAAGGTCAGAATTAATAAACCGAATTAGAGGCTGAAGAGTGGTGCCATCTGTTATAATTTGTTATGATTAATTTTAAAAGTAATCAACCTAAAATTTCCTTTTTATTCTGCTGCTTTACTCTATAAATTTAAATTCTACAAGTTTCATATTACTTTCTTCCTTAATAAAGTCTGTTAAAGTAAAGCATTTTTTTAAAAGATAAAAACATTTTTTAAAGTTTAGCGGCACAATTTAAATAAAATATTAAAAACAAAGGATTTTTTATGGGCTTTACTAACATGTAATAAGAACACAAAGAAAATACAGTTCAACTCGGTTATAGTGGAACCGTCGGGACCGGAGGTTTTTGTCCATTATAACCGAGTTTGGTTATTTTCGAATAAAACATATTTTTCGGCTCGAAAAAAAATTTCTATGTATTTTACTTGGAAATTTAACAATATGGTTACGAAAAATAGCCCTGACAGAGTCAGGGCACTCATTAAAAATTTAAAAAAATACTGACCACAAACCATGAATATTTAAAAAAAAATGGCATAGGTCAGAGAAAAACTTAGCAAATAAATTGAAAGTTCACCAATGCGATTGAAAAATGATCTTTTTTAAAGGAAAAACAACCATTTTGAAGGAAAATCTATAAGATGTAGTCTATTATAACCAAGTTTAATTAACACGGTTTTATGGGATTCCGTCCGGATGAAGCACATTTGTCCACTCTAACCAAGTTAGATTGTATATAAACTGAAAGTGGTTGAGAAAATCATTGACTTATATATTCATTTATTTAAGAAAGTACTTAAAATGTTTCATCTTTAATTAAAGAATCCAATCTGTACTCAAAATATTTGCATGCATAAAATTTGTGATTACCTCGAATCAAATCCCCAAGGGCTTGCAAACTTTTAACTGCACCAATCACTTTTTGATGATCCAGCTTCAAAGATGAAGCTAATTCAAGTGTGTCTATTTCACCCTTAGCATCAATAATTTTTAATATTTCTTCCTGCAGCTCAGCAGCCATATCACAGATTTCCCTGAAAAATTTAACCTGTTTGATAATGCTTGCACTACTACTGACTTATCACTCCAGTGACTAATCACTCGTGCTGTATACTACCCAACATAACATAAATCAGTAAATAAATAAATTTAATAAAATTTTTTAAAGGCCACTACTTCATTTTTTCTGATTTAAAAATATCAATATAATTGAATGACCAGCATGAAACATTATGGAGATATCCTTTGCCTTCTGCTTTACATTAATTCAAGTGCTTTTTTTTGCACTTGCCAAGTTTGTTTGAGTGTGTTTCAAAACAGACAACCCTGAATAGCTTCTTCTGTATTTTACGTTTAAACTTGGAAGTAACAAAAGCTTTGGCTTATGCCTGTTGTGTATAGTATCAGCATGTAGTCCTTAGAGAATTCAAATTAGTTGTAAACTGAACTAAACTATATACTTACTGTATATACTTCAAAAAACTCAATTTCAACAATATGCAAATATTCAAAACTAAACTTATAGTAGCCTTTTATTAGTTGACGTCGACGTCGGCTTATTTTCACTATCAGGGATTCATAACCTTATCTGATGTACTCCCTAAAAAACAAACGAAAAAGCGGTTATTGATAAAACGATCGTTCAGAATTTAAACTAGAAATTTTACTTAGAACTTTTAAATTATAAAAATCAAACTCCTCTTCATTATCAATAAAAATCGTTTTATTTATGTATTCAATTAGTTAATTCAAACAAAAATTCTAACCTTGCCCTCACGAAAAAATCACCATTTTCAATTTCTTCACAACTGCACTGTCTTCTGCTTTCGAGTCGCACGCAGTTCTAATTCCACGTTGACAACATTAGAAAGAATCTTTTTGTTCTATCGATATTAAAAAAATGGCTGAGGTAAGTTTTTATAAGGTCACCTAAATTTAATTCACCCATTATCTTAGACATCTCAATAGTTTCTAAAAAAAGCTTAATGCGAGGATGTGTGAATGTATAGAAATTTTTCTTTTCCGATCTGAAGCTTTGAGTTAACTTTATTTTACTTTATTTTGGAAGTTGGGATCTAATGTTGCAAAGTTGAGGTTTCGTCGTTGAAAGATTTTGTTTTCTTTTTTTTTCCAGGCTGACGAAACCATCAAAAAGAAGAGGGCGTTCAGAAAGTTTACCTTTCGGGGTGTAGACTTGGATCAGCTCCTCGACATGCCTATGTATGATACATTTTTTCTACTCCCGTTTACGTCTCGATTTTTCTTGAATAATATATATGTTTTTGGTTTTAGTGAAATGTTAATGGAACTAATGCATGCAAGAGCCAGGAGAAGATTTTCGCGCGGTCTCAAACGAAAACCTATGGCTTTAGTAAAAAAACTGAGAAAAGCTAAAAAAGAAGCACCGCCGAACGAAAAGCCAGAGGTTGTGAAAACTCACTTAAGGAACATGATAATAGTTCCGGAAATGGTCGGAAGCATTGTCGGTGTTTACAACGGGAAAACTTTTAATCAAGTTGAAATTAAGGTAGAAGTATTTCTTGTTTTCTGAAAAATTATTTCTGAGCATTTTAATTATGAATTAGTTTGAAATGTGTTTTCATTGATTCTAGCCGGAAATGATTGGTCATTACTTAGGAGAATTCAGCTTAACATATAAGCCTGTCAAGCATGGAAGGCCTGGTATAGGTGCGACCCACAGTTCCCGATTCATACCTCTGAAATAAATCCAAATATTTATGTAATTTCAAATAAAAAGGAAAATGAAAGTTGCTTTTTGTGCACTTTTACTTAAAACTTCCTTCATCTGTTCCAAAACAAGTTCAAAACCAAATTTTTAATTTAAAGGGCTTGTTTCATGAGTTTTGCAGTGGCAAGTAAAGTTTATTAATGTTCAAGGCATTTAACATAAACTCGAAAGAGAAATACATGAGATCAGGAAAGACCAAAATTTAGAGAGTGCCACCTTGAGAAAAGCTAGATTACACTTTTGAATTCAACTTAATAGTAATTACTATTTTTTAAAACCTTAAGGTTTTAAAAAAAATATACAGGAATAATTTGTGGCATCACAGCAAATGTGAACTAAATTAAGCCCAAAAACAAGTAATTTTATGCCTCAGAGGAAACGGAAACAAGACTGTTGTAACATTACCAGTGATCTTTTTTATAATTGATGTTCAAATTTTTTATTACAGTTTTACAGTCTTAGATACATTTATTATAGCACCGAGAATAATATCTTTCAAGGAATAATTTTTTTTCATCCATATCATGCTACAGGCAAAGATATCCTATTGTGATCTTGTTTAATTTTTTTAAAAATAACACTGTTATTAATTCTGTATGTTTATAGCACTTTCATGTTTTTGCAGCATAATTAAATATTTTCTCCTATTTGAAAAATAAGGAAGAAGGTATAAGAATAAATTATAGCTAAAACCGATATGCCGAGGATTTAAATTGTTAAAAAAATTAAGGTTCGTTGTCGTATTTTTAAACTTGTTACAATTGTTATGTTTAAAAATTACTATAATAATTATTGGCAGCATAATCTAAATCAGGTTGAGTACTGGAAGCATTAAATCCTTCATTAGTGTAAAAATTGAAGTTTTCATTAATTGATTGACTAATACTGCATTCTGCAATCGGCAAAGAATTTCCAAATTGTGGTTCTGTCTGGGTATTGAATTGCTGAACTGGATGGCTGACGTTTGAATCGGTTAAATTGACAAGTTCTGATTCTAAATTATTATATATATTTTCCTCTTTGTCAGTAACAACTTTGTTATTTTTTTCATCCTCTGCGTTTACTTCCAATTCCGAATTTGATCTTTCCCTTTCTGCAACTTTTATATATTTATCCAATTCGCTTTCGACTATAGAACCGGCATTTTCCTTTGATTCGTCGGCTTTATCGATGCTTTTTTCATTATTATCAGAAAGATCCTCCTTTAGTAAAAAAAACGTCTCGGCAGGATCTTCTTCGCACTCATCGGCCATCGAGTTTGCTCGTTCGTCCGATTCAGCTTCTGCCTTTTGTTTTCCTCTAAAGGGTTCCACGTCTTTTTCCTTTGAGAGCCTATTACCGGCATCATTTTTCTCAGAGTCGTTTTTTTCAAAACCTAGTTCATCTTCCACTTTTTCCTTTTCTTGTAAATTCTTATTTTCACTTTGATTTGTGTTTTTAAACTCAGTCACAATTTTTTCTGTTAACGAATCATCGAATTTTTTTTCTTGATACGTCGATCTGTCCATCGATTCTTCTCGAGGTGTTTCGCTTTCTTCCGATTTAATCTCTTCTTTAATTTCGCCGGTTTCTTCATTTTTATCATTTAAATTACAGGCGCTGTCATTATCAAATTTATTAATATTATTTTTATCGTTGTCAATCGTTTCCTTTTTTGGGTCTTTGGCGTCTTGTAAGTAGAGTTTAAAATTGTACGTGAAATTAACAGGATTTTCATCGTCATCCGATTCGCATATCATGTCCAAATCGTTACATAAGTCTGAATCAGTACTGTAAACGATCTCGCATTTGGGATTTTTTTTAGGCTTTGGCTGTACGATTTCGTATTTGGTTTTTGTTGGCGTGACGTTTTTTTTAATCGTAATTTTTTCTCCTTCGTATTTTATTTTTTTCGCCGGCGGAGATATTTTTTTCACCGTTATCGTGGCGTTGTAAGAGGAAGGCGAATTTTTTTTCGGCCCTCGCTTTGAGGACTCTTTAGTCGCGGCCCCTTTTTTAGGTTTCACGATAACGTCTAAAACTTCGAGGTCCGAATCCTCGTCTTCCTTGTTTTTCGTTCTTTTTAGATTTTTGGTTATGCTTAAAGGCAAATCATCGTCGATCATTTCCAAACGTTTTCGAGCTTCTTTTGTGCCACATTTTTCTTCGTAAATTTTTTTCATTTTTTTAACAGCGTAATCTGATATTGTCCATTCCATAAATTTATCAGGCGTTAAGGCAACAGTCCTTGTTGGATCGTTTTTAGCGGTATATTTAGGAATTTTCAAATTCAGATTTTTCATTAGCATCGTCATTACCTCATCAACATATGAATGAATCAACAGATCTGCCTTTCTATCCTGAAATCAAATAAAAAAACAGAATCGTGTTACTTTTCAATAATGACAATTTTATGGCAGTTGTAATTCTTACATGTTTAGTTGGCTGTAGATTGCATATAACTAATTTTCCGCCATGCTTCTTTGTATACAAAGGTAAATTTCCGCTCGGAACAATCTGCATTGTGGTACCAAGGCATATACTAAGATCTGACATGCTGAAAAATCATTTTTTTTAAAAAAAAAATATTTATCAACATTGCTTTAGCAAGCAGTCAAGTCAAACATTTTGAGGTCTACTCTTGACCTACCAAGAATGAAAATCTGCCATTCCCAAATCATTTTCAGGAAGATTATGTTCCCAATCCAATATACAGTCGTGAAGTTTTCCGCGACACGGGCGCCCATTAGGCTTCAACGTAGGACAAGTTTTATTCAATGATTTCTGACCTACAGTTGGGACTGCATTGCATCGAACAAACTGCCTGGAAAAAAAACTGTGAGATACAACAAATTTCTGATTCCACTCTCTTTTTCTTTTGCTACTGGCAATCAAATACTTGTGACATCTTTGTAACACAATCAGACTGACATACCTGCCACAAGTGTTACACTGTTCGATAAACATGTTACCATGAAGTTCTGATAAGTATTTCCTTTGAAGATTGGACCGAAGATGAAGTCCATCAATGTTTTGACTTACAACATATTTAACTTTTCCTTTTTCTACCAGTTTGGTGATGGCCATGTGAGTGACAGTTGGAATTGCTTCATTAAAGTCTGTACTCAAGTCTGGTTTCTCGCCCTTGGCTTGTAGCGTCCATACTCCCCTAGGACCTCTGTAAACGAAAACCCCCATTGATAAGACTGCATCTCGACTTTATTCACGAAAACATAAACATGTGTACTCACCTGAAATCGGGTATTCCTGCTGAAGTGCTGATGCCCGCACCGGTATGAATCACTACGTGTTTCGCTTCGTTTATCCATTTTGCCAAAAGAGCTACTTTAGCGCTAACCACAGTCTTGGTATCGAATTTCTAATAAAACGACTTTCTTATCATTAGTAAAAAATCTTTTTAAACGATTAGAGAATGTTACAAGATTTTTATAATACTTTACCTCTTCGAGGCCGAGCTGGCCCTTATCGTGATACGGTGATAACCCATCAGCATAGTTACACGACATCGTAAAAGTGGACAAACTTCATTACAATATTACCGTTTAAAAATATTTACTTAAAATTTTATTTCATTACTTTCGTTCCCTACATTACTCGATCCAGTAATACTTCTCACTTTTCCTTACTTACGCATACGCTCAACTATCATACACACATAGTTCTCAGTTCAGAGTAGTTGTCGTTGTTTTGACATTTGTTTGGCGACAAATTCAAATTTGCGACAAACTTTTTATACTTGGTGAACCTGATGGCGCTGCGGTGGTAATCGCAGAGCAAATTGCACGGAACTGAATTTTTTTTTTTTTGTTTTGTTTTAATGGCTATGGTAAACCATAGTTGGCATATAAATCCGAAATAAAAAATGACGGTTTATTTTCCTGATCAAGCAGAATTACTATTAAAATAAATTCTAATTCTGATATGTGAAAGTATACCGGATTCATATTTGGTTGATTTTGGCGGGCGGTTTGTCACTCCAAGTCCAAACTCTTCTAGAAATCAAAAAAGTGACCATTCTCTTTCTAGTGAGTGACTTTGGTACCAAACGAAAGAGAATTGAAAATTTTAATAGATCTCCTGCTTACAGGGCTTTAAAATAAGGGGAACCTAAAGAATTTTAAATTTTTTAAAGAAAGTGTAAATATTTACATTTTCAAATCAAACTAATTCGTCCGCCATCATTTTTCGAATATCTTTAAAGGGGACAGTGCAAACATTTTTCGAAAGTTGGAAAAAGCGCGGATGCAAAGTATCGGTTTTATACGTTCGAAAATTATGGCGACCCTACAGATTTTGTAGAAAATAAACAAAAACAGTAACCATTTTAAATTTAAAAAAAAAATCGACCTTCCCCCCTTTCAAATGAAAAAATTGAAGTCCATTTTTAAATAATAATTATTTATTTAATATTTAAAAAAGGAATTAGGCGCTAGAAAGAAAATGGTCAGATATTGTTTATTTTTCGCAACAAACCGCCCGCCTATATTATCATTTCATGCATCATGCAAAAATTTAACTGGCTATGGGCTTGTCTTCTCAAAACTTACGATCAGAGCGTACATGACAGAAGTAAAGTAATAATCCAGTCTGAATGATAATTCATCACTTATTGGTTAGATCAAATTTAATTTAATGTTAAATATTCTTATTTTTAATTATTGTACAATCAATATCATATAAATATGTACAATCAAGTATGTATCTGTAAGTAAAATTTTTTCTTCATAATGTTTTTATTTAAACAAAAGTATATAAGAAGGCATTTTTTTAGTACGGCCGAGTGTTCTGATGGTAGTAGTAATTCCCAGGTGGTTGTTGTGGCGGATGTTGAGGTTGATTGATTAGCGGTGGAGGAGGCGGCGGAGGCGGAGGGCACATACTAAAGTTTCTGATCGGATATTGGGACATCGTGTCGTACATTTGAGGTTTGCTAGAGTAATGACTAAAAGTTGGGCGGTCTCTAAAAAACAGAAAAGAAAAGATTTAGTCGCAATAATTCTGAGCTAAAAAAAGCATTCTTTTTAAATTCCTCATACTTGTTTTTATGACATGCTTTTTTACCGGTAAAACAGAATACTTTTCTCAGAAATCAAGGTTAAGCTATTATCCGAGTTTTAAAATATTCTTGTTTTTTGTGTAATTTCAAAAATTTATTCTTGACTGCAATCAATTAATACACTAACCTTCTCCTAGTATAACCGCAATTTCTGTCCTCGTGGTCCCTTTCGGCTTCGTGCCTGTTTTCCCTATTTTCACGGTTTGACAAGTCCCGGTTCGCTTGATTTTCTTCGAACCCTAAAAGTAAACATTAAACTCCATAAATTTGTTCTTAAGACAATTATTTGATCTTAATGCGACTTACATTGTCTTTGCTGATTAACTTTGTCTGCTTCTTGTGATCCGGCGTCTTGGGCGGAAAAAGGTAGATTACCTATGAGAGCACACGGAATAAATTAAAGGAAAAGACGACACGATTTATTTTTATGTAACAAATAATAGTTTTATATTCGAAGAAAAGTAGAACTGCTCGTGCGATGAACTCTGTCAAAAGCTGATTTTCGCAAAGCAAAAAAGAAAAAAAATCAAGTTTCAGTAGAGGTCGGATTCGAAGAATGCTAAAAATTTTGGATTAAAATAATTTATAAAAGAAACATTTATAAAAGGCACTAATAAAGGCTGGAAGAAATTGTTGCTAAAAACCAACTTTTTAAAAGGTCCCTATTGTTAAGCTTAAGAAAGTCCTTCGGACCTAGGAATTGTCAAAAAGATTTACTTACGAGCGGATCATTATTTACATTTGAAAAGGCACTAATAGTGCAACATGGGAATGTTGGTTCAAAACTCGACCTTAAGTGTCGCTATAGTGCAATCAGCGGTCTCATTCCTGTTGACAAAATCTGTTTAAGCTATCAACGATATGCCCGCTATAAACACTGTTGTTAACGCTCTAGGTTGAGTTTTGCACTCATAGCTTTAAAAATTTTAACGATTTCAAGTTTTTGGGAATTGAAAAGAAAACAATAAAGTATGTAACTAGGTAACTGTGCTGTTATCACAGCAATGTGCCTCTCTTTAAAAAACCTTACTTTTCTTGAAAAGTTGAACAAATATTTCTTACAAGTCTGAAAATTAAACTAATATTTGATAGAAGATCTCGAACTGGATTTGTCATTCTGCTTAAAAACGATTTATTTCCTTATCTATCCTCACACAATGTAACGTAGTCAAGTAAATAAAATGGTAATTAGATCTAGTTATAAACACTGTAGACGACAGGTAATTTTATTTTTTATTTTTGATGGTTTAGCGCTTTCAATTAACTCTTCTAATTACAATTATTCGACTTTAGTGGAACAGAATAATTCCATACTCAAAGCAGTCTCTATTTCGTAGGGGTATTTAGTGGTACCTCAATAGAAAAATACTAAGTCTGACTTTATTTCAACTCTTTCAAAGGACGTAACTACCAAAAATTGTATTAATTTCACAACTAATAAAAAAAGATGGTCGTCGAATTAACAATTCGTAGAAATAACAAATTCTGCCAAGTTGATTTATTTTCTTCACACTGACCTGAAAACTAAAAAATTAAAAAAACCAAGGAGTTTTTTTAGGATTGTTTGTTATTATTTACCAACCTGTTGACGGAGGAGGGGGTGGTACGACCGCTGACTCTTCCCCTTTCTGAGAGGGATCTTTCGCTAGTCCCTCCGGCTGTTGGAGATGCTGCTGTCTCTGTTGCTGATTCATAATCATCAACTCTTGTACACTATATGGAAATAAAATACATTAAGACGATTTCGTTTTCGTAAATTAAATACGTTTTTACTACCTGCGGAGAAAATGTTCAACCGATTAAAAATACTCTGAAAAATTTAAAAATATTATTTACGGAATAAATTTGTCAAAGGAGAACGAAATAAAAAATCCCAAAGGGTTCCTCAAAGTCTCTTAGATAATTCAACCTCATGTATTCCAGGTTTTTGTTAATTCGACACGTTGAATCCCTTTTTCATTCTACCTCAAAAAATCTTTTCACTCGCAGCGAAAATAGTTTCTTCTCACTTTTATATAATGATTCTTCATTTGACATCAAAAGTATCAGACGCACATTTCTGGTTTCTTTCTCCTTTTTTACACGCTAAAACAAGAATCTGATTTTTTTTTTTGCTTTCTTAAATTCATTTGGTTTTTTACCGCAGAATGGTAACGATGAATTGTTTTCTCCTCCATACATTTTTTTATCAATCACTTTGGTGTTACCGTTTATAGCTTTTTTGCGATATTAATCGATTTAACAAAATGGGTAAAAAAAGTACGACTAGAAAATAGATTAGAAATCTTTTATGCAGGCTGTGACAAATATCTGATTTTTATACTGCGGCCCTAGCCCGAAAGGGGTAAGGTTTACCGAGGCCTTTTAGTCCCAGCTCTGTTGATGATATTAATCCTTTATCAGCTTCAAAAAACACATTAATTTTTTATAATTTTCAGTGGATTTAACCCAAGTGAGTTAGTGGGTGATTCCCGGACTAAATGAACGGGGTCTTACTTGTTTATTTGTTACTATTACTAATTTATCAAATCAAGCTATTAATAAATCGAAATGTGAAAAACTTTTTAAAAAGTCGAGTTAAAATAAAGATGATTCAATGAGTCGGCTTAAGGGTAAGAACTATACTTCCCGTTTGCCATTCGAAAATGCAAACCGGGAAAGAAAAAGTTTAGGCATCCTTTACCATAAAAATAAAGCTATTTATATCCTGGAAGTAAAAAAAACATGAATACCGCCTTTGCCGAATATTAGAAATGCATCCTTCAAAAATGACAAATTTATTTATTAAAAAAAAAAAAAAAAAAAAAAAAAAATGTTCTCAGCATTCCTTTGAAAATGTGTAATTTTTTATTGT
Source organism: Liposcelis brunnea (assembly GCA_023512825.1). Lineage (NCBI taxonomy): Eukaryota > Metazoa > Arthropoda > Insecta > Psocodea > Liposcelididae > Liposcelis > Liposcelis brunnea. The sequence goes on along the minus strand of CM042066.1, from coordinate 226,109 downwards.
CTTACACTTTTTTTTCAAGTTAAAAGAATTTTTTAATTTGAGGGGATCCTTTCCAAATTGAGTAAATTCAACAGCTATTAAGCAGAATAATTTCATGATAGATTTTAAACTTACCCAACACCTTGTCTAGCCGGGGAGGAACTGTTCGAGACCGTTTGAGCAGGAGGAGGCACAGGCTGAGGCGGTTGCATCGGAATAGACATCAAAGACTGCGGTGGAGGTTGCGTCTGTAAAACCCAGTTTATATTGATAAGTTTGCAATTTGACTACTATAAGGAGAAAAAAATTTAACGAAAATTAATACCTGCTGTTGCAAAGATGGAGAAATTTCTTCTGTGAATTTCCTTTTTTGAGGTTTTGGCTCCGGAGAAGGATCTTGATTTTGATTAAACTGCGGAAGAGATTGCTGCTGCTGCTGCTGCTGAGGAGGAATAAACGGTCCCGGAGCAGCAGGCAAAATCTGCACGGGTCCCGGGGGATATCCGGGAACGAACTGCAATTGCTGCGGTTGACAAACCTGTACTTGTTTCATGACTATTTGCTGTTGATACTGATTATAATTCGGTTGCTGGAGTTGAAACTGGGCATTTTGAATTTCGTTCGGAGGCCGAATCCCTTGAATTTGCATTAGATGAGTCTGGCCAGATACAAAATTTGCAGATGAAACGGGAACGGCTTGAATGTTTTGATTCTGAATCGGAACCGGAACCGGTTGGTTGTTGGGAATCATTTGATGATTAGACATTTGCTGCAAAACCATTTGGTTAGGATTAGACTGCATCGGAAAATTCGAATTGGGCTGATTGGGAGGGGGGCCTTGCAAATTAGGAGAATGCCTTTGATTTGGCGGAGGGTTTTGCATTGCAGGAGATTGATTCGGAAGAGAAGGAGGCGGCTGATTAACGTGAGGATTATTTTGAGGCGGTTGATGGTGATTCGGGACAGGAGACTGTCCCGACGAACTTTGGTTGGGGGGAGGATTCGGACCTATTTGGTTTTGTGGAATAGCTTGATGCTGAGGCGGTTGGATTTGAAAATGAGAAGGTTGAGTGTGAAGAGGGTTCTGTACGCCAGAATACGTCATTGCGGGGGGAGGATTTTGTTGAACGTACTGAAAAAAAAAAATGAAAAATTGTCGATTTTTTTTTTGTTTGTCATCTATTGCTTAATTTATATAAGCTTACCTGAAATTGATAGGATACGGGAGCAGATACTGCAGCGTGGATCGGCTGATTAGTAGTCGATTGAAAAGCTAAAGGTTGGCCAGGTTGAAAAACGGGCTGAGTTTGTCCTAGAGGAGGGGGCTGTGACAAAAACACCTGCTAAATTAAAGAAAGAAAACAATGATTGCGATTCTTGTATATATATATATACAGTAAATGCTCAGTTGAAAATATGCTCACTTGTTGCGTATAAGCAGGCTGCGGCTGTTGATTTAAAACCACCAGACCTTGAGAAGTCATGATCCCTTGCATGGGTTGACCGTTTTGAGTGATTACGTACTGCTGCTGACCCGGTTGGAAAGGTTGAGCTATTTGTTGTACGAAATTGTTAGGCTGCTCGTGCTGAGGCTGTATCTACTCCGAAATTAAAACAAAATCGGAGGAAAGTTTAGAAATACAGTAGTTTAAAATGCAAGGACAAAAAAATAAAAAACAAACCTGCAACTGCTGAGAAACAGGAGACACTAAGGGACCTTGCTGTTGCGGAATGTGAACCCCGGGGGGAGGTAAAGCGACCTGAGCAGGAGGTGGCGGCTGTGAAAAATGTGGAGGAGGTACACCTACCATAGGAGGAGGAGCAGTCAATTGAGTAACTAAAAATTAACATATACTGTATATATATAAATACACACTTAAATTGAATAACTTTATTCCCGGATATTTTAATATTAGCCTCTAATTTGCCTCTGATGAGGAATTCAAAATACCTGCGGGTTGTTGAATAAAACCAGTCTGAACTACGGGCAAAGAAATTGAAGTAGCCGTCACTCCGGGAAGTTGCTGTTGAATAATTGAATGCTCCGCTCCTCCAGCTTGATGCAGTACCAGATTTGGCGGAGGCTCTACATTAACTTGATGAATTTGAGCTTTGAAAATGATTCGGTATGATTTAAAAATCATTTTGCCAAAAAAGTAAAAATAAGTCGGAATTAAGGTTACTACCAACCTGCAGGGTTTTGGGGAGGTGGCTGCTGCATCTGAAACTGTATATATTCTTGTTGTACTGTTGCTATTAAATTTAACGCTAAATCTCGAGCCGTTGCCATGACTTCTGGCTTATGATGCCTGCAAAGCAATAAAGAAGATTAAAACCAAGTCTAGTGATAATTTAATAATCACAAATAAATAAAACGGTTCAGTATTATTATAAAATCAAACCACTCCTTATTAAGCCAAAATTTTAAATTTTATTGAATTATAGTTATGCTAATGGACCATTTAGGGGAATTCACCCCATTCTTAAGACTCTTTATAAAGTTCATTACATATAGAAAAACAGTATTAGATTCCAAACACTTACGATATACAAAAATGAAGGGGTTCTGGAGCTTCTTGTTGAGTTCCTGGTTCTAAAAAAGCCGATCCGATACCGCGTAAGGTTACTATCGCCCCGGTTTCGTTTTTGATATAATTTAAATTAGAGCCACCTTGCCCTATTAGTTTCATTGGCAAATTAAAACCTGGCAAGACGTTTTCCATTCCGATAGGAATCTTTTCCACCTGGAAACGATTAAACCATTAATAAGGCATAATTTGATCGGTAACGCAGGACACTGTACAGAGAATTCTTTTCAAGAATCATACAAATTTTCCTGATGCATGTTGATCTACCATTGGAGGGGGGAGTTGCATCGTCAGACTCATCAAAGAAGGTGGCACATTAGCTCCGTTTCCTCTGCTAACCATTGCCCCCGAATCTTGTCCGAGTGGCTGTACGCCGGCGGGAACATTGTTGGAAACTGTAACAGGCATGGGTCCACCCACCATTGCCTGCATTGACCCACTACTGATGGTAGTCCGAGAGGCATTCGATTCTGCATTAGATGCAATCATTTCTTCAATCTTCTGTATAGCCACTAAAAAATACCAAAGTAAATTAATCGTTACTAATTCAACTTCTGTTGATTCAAAAGTTGACAATGATCACTTACAATCTATGGATCTTTTGGAAGGTCCTTGAATAAACAAATATAAACCTAAATTTTTAACTGTTTTATCTTGCAGATTATTGCTCTTTCTTTCGCTTTCAGGAATGTAACGACCTTTTGTAGAAACACATGCACCAGAATAATCTTTGATGATTTCCTGAGTACTTCCTTTGCACAAAAGATTTCTTGTAGATTGAGGAACGTGGTTTATTGAGAATTCAGCTTGAATGATCTTTGACACATCTGATTTACTAAGTCCTTCGGATAACTATAAACAGTTGACATTATTAGGAACAATGGCATCAGCTGTTGCTACAAAAAAGTAATATGACACACTCACGCTTTTTGTCAATTTTCCTTTAGCATGAAGATTAGCATCGACCTTAGCTGCAGCTGCCACTGCTGCTTCCAAACCACTTTTTTGGCCGTACATTTATCAGGCTTTAGAATTAATAGTCCCACAAGTCAATTTTCCTGGGAAGCAATAATTAAACTGTAAAATTTTCAAATTGCTCCATGATTACCAATAAAATAATTCACAAACTTCAGGCATGCAATACACTTTAGAATGACGTTAGTTATCGAATAAAAAATCGTTTATTGACTATATATGGTGTTACACAAACTTGAACGAATCGGAAAATGAAGGCTACTTGCACTTGCAGGAGCAAAAAACGTCTACTAACAACAATACTGGTATGAAAATTTTTCCAATCAAAATTGAGAACTTATTTATCATTACGTTCAATCCTATTTTTTGTTGGGAACAAAAATATACCTTTGAGCTTGATTTTACTATGTATACTAATTATTTTAATTTATACGTCAAAGCAAAAATTGACAGTTTCATGAAAAATACCTTCTCCAAAATGCTGCTAAAACTTAAAATTATGGAAGCTTTTCGCTTTCATTTTACAATATTTCATCGTCGCCCTTTTGCTTTATTTTATTTAATTTTTTTCAATTCGATTAATCGAAATGGCGGAAGAAGTATACGACTGCCATATGCATCGCATTTCCGCTTGTCTGGCGCGGTGTACGCGTGCCGCGTGCGGCGATCGAGCAGCATTTTCCTTTTCTGTTTGCCTGATCACGAGTTTTTGATTTCATTTTTATAATAAAATATTTTTCTTAGATTTTTGCTTACGTTAAAAAAGCAAATCAATGTGATTCGTTAAGCATTTATAGAAGAGCAGGAAGATAGAAAACAACAAATTATTCATATTTAGTTCTCGAATTCTTTAAATTATTTATTTGAAAAAAGAAAGAAGTACTTAGCAATCTATTTTTCCTTACTTTAGTTCATATTACAAAACCTGAAATAAATGTCGAACTGTATGTCTTAATAACAAAAGTAGTTTTTAGGGTAAAAAAAATGAGACACCTTGTATTATTGTTTTAACTATATTTCCATTTAGAAAAAGTAGCACTGAAATTTTATAATTTAAAAAAATCCAATCGGATTAGCCCCAAGAAAATGAAACCAGAATCGGAGAATCTTAACAGCCACCTCTTAGACGAAGAACAAGATGCAGGGTGGATTCTTTCTGGATGTTGTAGTCAGAAAGAGTGCGGCCATCCTCAAGCTGCTTGCCAGCAAAGATCAATCTCTGTTGATCGGGGGGAATTCCTTCCTTGTCTTGAATTTTAGCTTTCACATTTTCAATTGTATCTGAGGCTTCAACTTCTAACGTAATGGTCTTCCCTGTCAAAGTTTTAACAAAGATTTGCATGCCTCCTCTTAGACGAAGAACAAGATGCAAGGTGGATTCTTTCTGGATGTTGTAGTCAGAAAGAGTGCGGCCATCCTCAAGCTGCTTGCCAGCAAAGATCAATCTCTGTTGATCGGGGGGAATTCCTTCCTTGTCTTGAATTTTAGCTTTCACATTTTCAATTGTATCTGAGGCTTCAACTTCTAACGTAATGGTCTTCCCTGTCAAAGTTTTAACAAAGATTTGCATGCCTCCTCTTAGACGAAGAACAAGATGCAAGGTGGATTCTTTCTGGATGTTGTAGTCAGAAAGAGTGCGGCCATCCTCAAGCTGCTTGCCAGCAAAGATCAATCTCTGTTGATCAGGAGGAATTCCTTCCTTGTCTTGAATTTTAGCTTTCACATTTTCAATTGTATCTGAGGCTTCAACTTCTAACGTAATGGTCTTCCCTGTCAAAGTTTTGACAAAGATTTGCATGTTTTATCTGTAAATTCCAAGAATAAAAAAAAAACAATTAAAAATACAGTTTAAATATTTTATTTTTCGTAGCAGAAAAATTTGCAAGAGGACTTTAGGAATGGAGTTATTCTTCAAATTAATGATGACTAATCCTCTTTCATGGTAATAAAAAACTGCCATGTTGATATATCTGTTATTCTGTAAAAAATATGAAAAATCTGACTAATATGTACTTGATTAGCCAGGAATCTCGCAAATTGTAGCAAAAAGAATTTTTAACAGGAAAGTGTTAATATAGCGATAAAAATGGGTTTTTCCTAGTTGTCCAGAATGAGCTTTCTGATTCAACATGAAAAACAAAATTTCGGCGTAGTTATTAGTCCTTCTATAGAGCATATATAGTTTCCGTAGAAATGTATGCAAATAATTGCAATCTTATAATATAAAAAAAAAAAACAATTATTTACCGTCTATTTTTATCTTCCAGGCTATGAAAAACTTACGAAATTCACGTTTGTAGAGAGAACTCGTATTATTCTTCAATGCTAAATGCTGGCTTGCTCGTTTGCTGGCAAATCTTCATCATCCTACGATTTGATTGGTTGATCAAAACCACCCATTTTTAATTGGTTAAAAAATCAAAATGCTGTCAAGTCAGTCAAGTCTTAAAAGTTTTGATTCGCTTTTATTTAATCAATGTTCTAGAATACATTGTCTGATTGTCATTGCTTTTAAGCAACAAGACCTTACCTTTTGTCAGCTGACTCTGATTCATAACATAATTTCATCTAATGATGCAATATTTTAATAATTATTATGGAACAGCAAAAAGAATTAGAATATTTAATTTTTAATATGAAAGGGTTTATAAGGTCACTAGTTGTATGTTGCGAAGGGTTTTACATTTTTTTTAAATAGCTCAACACATGTTGGAAATCATAACTTTTTTTATAGTACTATATTTAATGAAAAATAAACTTGCAGAGGTTAATTTTATTATCAAGAGTTTTGTTTGAGGATAGGTTATTGTACAAAGAAAAAAGATGTGTTATCGATAGCCGATAGGTACAGGAGAAGTCAAAGAATAGGAAGTTAAAGTCAATACACATAATATCAAGCTACTTTTTTTTAAAATAAAATGCTTCATCCTTCAACCATTCAAAAATCAGTGATTTGCTTTAAAAAAGATAACTAAGCAAGATTAGTTCTCAACAGAATTATTTAATAACTAAGCAAGCAAAAATTCTTGTATTTGTTTTGTTGAAACAAAAAAGACAAGTTCCAAAAAAATTTTCAGTAGCATCTCAAAAAGCAGAGCCATTGAACTTAAGCTTAACATTTCCTCAAGCTTTTCAAAGTTTATTTTCTCTATCCAAATACTTTTGTGAAATAAAATAACTGTTACCTATATCAAGGCTGATAGCCCTTGATGTTCCTTAAAGATACAATTATTTACCCTTCCTTTGTATTTACAGTTCTACAGTTGAACGTTATCTTTTTAAACATGATTATGAGACTAAAAAAAGTAATAGTATATTACATTTTTAAAGGTTTTTTTAGAATTCTGTTTTTAGTGATTACTTTTTTAGATTTTCAATGATCATAAATTCATTTAAAAATGGTTTCTACAATTAAATCAATAAATAACTATTCTTCTGTAAAGAAATTATTTTAACTTATATTTAGAACAGTTTGGCTTTGTGATTTTCCATTTCTAAATTATCATGGCCTTCTTTGAAACAAAAGGCACAGTACAAACTTTGATCACAGTCTAAGCATATTATTGTTGCATTTTCATTACAAATTATGCACCAGGGCAATTCATTTTGTTCTTCAGAATATTCTTCCTCCATATTTAAGGTGCTTTCAAATTTTTTTTCCAATTTTGCTTCTTCTAAGGCTCTTTTGATCATTTTGGATGTAACAGCATCACTATCCTCATCTCTCAAAGATTTACTAGATAAAGCAGATAAGGGTGCACTATCATATTTAAGATTTTGAAATCTTTTTTCCATATCTTCAATACTCTGTTTTAGATCGGATTTGTAAGCATAGTTGATAGAAGTTTCATCTGCACATTGTTTCAATAAATCTTCAATTTGATCTTGTTCTGATTTTTTAATATTTTCATTTGGCAAAATTGAGATTTTGCTAGATGTACCTTCATCTCTTCCTTGTAGTATTGCCAGTCTTCTTGTAATTTCCTGTTCGCTAGGAGGAGCTTGCAAGTCATTATTTTCTTTTAATTTTTCAAGTCGCTCAATTATTTTTTTGTCTTCTTTGCTTAAACCTCTTCTTAAATCAGAAAATTTTTTGCTTTGCCTGAACACAGTTATGGGAGGCTTGCCAGGATGTTCCAAGCTTTCAAGCCGTTTTATTAATAATACCGGAGGTTCTATTTCAGGAGCCTTTGCATTTGATTCGTGATCAGTGATTTTTTTATAGCAACTAGTGCAAACTTTTTGTTGCTTGCAGTTTACAGTAACTTTTTCTTTGAGACATTTACTACAAAACGAAAATCCACAGTTTGGACAACTTAATTCTTTTAAAAACAAAGAAAATTTGTAAGCACATCCGTGACATGACATTTTTGATTAACTTAAAAACAAAAATAAAACACTATGTTAACATCTTCAATATTATAGCTTAAGCACAGCACAACAAGTAGCCTAAGAAAAGAGGTTAACAACATAGATCATATATATATCGACTTCCGTAGTCTAATTGCACGTCTAAATAGCCACACCACCGCCACACGATCAATCAATCTGTGGTCTTTACTTTACACTAGTCTCCCTCCCTCCCTCCTGCCCATATAAACACAACATCAGCAATTCAGTATCTCACTTAGTAGAAATGAAAAAAAAAAAAGTTGAATGGTGACTACAGCAATTAAAATTATGAAATGGCCTAAGGTATTTCTGCACGGAATAGTGTAAAAAATGTAAGATGTATATATGGGCTTTTGCTTAACTTGTCAGATGTCTTTTCAAATCTCAAAAGTGATAATTTCTTGTGACATGTGCCTGAGAAGCAAAAATGCATTTCTCGCCTATCATAATTTCATTAATTTTTTTCTTCATACAAGGTAAAAAATATTTATGAAATTTTTTTTGAAAAACTGTCTTGTAATAAAAATTTATATTTTTCAGTTTTGTATCAAAGCTAAATTTTGTATAAGCTTTTGATTAAAAAATTAAAAAATTATGCTAAGCCACAATACAAGGCTTCTTTCCCACACAAAAGGATTATACTCTGCAGTGACATTTCCTTCAGCAAAAATGCACACCACAAATAATAAACCATTCACAATTATAGTAGAAGGAAATATCGGTAGCGGAAAAACTACTTTTTTGAATCATTTTAAGAATGATGTGAATGTATTAATAGTTTCTGAGCCAGTAGAGAAGTGGCAAAATGTGAAAGGACACAATTTATTTAATTTACTTTATAGTGACATGAATAAATGGGCCTTTACTTTTCAAACTTATGTTCAATTGACTATGACTAAATTGCATGATATAAAAAGTGAAAAACCCATCAAGATCATGGAAAGATCTTTGTTTAGTGCTCGCTACTGTTTTGTTGAAAATCAATTTAATGAAAATATCATTTCCAAACCTGAACTAATAGTTTTAGATGAATGGTACAAGTGGTTATTAAAAGAGCGGGATATATCTTGTGATTTGATCGTTTATCTTCGCACAGATCCAGAAGTAGCATACAGTCGCATTTTAGAAAGACGTAGAAATGAGGAAAAAAATGTACCTTATAGTTACATAAAAAGACTGCATGATTGCTATGAATCATGGTTAAATCATAAATCTTCTTTTGTTTGCCCAGCTCCAGTATTAATTGTAAATGCCAACAAAGATCTCAAAAGTATGGAACAAGAGTACCAAAATTGTAAAAACGAAGTTAATTTGAATCTTTCCTTTAAGAAACACAGTTCTAATTCATGAATTACAATCTGAAACATTTTGTATTGCATTTGATTTCCCTTTTATCAATATTTTTTTATTTTTTCAAGAATTTTCTGTGAATGATTGCTAATTTTTTTTAATAAAACGTTTCTCTTTAAACTATATGGATTGTGCTTTACAATGTGTATTTTAAATACAAAAAAACAGCGTCAATGACAAAAACATTTTATTTATGAAACACAAAAATTACACACTTAAATACCTACCTCAAAGTAAAAACATTATTTCTTCCTCATTAATAATACGGTCTCCTTGGATTATTCTGCAATATGAAAAAAATGATACTAGTGTTTAAGTTTGTTCAGTAATAATTAAGTTCAATAAATGATGACAGTGTAAAAAAAATTTGCTACTAACCAATGGATTTGGCCTGAATCTGTAAGCTAACATCATTCTTTTCCTATAAGCATCATATTCATCATCTCCAGCTTCGAGACCGTCCGGACGGTCAATTCCTAAACCTTGGTTCTCATTTCTAGTTGTTGCCCTAAATAATATGATAGTTTGATCAACTTTTCATTAAAAAAAAAAAATAATAATTCTTACTTGTTAACTGGATGAGTTATTCCAGATCCATCTTGACCCAAGCCTTGTCCTTCGTTCCACCCCATTTTTTGCAACAGTCGATAACCTATATTATCGTCCTTTAATTTAAATTCTTTGTAGTCCGACAAATCCGGTTCTCTGCCTTCTTTCACTGCACTGTACTAGAGGAAAAATTTTTTCTTTTGAAATTTCGCTACTTCGTACGAGAAAGAAATCTTGTTTAAAAAGAAAATAATTCTATATTACCCTTTCCATAAATTTTTCAAGTTCTTCGGGAGGCAAAAAATCGCCTATATGATGCTTTCCTGCAGCCTGGCGCGTCAATTCTTCCGCCCAAAGCTGCGTTGCCTCCATTTCTTGCTGCCTCAATTTGTGTTCCCAAGTTCCACCTTCGACATCTTCATCCGAATCGTATTCGTACTTAAATTTACCAGCTCTTTCAAGTTTATCGATTTCTGCTCTTTTTTTAACCATATCTTGATATAAAAGGTTTATCTAAAAAATAATTTGTTTAATTTTCAAAATCAACTTTTACTGCATTTATTATGGCTATCGTCATCGTACTTTATAATGGTCTTCGGCCTTCTTCCATTCTTCTTCAGTCAGGTTGATCGATCCAAAAGTTTTTTTTGCATATTGCATTAATCCGGGATCGGATCTAGTAATTTTACTTAATAAAGGCGTTTTCGTCGTAGGTTCTAAAAATAATTACGGTGGCACATGAAATTAGAAACTGCTGTTTCACTCTTTTGATCGAAGCATACTTACGCAAAAGTGGGGCTGCCGCCTGCGGAAAATCGACGGCAACATTTTGAAAAGACGCTGTTTCGGATTTACTAGCTACATCCCCCCAACGACTCTTTCGTTTTCTTTTCCTTTCTTCGCTTTTACTTTCAAGTTCGGCAGCAGCCTCTTTTGCATTATTTTGTAATCTTTCTGAAATTAATACTTAGATAGTTTTAATATGAAACTCAAAAATATTGGAACTCCAATTCCGAAGATAAGAAAAAATCTTTCTTTAGTATTGCAATAAAGGTGAAATCGAGTAGTCAAAATAGAAAGATTTTGAACATCCATGAAACCATACGCAAACCATTTGAAATTTTTAGATTCGTTTCCAAATATAAATCATTTACGATAAAACCGCAGAGTTCCGAAGCACTTTAAAATAGAAATTTTTTCTTTACACGTGCGATTATTCTTAACATGGGGAATGTACTGTTCTTGATATAAAAAAAAAAACTTGGCCGATTTGAAACTGCATAATAATAAATATCATTTTTAATTTTTAATCCTTACCTGACACACAAGTTCTATCAACATTTTCAAGCTTTGTCGTATTAATGATTTCTTTTTCGTCGGTTGCCTCCGTTAACGCATGATAAATCGCTTCTTTTCCGTCATCAGCGGAATCGTCAACGTCTGAGTTCTGCAATGTAATAGCATCTTTTTCTAACTGAAACTCTTCGGATAATATTTTGAAATTAACATCCATAGAGTCTTTCGAATCGTTTTTGGATTCGCTGGAAACTATAAAAGATACAAAAATCAGTGACAAATTTTAGGAAAAGTGAGGAATTGAGAAATTGGCATCGGAACTCTTGTTAACCAGATTCGGGTGAAAATCTTCTCTCTTTTTTCTCCGCAGGTTCTTCCTCCGAATCAGACGGTTCCGATGCAGAAGACGGTTCTTTTTCGATAAGCTCTGGATGCTGACGATATTTAACTACGAGTTTCCTATATAATTTATAATCTTTGGAATCCTTTTCAAACAGAAAGCTAAAAAAAATTTCCATAAATTTTTATTTTGTTAGGAAAAAAATTAAGTAAATAAAAATTAACTTACCGCAAAGCTGGATCATCTTGATTTCGGATCCACAACAAATTCTCAACTTCGTCTCCACATCGTGCCACCATTACTGCTAAATGACGCTTCCCCTCTTCGACCTCTTCTTCGCCATAGCCGTCTTCGCCGCAATCGTCTTTCAAAGCTGGAGAAACTAGTAATTATCCAGTTAATACCGTAGCTTATATTCCTAAAGCATTTTAATATTCTTTTCCAAATCAAATAATACAAAAAAAAAAAAAGAAAAAAAAAAAAAAAGGAAAAGTAGGAACAAAACCATTATCGTCACGAATTTTAGGGGAAAAAGAATAAAATGATTAATCATAGTTCCAAAGGTAAAAACAACATTGACTTACCCCTCGTTATTTCTTTAGGGGGCTCCTCGGGTACCGGTATCGTTTCGGGAAAGGGTATGCCTTCAAAGTATCCCGGCGGGGGCGGCGAGCAGCCGGAAACAGACATCAGTTCCGTTTTCCGTTTTTTCTTTTTCTTTTTTTTTTCCAAATGACTCGTATCAAAAATCGAAGGAGGCGGCGTCGGTATCTCTCTCACGTCTAAACAATTTACTACGTTCTCGACTTCCTTCCTTTTTCTAAACGATAAAGAAATGTTACCGATGTGTATTTTTTGAGTGTCCTCAGATTTTTTAGGAGGCAGCGGTGGAGGAGGAATATTTTGAACTTGAATCGGAGAAGGGGGGGGAATGCTTTGAGGCGGTATCGGTAACGGAGGTCGTATCGAAGCGAGCTGCTGAGGAGGAGACACGGGACGAAGCGAAAGACAAGGCGGCTGCATCGGACAAACGATCGCACCCTGAAACGGCGGAGCCGCCACGGGAGGTACGGGACGCGGAGTTTCCAGCGCGAAAGGCGAAACCGCTTGCAATTGCATTTGATTGGTCGTAAACGACCGAGACGGCGGATGGGCGGTATTTAAAACGACTTGATGCAACGAAGGAATTCCTGTTGAACCAGTGGAAACGGCTGTCGACATTTGATTTGCAACCGAGAAAGGTTGCAAAGGCGGAATCACGGGCATCGAACCGACGACCGAGACCATTTGTGGAGCGATCATTTGAACTTGTTGTTGAGGAACAAGTTGAACCACGCCAGGAGGAGGCAGTTGAAGCTGAATGTTGGAATCTAAAGGCTTTCTTGTCGGCGATCGCCGGTAGGGTTCAGAGTAACAGTGTCCTTCTTTATCTCTCTCCCGCTCTCTGTCTCGACTACATCATTGAAAAAATAAATATTATTAAACATTACCCTGGGCATACTGCACATTTTTTTTGATTAATATTATATAAATACCAGAAGCTTTCTTTTCTATCTGATTCTCTTCTGTGCCTATGCATTCCAGATTCTTTTTCTTTTCCTTCATAATCTATTTCTTTGTCCACTTTTTTTACTTTGTCTTTTTCTTCTTCATCTTTCTTCCTAGCCTTTGCCAAAGTTTCTATATCCACATTATTTGGTTTCAAACCAGTGCTAGATAACTTTTTAAACTGATCCAAAAAACTGCCATCATTTGAAAAAGCATTTACAGGAGTTGCAAGTTTTACTTCTTCTTTTTCCTTTTCTTTTCCCATTTCTTTGTCTACTGCTCTTTCTTTTTCTTTTTCTTTTTTTCTCTCTCTTTCTGGATCCTTTCGGAAATTGCATCTACAAAAAATGCACTCATACAATTAATTATAAAATGTTGGAAGAATCATCTAATCGAGAAAAAGAAATATTTTATATATAAGCTTTTTTAGCATTGCTCTGATAAATAAATTATGGTTTAAATAATTTTTAATTAATTCACAGAATAACATAATAATAAATAATAATAATAACATTTAAATGTCATAAATAGTAATACTTTTTTTTTATTCAAGAACTTTTTGCGAAAAGCATTTGTCTTTCAAACCATATTGAAAAGGTACTAATTCATTATGAATTTATCTTGAAAGAAAAATTAAATTGAAATTAAAATAATAAGAGTTCAATATAATATGGTATGAAAAATTTTTGATCTGAAAAATCTGCTTTATAACCATAAATTAGCTAGTTAGCTTTATTTAATAACCAGCAAGCAAAGAAAATTTTGAAACAAATTTAATATTTTTCAGTAAAAACCTTAAATAGAATAAATCAGAACATGTAATTTGTTTATAGCATAAACATTTAACATGAGCTCAATGGTTAAAGGAAAGCTTAATAGTCTTACAACCTTTTTCTTTTTGATTATTTAAAAATAAAAAATAAAAGCACATCACATTAAATTTATTCAAATCTGCCACTGACATGCTAACCTTCTCAAAAATGATTTCGCTGAAGTAGGATTAGCTTTTGATTCACTAGCTGACTCCAGCTTTTTCAAAGCTTCTTCAGTTTCTCTTTTCTTTTGAGCTTCTATTTTAGCTTGAATTTCTCGTTTTTTTTTTTCTATTACTATTTCTTGTTCTGATAACTGAGCTAATCGTTCTATTCTTGTACATTTAGTTAAACTATTTTGTCGTCTATGCATTTTGATTAATTAAAAATAAAAATAACTTCACAATTACTTGACAAAAAAAAAGACGACTTGGGACTGAGCACTTACTGATACTCCGACTTACTCTACTGAGAGGTGGTGAGATGAACGAGATCTTTTTTAGAATGAAGGCAATGTTTTGACGGGGCACTAGAAAAAGAACGTGGCTGCAGACAGTCATCGCGACGATGCATGCATGCTTTCTTCATTTTTGGCGCTGATTGATTAATTCTCAGCTGATTCGGACCAAGATGCAGACAGACCGCAAGACTGAGCGATTTAACCATTAAAGAATTAACGGTACTTGTGCTGAGGAGATATAGTGCTTAACTTACCATCTGATTCGGACCTTTGGAAAATTCGGGATATAATCATGTCTCTTGCCAAAGGGATATCGCCTGAATCGTTTTACGGATCTCAAGCTCTCAGTGCATCGCAGATCAGTACCGATGCTAAGTCAAAACGTAAAAAAGCTGAAGAAAAGTTTCCGCCTCCTAAATTTATGAAGCGGTTACTGGGACCGTCGAAAACCTGGAGAGTATTTAAAAAGCAACAGGAAGCTTTAGATGATTGCTTAAAAAGAAGAAACAATTTGATGTGTTTTGCATTTGAACAAAAAACTGGCCAGAGATTATTTCTGGTGGCTCATCCGAAGGTGTTTTGGGCCATCGATTCGTCTTTTTTACAGAAAAGTAGACATAACTATGAAGTCATTCGGGAATTTTCAGTTTGTAAATTATATTTGGACATTGAATTTGAGTTGGAGTTAAATGTGTCATGTAACATGGACAGAATGCTGAGTAATTTTTTAAAGATCATCAACCATAGTTTGAAAGATAATTTTAACATTGTTTGCAATGAACAAAATATATTAGACTTGGATTCTAGCACTCACAAAAAGTATAGTCATCATATAATATATCAGATCAAAAATGCTGCTTTTGAAAATAATTATGCATTAGGGAATTTCATTAAAGCCATTTGTTCTGAGCTTAGAGCAGCTTATGAATGCAGTTGAGTATTGTTTAATACTAATCATTTATATGTAATTTAAAAAAGTGATTTATTAATTTTTAATCTTTATTTTAATTAGGATTGAATTTAAATGACCAAGAAAAAATGAAAACCGTAATTCAAAAATATCAGTTGGAAGAGTATGAGATACTAGAATTATTTGTGAAAGATAAAAAAGGGAAAATTAAACTGTTTGTAGATGAAGGAGTATACACAAAAAACCGTCATTTTCGATTACTGGGATCATCCAAGGCTAGTAAAAACACACCATTGGTCATTAGTAAGAAAAATAAATACAAGCCTCAAACAACAGAGGACGGGCCAGACTGTAACATGTTTTTAGATTCTCTTATAACTTACTTTTCCTCTACTCCAACAACAATTTTAGAATTCAAGCAATTGGGAAAAGAAAAACGAGGAGAAAGGCATCATAAAACCGAGGACGAGAGCGAGTCGCATCCCATGATAACGTTTGGGATAACAGCAAACTCTAAAATCGATGAATTCATTCAACGATTGATACATCCAAAAGGGAAAATACGTAGAAAAATATTTTTTAGTTCCAGTTTTTTTATTGTTTATGAAATACAAAATTTCAGGTACTGCCACAACATTGGACGAGAACATAAAAGTAACAACATCAAGTATGTGGTTGATCTAAATCGTTTGACATATTACCAAAAGTGTTTTGATCCTGACTGCGGCGAATACAAATCTAAACATTTTAATTTACCAGAGGAAATCTGTTTTTTGTTCAGTGACGAATTGTATTTCAATAATGTCGCAGATTTCGATAAAGAGATAATTGCAGCTGTCGAACAAATCGAAGCCCAGATGAATATCCTCGATAGAGAGGAAACGGATTTATATG
The DNA here is from genome assembly GCA_023512825.1 of Liposcelis brunnea. Taxonomy (NCBI): domain Eukaryota; kingdom Metazoa; phylum Arthropoda; class Insecta; order Psocodea; family Liposcelididae; genus Liposcelis; species Liposcelis brunnea. The sequence goes on along the minus strand of CM042066.1, from coordinate 210,016 downwards.
AAATTACGGGCTGTATAGAAGATGCTTTAAACGAAAATTCAGTTTAAACGTACGGAAATAGTGGAAATTAAAAAGTGCAAATCCGGCTTGTACATATCTTTTTGTGATTATTTATTTAATTATTATAATTTTTTGTTGAATCTTACATAAGTGGATCAAATGCAACTCTAGACTTGAATTTTTAAAGGTAAAAACCCTACCCAAGAAAAACAAATTGCACAGATATTATTGTTATTATTATCATTAATTATATCTGTAATACCTCTCTATGCGGACACCTCCATTAGCGGTATCTCTCCGTTACGAAAAAACTTCTTAGGCACCGATTTTTTCCTATATAAATTAATGCATTTTTCCTTCTCAGTAATGGACCCCCTTCACTTAATACCTGTTGCGAATAAAAATGAAATTTTTTCTTTATGTGTTGGATGCAAAAATACCCCTGAATATTGGTCAGGTAAAGTTCTTTGGACAAGCGAAATTGCACATTTTATTTAAACTGAGTTAGCAAAATTGAAATTTGTAATAATTTTTCCTGCTTCTTATTTTAAAAAAATAATAATAATAAAAACGGACACCTTTAAATAGTGGACGAATATTTGCGGTCCTGAACTGTCCGTTATAGTGAGATTTTACTGCATTGTGCCCTTGTGTGATTAATAATAACTCATTGTAACGTACATCTTTTGTAAATAAATTGAAATTATAAAAATACCCTTAATAAAATATTCATAGTGTATTTATTTATTAATTCTTAATTCCTTAAATGTAACAAAGAAAAATCAACTTTTTTTTAAAATTCCAACTCGCAGAATTTTATTACAGAATATTTAAAGTCTCTTCAGTAAAAAAAAAAAGTGGCTCGACGATATTTTAAATGTGCAGAAGTAGTCATTCTAAAAAGATATAATAAAGATCAGGGGGTAAACCCCTTATCAAATTTCTACATCACTTCACAGTCAAAGATTAAAACTGAAATTCTCGATTAAAATAACCCCCTAAAATTCCCAGCAAATAAATAATATAACAAATTAAACCTTTTTAGTTTAAAAACCGTTGTTTTAAGGTTTTTTCCACGCATTTTTTTAAAACTATAAAACCAGCTTTAGGATAAATTTTACGTTAAAATATAATCGATTTTTTGCGATTTTGCACCTTCTCTTGTCGAAAGGAAAAGCCATAATGGAAAAGCTTAAAAAATCATAGTTCCGAAAACACGGATTCATATTGTGACGTCATTTAATTGCTGGTGTTTCCGGTTTTTGTAGAGTGATTTCAAAAACTTGCAAGCTTATCTTTCTTTTGATGCGGTATCCTAAAAGTCCATTTTTAAATTAAAAGCACAGTATAATAAGAAAACATCAACCTTGTTTACAATTAAAAAACAACAAATTTATAAGTTTTTAAAGTTCGAATCGAAGTCAAAGAAAAATCGGATAAAGTAATATTGAAATGACGTTACAATATGAATCCGCTTTTTCGGAAAGTTTAAAATTCATTAATTCTTTAAGCTTTTCTTCCTACAAGAAAAGGGTGCAAAATCGCAAAAAATCGATCAAAAATCACTTGAAATTATAGTTTAGAACTTTAAATTTTTCCTAAAGCAGGTTTTAATGTATAAAAAAAGTACACGAAATAATCAGTAACCTTGATTTCCAATGTTTAACTAAACGCGCAATTTACAAAATTTTATGTTCCACTAAATACTAGATGTTTGTCGTAAACTGGCAACATTTTGAAGCATGCTTACAAGAACACGAATTAAAACGAAAATAATTACAAAGAAAACTGAAATGGCAGAGCAGATTCGGTTCAAATTGAAAAATTTTAAAGTGTAGAAAAAGCTTTCAACTTGATCATCGTAAAAAAAAATTGAAACGGTTCGAGTTCAAACTTGATAGAAATAAGGATATAGCTCGAGGAAAATGAAATTTATCTTCGATAACGTCAAAGAAGCGCCTCATATGCTCCCGACCCGACAATGTCAGCTCACAGTAGCTTTTCTGTGAGGGTTTACTTTTTTTCTTTGGGTACTTGAATAACGACGGTTCTTGTGCCTTTCGAATCCGAAATATTTACTTTGACTTCTGTCGTTATGCTTTCAATTCTATCGACCAAAGCCGATTTGTTCGGGACCCATTCATCGTCGACGTCCGGTATAATAAACCGCTTAGGAGGTTTCACCTCCTTCTCGATTTTTTCGGGCCAGGCATCGTCCACCGGTGGAACGATAAAATTTTTTTTTAAAAGCAGGTCGTTATAGGATTCAAAATTATCAAAGCGGATGTTGTGGTCGTCGAAACGAAACCGGCTTCTTTTAGAAGGAGGAGGATCGTAATCGTGATCCGCCAAGAAATGAGGCGGGCTGTCGTAGCCACTGGTCGAACTCCCTACGGAGGACTTGCGCGACCTATCAGAAAGGTTTTCTCCGTCCGGAGACCACTTGGACGACCGAATTTTAAGAAGGTCTTGCATGTCGTCTGACGGTTTGATTTCTTCTTCCTCTGTGCTAGAACATTCTTCTTGAAAATTCGATTTAGACAAGAGGCTCCTCGTTCGACCTGAAAAGTAAAAAAGTTCCCGATAGCACCAGCTCGAATAGAAAATCATCAAATAATTCCAAAGCTTACCTGCTATAGGAATTAAATTTTGCTCGGGAACAGAAATATCTTGTTCCGTAACTTCGTTTTCACTGTTTTGAGTCAATCTGAGATTTGGAGCCATGACAAGTGCCACGGAAAGCATTATCACCATCAGACACGTCGCCGGTTGGGCTGTTTTCGTAGTCGTTCTAGCCAACGTCATTTGTAATTTTTTCAACTGAGCCATTAACGACTGATTTTGCGATTGTAAGAATTTAATTTTTTTTACTAAAGATAAATTCTCTTCTGTGCACTGTTTAACTCTAAAAACCAAAATTTAACTTAAATCATTGGTCATTATTCTCTTGTTCCTTTATTATTATTCACTTACCTATCTTCTAGCCCGTCCAAATATTCCTTTTTTCTTTTTCTCGAATCTTGGGCTGATATTTTGTTTCTAATTTTTCTTCGTATTCGCTTCAGTTCTCTTTCTTCAAATTTAGTTAACGGATAATGAGTAGGAAGAGTAACCCCTTCTTTTTGCATTAATTTTTTTTCTTCGGGGGACAATATCAGCCTGGGGTACTGCGTTTTTACCTTGTCGTCCTCCGAATCCGATAATACGGTGATTTCTTCGTCGTCCGTATCTTCCGTCGAAGGATGAGGCAATTTCATCTTTATTTTTTTACTAATATTTGAATTTTTCAAGTTTCTTACCACCTAAAAATTAGTGAATTTTCACTCAGTTATTCTTAGAATATTTTAACGAGCTATACATAAAAAGGGTGAAACGACAAATCTTACCAATGGCATTTTGACCTGCCTCAAAGATTTCAGTAGCACCTGATTACCGTTGCCTATGCTCCCGACAGTTTTCAAACTTTTGCGATTGGTTCCTCCACTTATAATTTTATAAGTTCGAATCCCGTTCCCCGTGCTTACTGGCAGCAATATTGATCTCGGATTGGAACCCGACCCGGAAGAGGCGTTTACAACTTGCCTCAATTTTCTTTTGCTTGTTTCGTTACGTTGCGATTCTTGCGCAAGCAGGCCTAACAGACGAAGAGAACAACGGAATTATAATCTAACAATACGTTTCTCAAAAAATTTTTCTTATCAAAATTTCGTACCCATTACTGCCTGATCGTCTTCGGTCGGATCAAAAAAATCCAAGTCTTGCATTTCATATTTAAGATCTTGGGATGCTAAGCGATGAACAGATGTATCGCTGACGGTAGATACTGCCGAAGATAAATGTTCATCTTCGTCGTCATCCACTTGACAATAAGCAAGATCATCATTGTTGGGCAAACCTAAAATGTGAGGAAATAAAATAACGATAACTTAAAACGGCCCAGGTTAGGGTTTAAAATGTTAAAAACAAACTTACCAGGAGAGACCTGATCGCAAGATAGTCCGCTGTCAGAGTAGGTGCTTGACGCCGACCCGACGATTACTTCCTTGACGCCGCTTCCGTCGTCGGTCACAGGTTTCCAATCGCAAAGGCTTAAATTTAAATTATCACTATGAATGTCTTCCCCATTCTTATCTAGCAAATTGAATTGCTCCCCGTTAAGAATGTCTTTGAAAAAATCATCGGTATCCACAGCCCAAGCATCCAACTAGAAGGAAAGTTGTAAGAAAAATATATACCTTAGCGGTATAAAAAAAATTCAGGTAAGAACCAGGTACCTTGTCGTTCAATAGATCCGTTTTCGCGTCTATTCCGTCGACTTCGTGCTTAAAAACATCGCGATCGTCGACAAATTTTAAAACAGGATCATCCCTGTCGAATAGTATATCCATTAAACTGATGTCTGCCGAAACTGACATTTTATAAAATTTTATCCTACGATTCCGATGACGAACAATATGTTTGTCACGTGGGCCCCATTCGGGAAAACATATTACACAATCTCGGTTCCGGACCGAGACGGCATCGTTTATTTTTTTTCCTTCCGTCCGCCCGATCTGTCGAAAAAGCTTTTACCAGTCCCCGTTGAAATTTACGGGATCAAAACAAAAAAAATGGAACACACCCCTTTCTTTATCCGTATGCAAATTCGAATCTATACGATAATTCTAAGTTTTTAAATTTCAACGCTCACAAAAAACTTTCGTAACGATCGCGAATAACTATACTCTTTGAACTAGATAAAATTTTAAATTGCTTTACAATGAAAATATTGATTTCGTTTTCGGCATCGATGCTTCGCTTCAACGTGGAAAGTTTTGCATCATTGGCCGGGCAGGAATGACATAAAAGGCTTAACACAATTCTTTTGCTCTTACACATGAGCCGTTGTTACGTTGGCTTCCTCTCTTTGACACTATAGACACAAATGGATCTTTTCGATTGGTCGCAGCAGACGATTTATTTGATTTTTTCAAAGGAAATCAAAGAAAAATGGCACCCTTTTCAAAGGTTTGTAAAGAAAAAATGGAATCATCGTATTTGTAAACACAGGTTAGGATATATAATAATCGAAAGGTTCCGGGTCGTGGTAATTTAATTTTTACTTTTTATTTGATTTGTTTTTAAAAAGCAATATCAGCGTTTTGTTAAAGATATATGTAACATTCGCGTACGCAAAAATAAAGGTAAATTCGAAATACGGAACGGGTTTTTAAGACCTTGGAAAAATCAGATATATTCTTCATTTGTTTATGCAAAAACGCATCCAGACTTTTTTGCGTATGATATCGTGCCTTACGATTCGTCTGACTGTCGCGATTCGTTAATTTATACGGGGAAGAAAAGATTTAAACCAGCGAGTTTGTCCGAGGTGTTGGCATCGTAGACCGTCCGTCGGGTCACACGATCGGACCAACTATAATCGCATTGCCTGGTCATCGGTCGTAGAATTTTTCTCCGTCTCTTCAAAAAAAAAAAAAAAAAAAAAAAAAGAAGAAGAATGTAGAAAAGAACAGTAACAGCAGATGTTGCATTCAACAGTGTAACTGTTTTTTGAATCTTGTATAATTTGGTCTGGTATGGTTTATAATGACAACACAACATTAGAATCCCTCTATGCTGCTAAATATGTTGTTAATCCAAAAAGTTATAAATCTTTAAAAGCATCAATGTGTTGTTTTTCAATAAATCTTGGTTTTTAACAATCTTAAGAGAATAGTTTTTCAAAAACAGCTCGAGAATACTCGCATGTTCACTTTTATAATTTTCTTTTCTCAGATTTGGCTGCACGGCAAGCAAAATTTACAGTGATGAGTTCTGTCCGTTGTTTGGCAAATGCTGGTCGAAGACTTGGTCAGGGAACTCAAGTGTTGGTTCTCTGTTCCCTAAATTCTGGTTCTCGTCACTTAGCTTTAAAGCATTTAGTCACTAGTGCAATTATATTGAAAGATAATTCATCATCAAGCTTTAGTAAAGATGGCAATAAAAAGTCTGCACCACCTCCGCCACCGATTTCCGGTGGTGGAAATAGAGGTCAAAGGGATGGTTTGAATTGTCCAAAGTGTGGCGATCCCTGTACTCATGTTGAAACGTTTGTCAGTAAGTGTTCTTAATTTTTCATTTTCAAAAGAATCATGTTACTTATTTTAACAACATTTCTTTTCCAAGAGGAAATAAAGTTTTTGCCTTTTTCTCCAGTTATTTTGTATACTATACATAATTAATTTTATTAATTTTTTTTGGTAAAATTACTAATATTAGAATATTATTTTTTTTGCAGCATCTACTCGCTTTGTAAAATGTCAGAAATGTCACCATTTTTTTGTTTTATTGTCTGACGATTCTAAAAGAAGTCTAAAAGACAGTAAAGAAGAAATTAAAAGTGGATTTTATAGGAAACCTCCGCCGCATCCTAAAAAAGTGAGTATGAACTTTTTAAGGTGAACCTGTTTTTGGGCATGGATCTGATTTAATTATTTTTTTCAAGATATACGAATACCTGAATCAACACGTAATCGGACAAGAGCACGCTAAAAAAGTTTTATCAGTGGCTGTGTATAATCACTACAAGAGAATTTACAATAACGTTCCGATTGGAAGTAATGTAGACGCAAACAGTTCTCAGACTTTTTCTCATAGGGGTAATATGATCATCTAAATAAATTTTATTTTCTTCAACAACTAAAATGTTTCTGTTTTCTTTTATTAGATTTGCTTCATCTCAACGGTATGGGAAGTCTATCGTCTTTGGGAGTCGAATTTCAGTCCCCGCAGTCCTCGCAATCGGAAAACAAGAGAGGTGCCAGCGGAAGCGAAATCCTAGATTCTACGACTCACCAACTTCGACTAGATAAAAGTAATATATTAATGCTAGGACCTACCGGATCAGGTAATTCATCGACCTAACCTCCCCTTCTATCTCCAATTTTATTATCGCTTTGCGGCTTTAAAATCGAAAGAGTTTCTCGTTCAGGTAAAACGTTATTGGCCCAAACGATAGCTCAGTGTCTCGACGTTCCGTTCGCTATTTGCGATTGCACGACTTTGACTCAAGCCGGATACGTGGGAGAAGACATCGAATCTGTTATAGCCAAGCTTTTGCAAGACGCTAATTATTCCGTCGAACGAGCTCAGACGGGGATAGTGTTTTTAGACGAAGTCGATAAAATAGGAGCCGTCCCGGGCATTCATCAGCTGAGAGATGTGGGAGGGGAAGGAGTGCAGCAAGGAATGCTAAAGGTAACCGATCCGCATGAAAGCCGAAACGGTTTTTTATTTTAAGAAGTCTTCGTTTTCAGATGTTGGAGGGCACCATCGTTAACGTTCCGGAAAAAAATTCTCCGAGAAAGCTCAGAGGGGAAACGGTACAGGTCGACACCACAAACATTTTATTTGTGGCTTCGGGAGCTTACAACGGTCTCGACAGGTTAATCAGTCGGCGTAAAAACGAAAAGGTGGTCGTTTAAAATTCTTTTCGCCTAACTATCGTTTAAAAACGAAAAAGACTCTATATTTTTTTCAAAACTTCAGTATCTTGGTTTCGGAATACCCGCGACGGATTCTCCTGGCAGAAGGGTGGCTTCGCTCGCCGATCAGGCTAATTATAGTTCCACCAATCCGGCAGAACAAGACAACGCGGAGAAGGATGCCTATTTGCGAGAAGTCGAAGCCAGAGATTTAATAGAATTCGGTATGATCCCGGTAAGTGATCTCGTTAAATGAAAAGGATGTCGAAGGCTCGATTAGGAATAGGAACAAGAAACCTTTCCTCATTTCATCATTAGCAAAAAGCAAGCTTTTTTATTATACCCTAATTAAATGATATCGTCATCTTTTCAGGAATTCGTTGGAAGATTTCCAGTTTTAGTAGCGTTCCATTCCCTAAACGAGGAACTCTTAGTTCGAATTTTAACGGAGCCAAAGAATGCCATGATACCACAGTATCAAATGCTTTTTAATATGGATAAGGTATGGAAAACAACGAGGATTCTCGGATCGATGTTACAAATAAAACGTTTTCATGCTTTCTTTTGTCTCAAGGTGGAATTAACTTTTTCGCCGGAAGCTTTGAGGGCGATCGCTCGACAGGCTATGGAACGAAAAACCGGGGCTAGAGGGTTGCGAGCCATAATGGAAAATCTGTTGCTAGATTCTATGTTTGAGGTTCCGGGTAGCGATATTTTGACCGTTCACATCAACGAAGAAACCGTTTTAGGACGAGCTCCTCCGGTATATATACGACGCGAAGAAGAAGCTATGCAAGCAAGAGCTGAAGCAAAATAAATAAACAAATCGAAGTTTCAGTTTTTATCGTTTTATGTATAAAATACAACTTTAGATATAAAATTTTTTTCCTTGTTCTGGCAATTTTGGTAGAGGGCTTTCAAAACCAAAAAAAATTAAAACTTTTTTTTCAGTTTTTTTTCTTGTTTTTGAAAATTGGGCAGAAAATGTATAACTTTTTAAAAGTACTCGAAGAAAAAAAAAACAAGCAAGGTAGATAACCGATCCTTTAATCAGTTTTCAACCGTCAGTCGTCATTGTTAAAACAAAAGCGACTCTTCTTCGTTTACAACCTTTGATAAATATGTGGTCAAAAGATGTAAGGTCTGTACACTCGATCCGCGATATATGGTAAACGTATTTGGAAATTGCCCATGAGTGGGATGCCTTTATTCAAGCTCGTTATAAATACATTTTTTACAGCTACAGGTAAAACACGGCTCCTTTCGAAAGTTTTTTTTCAATCGAAAATAACTGACCTTGATTTTTCATCGTTTGTCTTGAAAAGTTTCAACAGATATTTCACGGGATTCAAATCGATCCGCTTTTATTATTCAAACTTGGGGGTTGCTCGTTAACTATCATCTTTAATATCTAAGAGGAGTCAAACTGGAAAAGTTTGACAAATGAAAAAGTTTACAGCTCTATTTACAAGGGTAAAAGATCCACATTTCTCTTGTTAAAAAAATATTTATTTGAATTTATATTTATTTAGAAAATCCTTTAATATAATAAAAAATTTTAACATGTTATATAATACCTTTTTGTCAATTACAAATTGAAACTTTTTTAGCAGCCGCACAAAGATCCGTCACCATGGTGACGCGCGAATGTTATCAAACGGTTTCGAAGAAAACTCAAATCGGTGAAAATAAATGGACGCAAACCGTTGCATCGACGATTCAGATCCCGATTTTAATAATCGGAGTTTGACAGATTCTCATAAATGGCTCTTTTCTTACCCCGAAAAACTAAAACCGGATGAGAGGGTTTTAAATACAAGTATGACCAAAGAAAGTTACGGGAAACCGGAGATCGATCGGCGTCCCAAACAGGGCAGGAGGAAAAAACTCCTAGAGGATTTTTACAGGAAGGTAGGATTCACTGTTACCGGCTAATTTTGCGGTACCAAATTTTGCATCTACAACTTTTCTTCCTTTCGATAGTTAATAGAAGAAGAGTTGAAAGCTCGTCTCGAAACGGATTTGCTAACCGTCGAGGATTACGAGACAGATTACAGTCGAAATTTCAAAAATCCGGACGACGCGACTTTGCAAGAAGAATGCCTCGGTAAAGCCGGTAGAACTAACAAAACCTCAAACGAATCGGCTAAGAAAAACAAACTGGAAGAGGTAAGACAGCCTCGCTCACTGTTGCCTTTAAGAAAAGATCGTCGCAGAGGATCCTTTACTATTTTTTTGTTTGCAGTTAAAGACTAAATATCCTTTATACGGATCTAGACCATTATCATATTACGCCCAAGTTAAAGGTCGTGACATTTTTAAAAAAAAAATAACTATATCTAAACCGGTGCAAGAAAATTACGATAACATTGAATATTAAAATACCTTTTCTGGCTTTTTGCAGCGCCAAAGCCGAACGAGAATAAAAATTGTGTAAGTATAATCATGATTATATTAATTATTTAAACCATCTTATAACTTTAAAAAAATGAATTAAACACTGTAAGCTGGGTACGGCATTTAAGAAAAACTTTTTTTAAAAAAAAGGCACTCTTTAAAATAATTCGACAGAAAATATCGCGGAATCGTAGCAAATGCGAGGATTATAAAAATACATTAACATTACCGTATAAAAATCGTTTAAATTATTAAAAAAAAAAAAAAAAAAGGATTAAAATAAGAACCAAGTTTTCATTTAGAAATGCCAAAAAGTAGATACTTTTCCTAAATATTAGATTAATACTTTGAAATTTGTAACGTGATAAAATACAAAAAGCGAAATGAATCCCTAAAACTGAAATGATTTGAAATATATATCAAGAATAGAAAGTGAGTACAGACGTTTGGTTTCCTCGAACCAACAAAAAAGGAGGCATATCTTTAGTTAAAACTTCTAGCCAGGCCATGTACAACGCTGCAGATACAACGTTTTTCCGCGGCATCGGAAGGGTCCTGAAACAAGAAATTTTAACCGTCTCACAAATGATGATCTCGTGTAAAATTAAGTAAACGTACCTAATATTAAAAATTGAATCGATTTGCAACAATCTAATCTAGGGAAACAATATATGACACTTACATGACGATCAAATTGGAATCCATCGAATTCTCCAATAATAATTCTCTCAGTCTCAGATGCCTTTTAGTTTTGTCTTTCAGTGCGAGCAACTCGGCGTCCGTTATGCCTCCTGTAAAAAAAAAAAAAAAAAAAAAAAAAAACGTTTAAAAAGAATTCCCGATTTCAATTTTCTGATCGAAAATGACCCGTCGGTTACCTTCGTCCGTGGCGGTATCTTCTTCGCCTTCTTCGTTCTCTTTTTCTCTCACGTTCCGAATAAGATGCTCGAAGAAGGACGTCGTCCCGTCTTGCGGTTTCTTGGTCACGTCCGGAATGACCGTCAAATCCGAGTAATCGATTCGGAATTTAGCCAGAAGACTCGCCATGCTGCCAAATAATTCGACGTTTTTACTTTTCGGCGGAAAAGAAAGAAAAAGCGGAAAACTTTGCCGACTCACCTTCTCTGCTCGAATTCTAATTCATCTTTTTTATTAGCTAAAGTAAAAACTCTGAGTTTACAACTCGACCAATTGTTTCTCGTGCTAATAATGTAAGGTAAAAGCAAGGTGAGCCCTCCGTCGTCGTAAAGCCACCAAACGTCGATGGTTCCCTTTTTTTGTTTCCTTTGGAACTGTGTCAACTTGTTGAGGATTTCTTTCGACAGTTCCGTACCTCCCAGTCCCCTAAACCGAATCCACCGATTCATTTTTAAATGTATATTTAAATAAAAAACAGGAAAATCTGAACGAAAACTGCCTACCTGAACAAATCGCTTCGAGATTCTCGTTTCCCTTTTTCTTTCTTCATTTCCTTTTTCTCGTTTTTGATTTCAACGATCGCGGAATCCGGTTCGTTTCCTTCAGGATTGGGACTTTCACTTACTCGACTTTTGTTGAGATTCGGAGTCGACGGGGCCGTCAGATCGCTCGCACTGCTCGCTAATAAACCATTTTTCATTTAAAAAAAATATTGATTACAATTGGAAAAAAAAAAAAAAAAAAAAAAAAAAACAAGATAAAAAATACCTGCAGACATTTGCATGAAGCTCTCGTTTCGCGGAATAAATTCCTGGGAGTGATGGCGAGCGGTTAAATTCGTTCCGGCTCCTACAGGATTTGCGTGCCCGTTGGTAAATTCCTCTTCCTCCGTTAATATTTTGGAATAGTCCAAGCCGTCTTGCATCCTTAATATGCAAACGGCCAAATACATGTCGAAAGCTTTGCTGAAACGAAATGGAGATTTCGGTTTTAACCCGAGACATTTATTTGTTTTTCTCAAGTCGGCATGCACTTACTGCAAAACGTTAAAATACATGACCAATTCTTCTTTGTCGCAACTTTGCCAATCCGCTTTGTAACCCATCAAAAGAATGTTGGGTTTGAGTTTACCGATGCCCGATGCTTGAAGAAGAGCTTTCGCTCCCGCTTCGAAACTTAAATCGTCGACTTGGGTGTAAAAAGCTTTGATTTTATGCGCTCGAAGAAAAGCGTTGCTCCGATAAGCCAATCCGTTTTTGATTCTTTGAGGTATGGATTCCTTGATCACGTGACCGCAAAGCAAGAGAGACAAATTTTTCGTAAGAAGATAAGAGAAATCGATCAGTTGAGGTCGATGGCTCGGCAACCCGCTCAACACCAAGATTTGAGGCCTGTAATTTTTCACGTGTTCTTCGACGTTGTTCAATTGCAAAATCGACGTCAGAGCGTTTTTGTAAGTCTGCGCTTGAGTCGTCGAGCCCCAATTTACGTCTTGAATGGAAAAAAAAAAAGAGAAAAAAAAATATGAGAAAAGCGGTCTCCGTGACCGAGGAGAAAGAGAAAGGGGGAAATGACGGACTGACCGGGTTTCCTATAAGCGACGATCAAGTAAAGAGCTAGGACGACCGCCAAAGTGACGAGAGCCGTCCACCAGCTGATCAAAATCATGACGGCGACGCAAAGCAAAGCTCCTCCGAGGCTCAGCCACATGTTGTAAAACTAAAAGAAAACCGGAAAATCGTCATTCCCGTTCCGCATCGTTCCGTTTTTCTTTCACTCGATAAAAAAGGGCAAGATTACCTTAAAAGTGGGCCGCCAACCGACCGGTTTCGCTAAGGACGCGTGAAAAGTGCTAAAGTTGATCAAGGCGTAAGCGGCCAAAAAAAAATTAGAGATGAGAGGTGCGATGGCGTTTAATTCTCCTAAAATCAAAATACTTTTTTTTTTCTTCTCCCAATCAAACGGGGCCGTTTACGTTAAAGGACGGACGATACGTTTACCGATCAATATAAAGGCCGTGGCTATGAAGAAAGTGAGCAGATATCCTCGGACGGGCTCGTTGTTTTTCCCGTAGCCTTTGGCGAACCACGAAATGTAGGGATAAAGGCCGTCCTTGCAGAGAGCTTGAAACACTTTCGGGGCGGACACCAAGCTCGCCAAAGCGGAGGACAAAGTGGCCGCAAAACAACCGGCATAAATCAGAGGCCCGAAACCGGACACTAATTCCATGACCTGGACAAAAAACAAAAGAAACGAAACTGCAAGATTTTCCGATTTCTTTTCCCACCGATCGATCACTTACCTGAAAATTATTTTGCAGGCCGAACTCGCAGTGCCTGCTCTTGCAATCCAGGTAAGTATCGTTTTCGAGTTCCGTAACGTTACCGCTGGCGCTTCTGTGAACGACCCAACCGGACTGGACGGCCATGATCATGTACGAAAGCGTCGTCACGCCTATCGCCAAAAGCGTACCTTTCGGTATGGAATGCTGCGGATCCTGGAAAGAGATTTAAATTTCAGAAAAAAGAAACAGAGGCCCGTCAAAATCTTACTTACTCGATCGGAAAAATACGGACTTCGAGATCTCCGGATATGTTGGCGCCTGCCAGGATCCCCGTAGCGGCAGGAAAGAAGATGGCGAAAACCGAAAAAAAACTTTCCGGCTCGTTCCCTCCCTGTGCCGTAGTGTAGTCGGGCCAAAAATTTTTTTGGAGCAACCCCACTGAAAAACGGTCGAAAAATTCATTTCTTTTTTCTTCTTTTTTTTAAAGCCGAGGCAGGGAACGGATCGGTCGATCCGAAACTTACGGTCGTATCCTTCGAAACCTCGAGCTCTATCGAGATCGTTTTTAGGTCCGATGAATGTGCCGAAAACAAAGTCCAATATGGCCACCACCAGGATGACGAGCAAAGCCACTTGAGCCTGTAAGTAAAAAGGGACGGCTCGGTTAAAAACGGGCAAAGGAAAAGAAAATACTCATCGAGACTCACTTTGGCTTCCCATTCCATCCCGACGCAAACTATCCCTGTCAGCAGAACCACCGTGATAACCCCGACGATGCGTATGTCCGTGGCCGCCCCGTCGACTATCGAAACGCTAAAACTGCTCAGCAAAGAGGTAAAAGATTCGCAAAAACCTACCACGTACATGGCACAGGCGACCGCGTTGGCCAACGAAAATATCAATCCGATGGAACCTCCGAATTCCGGTCCCAGGGACCGAGATATCATGTAATAAGTTCCTCCTGAAAAAAAAAAAAAAAATCAACCGCGTCAGGTAACGAAGAAGAGGATTTTAGGAAACCGCCGGTCTCACCTCCTTTAATCACTCCGTTGGTGCTTATGGCGGACATAGAAAGGGACGTGATGGTCGTCACCACGGTCGCCGCAAGGATCACGATCAAAGCCTGACCTGAAACCGAAACCGAAAAAGAAGAAACTTTTTTTTTGTATGGACCGCGTGGAAAACCGTTTGTAGCTTACCTATCCCGGCTTGACCGACCACCCAAGAAAGCCGAAGAAAAAGCATGACGCCCCAAATGTTGAGAAGGCATCTTACCAAGACTCCTTGAACCCAACCGAATTTCACGGCTCCTTCTTCCCCTCCGTCTTTCCCGGCCCCCGTCGTCGGGTTTTCCGAGGGCTGAAAAAGTAGCCCATCATTAATTTATTCTTGAGATTAAAAAAGAAATAAAAATTGGTGAGACAATTAACGATGCGACATTGACCCTTTAATTGGTTCGGTTTAACCTCTTTCCAAGACCCTTTTAACCTCGTAGGAACCGAACCGAGAAAAAAAAACGTAGGAACGAACGAGAGAGAGAGAGAGAGAGAGAGAGGATTGCAAAGCCCTCGAGCGAGACTCCTCGGCAAACGGGTTACTGTAGGTCGTTGTCGCATAATTAGGTCTTTAATTAATACCTTTCCGTGTAACGTGGCGTCGTGAAGCTCGTCCAAAGTCGGCCTGTAAGCCGCGTGGATAGACATTATGTTCCTGTAGTTGTCCATCCTGGGAAGAGCTTCCCTCGTGAAATGACGAAAACTTTTGGCATATTTCGTGTCGTAGCTTTCGCTGTAAAGCCTTCCTCTTTCTTCCTCGTGGTTTTCCCTGCCGAAAACAAAACGAGACCGAAACTAATTTTCTTTACAATCGAGACGGTCGTGCGAGGTCCAAGTACGAGGCCGCCCTCGTGATTCTGTTAAATCGGAAAAATTCCAAGAGAGTTTCCAGTCGTCACGATCGCCGACGAGGCCGTATCTTCCGAATCTGCAATTTGCATGTCAACATGAAAAATTACCTTGTTTCGGTTTCGTCGCAAAGATTTTCCAATTCCCCGTTTTTAGAGGCTTGTGCGTCGACCCTGTTCACTTGAAACCGAGTCCTTTTATCCAAAGGTTCCATTTCCACCCCCGAAGAGTTTTTGTAGTTTCCCGACATGGTAAAAAAATATTATATTCTTAAAAATTCACTTCGGTTTTTCTGCTGGTTGTAAATTGGACAAGCGTTAAACAAGAGGAAAACCATAAGCTCGGATCTCTCCCTTTTCCTTTTTACTTTCCTGGGGAATAGCCGATATTAAAAAAGGAAAAACAAACATTATAGATTAGCGATATCGCGCGAGGATGCGCCTATTTCGAAAATAATCCGCGTGGAATTTTATTTACGGCGCCTGTAATCCGGAACGATTTACCAAAACATTCCACAACTCTTTTTCACGGCAATATTATTTTCTTCTTACTAAATTTACGTTAATCCTTTATCACGAATTACTCCACGCCAATTTATTTGGACGGTTTCACCGTTTATAAAATTAAACGAAAGAAAAGTTTGTTCCCTTGAAAAAAAATTTCGAATCAGTACAACATCTTTTTTTATTTATTTAAGAAGTAAAGAGAGAGGAGACGTCAAGCGAACTATATTAACGAGGACGAGATGACAGATGCTCGGTTTAATGTTCATTTATCTTGATCGGTTGATACGTTCCAATTTCCGTCAACTTTTCAGGTCCATTTTTTTTTCAACCTAAACCGCTCGGAAACGGATTCGTTATCAATTTTTTAAACGGAACCTTCACTTTAACAATGGGACTGTCAGGTACTCGGAATTAAACAATCAGTAACAACAAAAAGAGAGATGTAAATGCTGGGCGGATCTGGTCTTTGTTAGTCTAGCACCCGGCAATAAATCGGATCCTCCTTAGAACCATTGTTTTTAACAAGAGGGAAAACACCGTTTCTACTTCAAGGTCTTTAAAATCTTGAAAATTATTGTCAAAATATATCTGTCTGTCACATTTTTATGGCCTTTCATTTTTTCACTTAAACATGTACGACTTAAACTAGTCAAGGCAAATAAATCACCATTTGGAAATGCATTTACCATTTTAGTATTTTCAAGTTAAAACATAAATTAAATGAAAAATCTTATGCTTGATAACGATTAATGTCACCGTCACCGTTAAATCTTTAATTTTAGTTAACATCTAAATCTTGCAGATTATGAGACGAACAAGAACGGAAGCGGCGGATTTTTAATATTTCTGGCAGACGTCCAAACTGGAGAAACGAATCTCTCTCCGTTTTTGGTTTAGTAGGTAGTTTGCAACACGAATTTGTCGGGCACAGAAACTAGAAAGTCATCAGTAAACATGAAACGTTGCCCATGCCTTTTTTAAAATACGTTTTTATCGGAACAGAGATGACCGAACAGAATGAATCGGCATCGATATACTTCTTAAAAAAAAAAAATTGCGACAGCCCATTCTTTTGGTTTTTTCTACGCCGAAAATCGAATAAAGGGAGACGGAATTTTCGATCGACGAGTCCTTTGCGGAAAACCGTTGGACTCGGAAGTCACATTACCGGAACGATTGCGTCGAAACCGTTTTTTCCTCTAAATGCATTTAATTAAAACGAAAAACGACAACAACAACACGAAATTCGTTAAAGACAATATAAAATAAAATAAATAGACGTAAAGTAAGGTAAAGGACGTGCAGGTATTATAATTTCCCTCTTGGTTAACCTCATTTGGTTAAATTCCATTTGTTTTTGTAAGGTTTACCGTAAACCTTTGTTAATGGCACTTAAAAACACAAATCTAAAAATAAATTATAAAGTACACGTGTAAGCGAAACGAATGCGGACGGAACGTTTTACCGAGAGAGGGACGCGCAAAGACTGCGAGCCCGACTCGGAAGGATCGAGTGACGAGTCGAGTGTCGGATCGGGTGTCGAATCGTTGTGAAAAAGGGTTTCGACGTGGGATCAGACTAAATTCCGGTTCATCGGTTGCCCGAGTTGCCCGCCGAGCGTCGCCTCCGCCGCCGCTCTCTAAAATAATCCATCTCTTTCCTTTCCATCGTTTGCACCTGATCGATGATAGATGCCGAAAAACATATAAATGCGGCTCATGACAGGCCTCCGAGCCTAAATACGAATTCTACTTTATCATCAAGAGAAAACGAAATTCCTCGGGATTGATGGGCCCCGTGTTTCGAAAGGTTTGCACCGTGATTTACTATCGCGCGCAGGGTAGAAAATTAATCTTATAGTCACGACGAAGATACTTATTTTTTAAATAAAAATAAGCCTTTTTACCTAAAACAAGCGGCCCTAAAGATAAAAAACACAAGTAAACAAGTAATAAAAAAGTAAAATTGCGCCTACATCCAACGGGATGTTATTCCTTGCGCTTGACTCGCGTCTAGCTATTAACGAGCCTGTCAACGGAAGGCGCAAACAAATTCCCTTCCTCCATTTCCCTTTGGAAAAGGAATCGATTCCTATTAATAACGAAACGCTAGTAAAATTCTCGATAAAAAGGATATTAAAATGAGAAAAATGTTATGGTATAAAGTAAAAAGTAAAAAATAAAAAATGATGGTGGGTCGAAGCGAGGTGAGGCCTCGCTTAGGAAAGATTCGAGCACGAGCGAAATAAATAGTGAAATACCTCTTGGGTTTTCTGTTTGACTGATACAACGGCGCGCGTTAAGGCGGTCCGGCCAGCCGAGTTAACCCGCATTTTTCCATCGGACGCCCCCCACGCGCATCTTACTCGCGGCCGCCTGCCGCCCAAAGCCCGACCTTCCTTCTCTCTCTCTGTCCAAACATTTTATATCTAACCCCGTGTTTAAAGAGGTGGAGTTTAACCGTTTTTATTATTACACCATACAATTTTTTTTTTATTTTTCTTTATGTAATATGCATATTATATGAATTTCATATCGATGATACAGATTTTAAGACTTTTTATATTTTAAACTAACGTTTTTTACCAAAGGAATTTATACGAGAGAACCAGACCAGACAGATGTTGTAACGAGAAAAACGTGTCATTTTTCAAACAATGCGGGTGAATTGTGTATGACGCAAAAAAATTACCGTCCTCGAAATGCGCAACTTAAATCGCTCGACTTTTTTTTTCGGTTTCGGAAAGCGTTTGAAAAGTCGGTTAATTTTTCCATTTAAATCGCATAAGCGAAACACCGACGTAAAACGAACAACCTCTATTTACATTATTATTAATCGAGGAGTAAATATAGTAGAAAAAAATCTGAATGATTGACAAATTAAAACCATCTGTGTAAGTAGTGGGAAATATCGGAAACCCGCCATGTCTCGAAATTTTTACGATCGGCTCTCTCGCTCGTTTTTTCAATTTATATTTTCTATGATCCCGCGAAAAGACGTCGCCGAGGGGAACAAGCTTCGACCGTCATCGAGTTCCATTTTTTAGGGAAAAGAAAAAAAAAGAAAGAGACAGAGAAATACAAATTTCTTGTATTACGGTTTCTGCCGCCGTCGAACGCGGACTTGGCTCGTTTCGAAGCAAAACTCGAGGAACGGAGTTTTCCGAAGCGAAAAAGGCAGATGTATAAGAGACGGGGATCCGAGGGATTCGGGATTGGATTTTTTCGGAGCCGAATCGAGATCGACTACCCGTATACGAAATGGCAGCCAAAATCGTCGTTTTGCTCGCGGTCGCCTGCGCGGCCCAGGTAAGTCGGGAATCGGAAAACCTGCTTCTCTTTTCGGAAAGCGGAAACCTTGATTTTTGTTTCAGGCTCAACTTTTCAACAAGTTTGCGCAGAGACCAACGGCAGTAAATCCTCAAGACTTGCTCCAAATTCAAATCGAAGACTTGGAAAAAGTCAAATCTCCTTTGAACGAGTTCGTCGCTCAGATTCACAACGTTCGCGAAAAAATTTCCACTCAGGTTCCGCAATATTTCCAGAGTTTCGTAGGAAAGGTAACGAATACGTTTCCCCTTTTTTTTAAAAAGGAAAACACCAGTCAATTTATATTTTACTTAAATCGACGTCGCAGGGGCAAGAAGCGATCGAAAAAGCAAAGAACGCCGTTCAAAACGCGGCCCAAACGGCAGCCGAAAGACACGCCAACATCACTCAGGCTTTGGATTGCGCAAAAGCGTCTCGAGGAGATCTCGAAGCTCTTCTTCAGCATTCCCAAGAGTAAGTAACCTCGGCCGAGGGCAAACCAAATCCGCGTCGGGTGGAAATTTATCGGGACGTAATCGGACTTTTTACAGACTCTTAAAAGAAAAAGCCGCCGAACTTTTGGAGCAAGTTCGCGAAGAAGCCGGCCCGCTAGTGGAAGACATCGAAGCCAGGGTCCCGGTCGTCGAGCAAATCGTTTCGGAGGTAACTTCTCTCAAAATAAGCCTTCCAAAATATATTTTCATTTTTCTTTTTCTTAACGCCAAACGACGTTTTACGTTTTACGTTTTACAGACTGCCGAAGGAGTCAGAAACGCATTGGCCGAGGGAAAACTTGTCCAAGCAGCAAAAATTTTTAAACAAGGCAAAGATGCCATCGAAGCCCAATTGACCGCCATCGTCAACGATGCCAAAGAGATCAGAGAAGACGTGGCAGAAGACGCCGAAGAAATCGGACGAGAATTTTACGAAGAAACCGCGGCCGAAGCCGAAGCCGTCGTACAAAAAATCAAGGAGTGCATTAGCAACGGTCCAGCTTCTCTATAAATTTTTTTCCGTTACCATAAAAGAAAAATCACGCGCACGATTCTTTTGGGAATTATAAATAAGTAAATAAAGGGATTTTGAATTTTATCTTCAGACCGGCCGATTATTTAACAAATTCTTGCCGCTCCTACCTCCGCAGTTCCGAAACCTTTTATTTTCTTTTTCGAGACCTTTAAAAATGAGATTATGTCACAAAGTTAAAGTTCGGGAAAATGAAAAATCCAAACACTTCGCGCAAGCTTTAAATTAAAAAGACAAATTTTGAAAACCTCTTTTCTGTTATGGTTTCTTGATAGATTGCACACGTATATAACTGCACCACGTCGAGGTCGATCATCATCATCATCATCATCTCGAGGACCCCATTTTCTTTTGTATCCCCAAAATAGGAAAAGATCGGTTATGAATTTTAAATTTTTAAAATAATTTTTTTTAAATTTTTCCACCGAGCCCGTTATCTATCTCGAAATAAAAGTTTCGTGTCGTTTAAAAGATTATACGAATCATATAATGAAAAACATGACTTATCTTTTTTTTAAACAAACCGAGATATTTTTCCAATTTTCTGATTAGCGGCTTTAGAAAACGTTTAAAAGCGCATAAATCTTTGTCGAGATTTTTTTTAAGTCGCAGAAACCGGTTAGCGGAAAATGAATTCGGTTTTGTTTACGGCGATTTGCACCATCGTTCAGGTATTTTTTTAATTTAATTTTCTTGCTGCACCCGACAACAAAGCTTTACGAGTCGAGCGTTAAGATGGGATTTTTACTATAATTATCATTAAGTGTTTCGAGAGTTTCTAAAATGAATAGGAAAGAGTTTAAGGTGATATCCGTGTATGTTGCAGTTTTCCGGCATGTTCTGTCATCCGCAAGGAAGACCTGCGAGTCAGCCAAATCCTCCGCCATGGCCATTGATGCCTATGCGACCGGTAATTATAATAATGTTAGGATTTTAAAAAGGGAAAGCTTTATACGAGTAATTTTAATCATTTTTTTTAAAATTTCAGTCGGGGGGGCCGTTTTATTCCGAGCCGGGAGATCCATCTCCTATTTCACCGGGAGATTTGTTGGCGATCATAATAAATCAAGTAAGTAAAACCGAAAATATTTCGGATCTGATCGTTATAACGTTCGAATGATTGCCGAACAGGTGTTCAAGAATTTTCCGTCGAACGGGTTGTTAGATTCGTCTAGAGGGCCGCCGTCTCCTTCTCCTGGCTCGTCCCCGTCCTCTTCGTCTTCGTCTTCGTCTTCGCCTCGGACTTCCGACGGATCCACCGACTCGGCAGTTTCGAGCTCTACCGCATCTTCGTCCGATAACGGCAACGGGCAAGCTCCTGTTCCCTCGAAGTAACGGATGAAAAATGTAACCTTTTTAATAAAACTTATAATATTGGAACTCATCCCGAGTTTTGTTGTTATTTTTGCGGGGCTGGGTCTGATTTTTTAAAGGAGAAATCCTAGATCAAGAGTTTCGGTTAAAGACGAAGAGAAGGAGTAAAAAAAAAAGGAAGGAAAAGAGAGATCCGAGTTAAATGCGAGAATAGCATATTCGACAAGTTGGACCTCTTTTCCCTCATGTAAACCTGATGAAAGCGCTCGCTTTTCTGCAGCCATGTGTGACCATCATCTCCGAGCCGGAGTCACGTGAACCCGTTTCCGCCAATCCGGATTCCAGGATTTTATCGAGTCACATGTTTCTGTAGGCACTGTCGTCGAGTAACGGCCTACTTTAACCGTTTAGTTTAATAACGACTTATCTCGCACCTAATCCTTCTCCCGTCTCCAACAACTTTTTTTTTCCTTATTCTTTTTCATTATTTTGTTACTTCAGAATAATGATTTTCCTTGTTTTTCAAAAGATCCTTTCGAATCCTTCCTCAGGTTTTTCGAGTCGAGAGAGCAAAAAAAAGAAAAAAAGAGTAACGGGCGAGAAAAGAGAAAAGGAAGAGGCGGATTCGACGTCCTCGAGAGAAGGACCTTTTCCCGTTCATGTTTTTCTGATGCGAGAGTACCTACAAGACGAAACATATGGGAATTTCTGTCTACTTCACGACATTTATTTATTATCGATAAAAATTATTATAATTACGCTAGACGGAGTAAGGGGCTTTTTTAAAACTTTCTTACCCTTCCCTTATAATCACTTTATTTTAGGGAAATTTTTAAGAAACCGAGTCCAAGTTTTCATCACGCATGCTTCCTTTTTTTATCCTTTCGAAAAGGAAACGAGTTCGTTCGAGACATCTTTTTTTTCCCCCGTTTCCTTATCGAATCTATTTTTCTTTTCGAAGGGAAACGCGTCGGGATCGGGTTTCCCCGGGAAATGCGACAAGGGAACATCTCGTCTCCGTTATGATGACGTCATCCACATATGAACACACACGCCGTGTAAACGCGTGTGATTTTTTTCTTACGAGTTTTAGTGGCGCCAAAAGTTTTCGAGAGGTTAGGTTCACGACGTTTCGACTAAACAAGAAACCGCGGTCCCGACTCCCGAGGATTTATCGGAAACCGAGCTTTTTCTCCTCGGCCGAAGGGCTCGAAACGGGAAAGGTCGGGGGAAAAGGGCCCCGACCCGGGAAAGGTCTCGGGAATTGGAAATCCGTCGAGGTCGAAAAACTTTGTGAAAATAAAGGAGGAAGAAGACGGTCGGGATCGTTCGGAAGGAAACCTCTCTTCGGTTATTAATCCCTGATCTAACGTGCGAGTGGTTGACGTTCGCTAGCGTGAAAGTGACGTAAGACTGACAGGTCCCCCCCCTTCCTCTTTCCTGCTTGTTCGACCTCCCCGATACCGAATATTTTGACGACCCCGTCGAAAACTTGCGCCCCTCCGCATTGAAACTGAATCCTTATTATTTTATTCCTTCTTGCTTCCTACGTTTACTTTACGAAGAACGAGCCTTCAAATTTATCAGTCTTTTGCCTAGTTTAAAAAACTGGTTTACGAGTGAAAAACGATCCCGTTTGTTTCTTTTTTGTCTCTGTAGATAAAGGTGTAGAGAAGAAAAATAAAAGGGGTGGTTCGTTCGGGAGGGATAAAGCGAAAAAAGGACGTAGACCTCTGGGAGAATATCATCGCCTGTTCGGCGACGTTTTTGTTTGAGTACGTCGCGCAGCGGGAGCCAACGCGTCACCGTAAACCGGCATAAGAAACTCTGGGCAAAATCGAGTAAGCTTCGTCAGACGAAACCGATCCGAACGTACCCGGAACCCGGCAACGCTCGTACCCTTGTAGCATTCACCCGACCCCATTTATTTGGGGCCACGGGGCATGGTCCCCATGCGCACTTATATCCCTTACTTTGCGCTTGTCTTTCCGATCGCGCTCCCGACATCACCGACCCCAACTCGAGCACGCGAACCACTTTCTAAAAAAAAAAAAAAAAGTTGCAACGATTTTTTACGGATCGGCGTTCTAAAATAATAATTTTCGTTTGTAGTTTTTTTTTTTTTTTTTTTTTTTTTTTCACGACTCCGATCGGAGAAGGGATTTTCTTTTATTCGGAGGGCGAAAAAGTCGGACCGGCATTAACGAAGAACGAAGCATTCGGAATGGAGACGGAATGCGTGCGCAGCCTATTCATCGTTGAGTTTTCGTTTTGTTGACCCGAGAGGCGAGCGCGTGCGTGCGCATGATCTGCGCGAAGTATGAATCTTTTCGACATGGAATGCCAGGTGACAATATAAGAGTGAGAGGTATTTTTCGGTCTCGGTCGGTTTTCGACAGGGAGAAAGAAAGCCGGACGTGAAAAAACAAAGACGAGAGAAGAAAGATAGGATCCGGAAAAAGTGGAAAGACCGCGAGAGACGGACCTTTCCCACCGAAATGAAAAAATGAAAGAATAAAGCCTTGAACGTGGGCAAAGTTTTCGAGATTCGAAGGGCAGAGGAACCGGTATCGCGTTGCGGATCGTGAAAAACCTAAATCGACCGATTTTTTTTCTGCTTTACGGCTACTTATTCGGGCACGTTATTCTGACACGCGAAAACCCCGAGTTTGATTCCGTCTCGTTTCTATTATCCTGTTACGCGGCAACCAAAGAAAGGCCGACGAGGACTTAAGGAAGGTTAAAAAAAAATCCTGCGAATCCTAATCCCCGTTTATGAGCTCTTGATAAATGAAAATTACTGCACAAGAATTTTTCCACGTTATCGTCAGCCATTTTTTTTTTTCTTTCTTTCTAAATAGTTGGTTTGTTTGTTCAACAAACTATTTTTGTTATTTTCATCCGATCATTTTGTCCTGATAAACGTGGCGAACTAAGTCTCAAGCTACGACGGGGGTTTTTCTCACCGGAATTGTAATCGGAACAGTTGGAAGACTCCCCCTTACCATCCAAAAAAAAAAAAAAAAAACCCGGACCGAAGTTTTAACGGGCTTCCACGTGGTTTTTTCCGCAACTTTTTTAAAACGAAAAAGATAGCGGATTAACATTTTACATTTAGATTTTTTTTCTTCTTCTTATGCTATGCGATCTTTTTTTTTTTTTTTTTTATTATTTTTTTGTTTCTACTTAAATCGGAGGAAGAGCGAGGTCAAAAATTGATCGGTACTGCTTCATCTTTTAACGCTTACGGTACCAGGATAACACGCGAATCAGAAGTTATTTCCGTCGCCGGATTCTGTGCAGCGCATCCTTTTATTTTCCGGTAAAATCTGCAGGCGGAACAAAGTCGGAAAGAAAGTTATCCGGCTAAACGCGGATAAGTAAACAATTATTAAGAAGAGCGAACGAGGAAAAAAGAAAGTTTCCAGGCGCCGCGGGTCAAAGGAATAGAATTTGGTCGTTCGTCGACGAGGAATATATCCGAGTAATTTAAACGGATCGCGGATTTTTTTGATTTTTGTATACCGAACGTTTAGCCTTTGACAGGCCCCTGTTCAGGATCCTTCGCTCGAGAGTTATAAGATTGTCGGTTCGGAATAAAATGAAAATCCTGAGAGAGGGTTCGAAACGTGTGATTAAGGGCTGTTTTCCTACCTCCCCTTCCTTCTGATGTTCTGCTACGGCGAATGCAGAGATGACGTCACAAAACCACTTTTTCAACCCTTCGATCTCGTCGATAAATACAGTCGAAATTTTGCCTTTTCTCGGGATCGGGATCCTTAGTAAAAAAAAGTGGTCGCCTTAAAGAGATTTCTCGGACTCTGTCAGGACGCGAGGAAATTAAAATTCGACGAGGAGATTTAAAAAAGAAAAAGAAAGTGGGAAACGATCGGAGGTAGTAGAGGAAAGAAAACGGCGAGAACGGGTTCGGCCAGAGAGCTGCATGTCCCGTATTCCGTCCCGGACAGTGGAAAATGTTAACAGGAAAACATAAGAATCGAGCAGAGATTTTTAGTCGCATTCACCGTCTACTCCTATGGATGAATTCTCGGAATTCTTCGAAATCTTACTTTAATTCCATTCCGGTCCCGCTCGTTGTAAATTCCACTTTTCTTCCCGGCCTTAACTTAAGAGGACGCCACCTTTTTTTATAATAAAACGAGAGATACTTTTCACTCACTCGTAATTTTTTGAGTATTCTCGGTATTAAGAATACATGAAACTCGGCAGGTCGACGAAAAACGATCCTCCTTCAATTTATCCGATTCTTTTTAATATTTAAAACGCGAGGATCGACGAAAGGAATATTTGTTTGGGACAGCCGAGGAGGAGGAAAAAAAAAGAAGAGATTTTACGAAATCCGAATGTCCCCGGTTAAAAATCCGAGAGGAAACGTGAGGGGGCGTTTTAGGGAAAGAACTGGTTCGGGGGGATCGAAATCGGGAAAGATCACGTGGGATCACGTGAGATAAAAATGACGTCACGAACCTCTAGCCATGACCACGACCTCGCCATTCGTCTGCCTTCTCTATCAAGCAAACACGAGATCCGAGAGGTCTCTTTCCTATCCGATCCGTTGAAAACGGGGCCGAGCCAATGTTAAAACGGTCTAACCGATCCCGTCTCCGCCTTCTCTCGCTCTTTTAACAAAAACGACTCGGTCCCAAGCTAAACCCGAGTTTCTTCTAAGAAGTTATCCTGTGACCTCAAAACGGGGAATTCTCTTTTTCCACAGGTTTCGCAAGCCAAATTTACTCGTTTCGATTTTGGGCGGTAAAAACTTTTCCGGCACATCATTATTATTTATTATTTATTATTTATTATTTTAGTTTTAAACAACGTGTTCCTATTTCGGCCGAAAACTGAACCTAAAACACGTGCGATCGAGGCTGGGCCTTGTTTGTGATCCTTTTCTCGATTATTTAAAAAGAAAAAACATGTAAACCCTTTTTTGAATGTAGTGGATAAGGTAACCCAATCATTTTACACCTTTAAAAATTCTTTGAAATACATCGCGACAAATTGTTCGAGTTTCAATTTTGGATTTTTCTTATGAAAAACATTACTACTTGATTAATCGTTTTTGTCAGTAAGGATAAAAATTGTTAACTATATATAGCTTCCATTTTCGTTGCCTTTGTCCGATCGACACGCTTGTGCTGAACAAGTGCAGAAATATCTTATTCACGGGGCTTATTTTTGTTGCAGAATGTTGATTTGTCGACGGAAATCGGAACACAATAAAACCAGACCTGTTTGTCGAGGAAATTAAAAAAAGAAAGGAAACGTCTTACCTGGAAGAATCGGATAAACCAAACCATGAAGAACAAACACTGTTTAGAAATACTGTTTAGTTTCCAATTACAAGCACTGTCACGATCACTATAGAGACGCCATTTTTTTATCGCAACCGCCACCGCCTTCCATGTTTTTTGTTTACGTTTCAACGTTTCCATTCGTGCCAACCTATCGTTTTATAAATATTTTTATTTAGTCGGCGTGTGCAAATGTAAAAAAGAGAAAAAAATAATCATGATAAGACGTGCAAAATTGTAAAATGATGGAGAACATGAACATACCCAATTCGATCGCTTTGCTTCCCGGTTATTCTCATTTGTTGAGCGAAAATAAAATGTCCTCTCCTGCCGTCGGTCAGCTCTTGGTTTGCATAATCCTAAGTTTCGCTTTGGGATATTATTTCGTCGACAAATTTTACAATCGGGGAGAAAAGAATTGGTACAAAGCGATCAATTTGCTTCGGATCATCAAAACTAAAATCAGGCGGCTGGAAAATCAAAGAGAAAAATGGAAAAACTGTTTGGACATGACCGAAGATACCTGCAAGCAGTATTACGCCTTGTTGCATTACGTCACGAAAAAAACGGTCGACGTTCCTAAATTAGCATCTTATTTCGATTATGCGGATTCTGCGACGAGTCTGGCCGGAGATTCTTCCTTGGTAAACCTTCGCCCCGGCGATTCCCGCCCGAGATCGGAACTGGAAATAAGCGAAGCCGATTAGCTCGAATAAAACAAATCATTTTTTCAGCCTTAACCAACTTTTATTTATCTAAAATAAAGGGTGATTTGCTCCTCCCGCATGAAAACAGGAGAGAGAGAGAGGGATTCGAACAAAAAGGAATAGGGCCACCCTTCGAACGCGACCGCCTTTCCCCTTCGGACTTCCCTTTACTCATGGTTTTCTGATGGGCGAAAACGATGGGTCGCTCGACGGTCTTCGTTGCCGGCGACTCGCAACAGGAATCCGTCGGCGCCGACGACGACGACGCTCTTTCGATTTCCGCTTTCGGAGCGTCTCGGAAAGTTTCGAAAAAACCTCTCCTTCGTCATGACTCGCTGATCGGAGAAAGCTCGTTTTCGCTGACAGGTTGCTGCTTTTCGTTCTTTTTCTCGGGGAAAGTTCCGACCCGATGCATCCCGCCCGCTCCTTTTTCTTTTGCTGACCAAATTTTTTTTTTTTATAAGCAAACTTTGCCTTATTTTTTTTTAATGCACGCAGGATGATAGGTTTAGTTTTAAGGAGGGATTCCGTTGTCGGTTTCTTTTCAGAAAATAAAAGTAAAACAAACTCGCGTGCTCTGATGCGGTGATTCGCATAGAAATTATCATCGATATTTTCTGCGGTGCATATCTCGCCGATTAAACTCGAAAATAAATAAACGGGAGATCCGATAGCTTACCCACCGAAAAAGGATCGCGTGAGGAATTTTAGAAAATCTTTCTACCTCTTCCTTTTCATCCTTTTCGAATCTGAAACCAAAATCGGAGCGGACCTGGTTCTCGGTCGCATTTCTCTATTTTATTATAAAACGAGCATAAGTGATATTTTAACCAGTAAAATTTTTTTCCCAATTCATCCACTCGCTCTAAATTCGATCCGGCTCAGACCTGACAAACTCAGAGGAAAAATTTCAAGTTTGTGTCTGGGACGGTCGCTTAATTTTTTAAATCTGACTTTTTCCCATCCGAGTAACTGGAGGAAGCCGAATGGGATTCGTTTAGGAAGTAGGATAGCAAACGCGGTCGCATATATATGTAGAGCTTTTTCGTTTCTTTCATCTAGCACGCGAGCGGTTTTTACTCAGCAAACAAACATGAACCGATAGAGGTCGCTCGGAAAGGTTTCCTTTTCTCGGCCTTTCCGGGAAGCTTCTCGAACGGAACATGGTTTACTGATATCAAACGACGAGGGGAAAGGGCCTGTTATTAGCCGAAAACGAGAAACCTCGACGCTTCCCGACCGTTTACATCTCGGATTCCCAACCTCCTTCCTTCGCATGTCCTTTTGGTTAAATCGAATCGTTATCGTGCTGTCGGAGTCGCGTGCCTTCCGGAACGATGACCCCGACAAAAAGAAAAGACAAAAAAAAAAAAGGTTGACAAAAAACCAATTAAGCTCGGTAATAAAAAACCTTGTTTTTACCAGTTTTCCTCGCAGGAAAAATCGATCGCCATCAATAACGCTTTTTTTATTTCTTGAATATAGAAAACGGAAGCAAAGATGCAAATTTTTTCATTTTTATTTCTGTTTGGTTCAGAATCATCGGCATCACGTCCTACACCAAATACCATCCCAATTTTTTAGAGAATCGATTTATCTTTTTAAAAAAGTTGAACAACTTATATTAAATTAACGCGGTTTCATCAGTAAAAACGGGATCGTTTCAACATTTTTGTGCCGCGAATAAAAAGAATAAAACAAAGGCAGCTTTTTTTTGTTTAAATGAAAGGGCGAAAAAAGGTTTTTTGTTTTTCACGAAATCCTCGTGGGAAAAGAAAGAAGAACGCGAGGCCAACAGGTTTGAGTTTCAGGAGATTTTCAAACGGGAAAACATGTCGAAAAGAGGGTCGACAAGGAATTTCCCGATCGAAACGAAAGCGAGGGATTTTCCCTCCCCTCGTCGTTTTTGCCCTCCGAAGAAAAGGAGGAATCGACCCTTGAAAAACCATGACTGCCTGATATCGGGAAACCAGATTTTAAGCTGTCGGATATGAACACGTTAAGGGGACGAATCCCCACGGTAAACGGAAACCGCCCCTAATCGCGCGGGGAAGGATTTTCCCTCGGAAAATCACCTTTACCTCCTTCTTTCGCATGTCGTTCGGCTCCGAGGGAAGGATGTGAACGAACCGTTCGAACGTGTACACCGAACGTGGGGGTTTCTTTCTTTCCGTTATACCGATAGGAACAACGTCGGCACCCGAAAACGAAAATAATATTTGTCCCGCCTCGCACGAAGCCCTTCCGGGTTTTTTCCCTTTGGCCCCGTAAAAAAGTAAACGGCGGTTTCCAAGACTTTGACCAGGCAGGCCGCTCCCATTGTTTTTCGATCTCAATTAAACAAGGACCAAAAAAAAAAAAAAGGATCTTTCTAAATTCGGACGAACGACAGGGATCTTAATATCCGGTTTCATTTCTTAATGGTCTCATCTTTTCTTCCGGAAGTGTGTCTGTCTTATTCTCGAGATAACCCGAGGACGAAGCGTGCCATCGGGAAACGGGACGATAGGAACATCGAAAAAAAGGGAAATCGGAGAACCGATCAAAGAGGTAATCGAACCGTATTGCCGATAATAGGAAATGATCGGTCGTATCAGTAAAGTATAAATAGTTCATCGATGAGGATGTTCTCTCCATCGAGAGAGTATCGACGACAAAGAGCGCAGGTCGTCGACGGATTTCATCCCCCAAACATTCCGAAACGTCTTTTCTAAAGGGAGAGATTTCCTCCATATCCTGCTCCCAACGGATATTTAGTTCATCAAAAGCGTAAAGAGAACGTTTAGGAATCAATTACCGTGATGTGTGATTTTCTCACGCGGTTAAATAGATACTTTTTTATTGTATAAAAATGTTCTTGTTAAAAAATTTTTTTTAAATTTCGGCCGTCGGGATTCGGACGATGCCGGTTACTTGATAAATCTGTAAAATCATATTTCAAGTGACCCGAAACTCGCAACAAACTGTCATCGTCACGATTTATCGATCAAAACCGGAATTTCGACCATTTCTATTCTTTTCGGCTTTGAAAAAATCCGGCCTTTTGTTTCTGTGAAGGTTTCGAAGATGATCTATTAATTAATTCTATGAACATAATAAATTTCAGTTTTTAGTTTTAACGGTCCAATAAATTACGAATTTCTTTATTTAATTTTAAAATGTTTTCGTCGTCCATTTTATAGCCGCAATCACATAAAAGCTTATCCCTTTCTTCGATTAAATTTTTTAATTTTTCCTCGCTTTCCCGATTAAACTTTGACAAGTAATTGTTATTCTCTTTAACTATGTCCATGTTCGTTTTGAAAGCTTCGAAGCTCGATCTTGCTCTGAAATTAAAAAAATTACTATCACGATCCGGATTTTCAACGGGGATGGGATCGGGATCGGGGTAAAAAGTTACTTGTAAGGAAAGTCTATCTCGGAAACGGCCGTCTTCGATTCCGGGAATTCTGTAAAGAAAAAATCTTTGGCTTCCAACATGTCGTCTCGTTCTAAGCTGTTTTTATTCTTTTCCGAATAAAAAATTTGTTCGAGTCCTAATTTTTTTAATTCGTCTTTTCTGCATCGAAGCTGAACTTGAATGTTTTTCGCGTGCTCGGATTTGATCCTGTGTATCTCTCTCACCGCTCGACCCCATTGTTCTTTGAAAAAAAGTTTCGAGTTGTTTGCCGATTCTAATTTTTCTTGCATCGTTTTCTACGGAAGAAAAAAAAACGGAAATCAGAAAAAGGGAACCGAGGCGCTTTTCCCGTTACAATAATTACCCACCAGGTCTTGCAACAAGTTAGCGGTTTGGTCTTGAGATAAATAACTTTTCTTTATTTTTTCCAATTCGTTTTCGGTCCGGTTTAATTGCGAGGCCAGTTCCGCTTTTTCGACTTGCGACTCTTTCGCCTTTTTTTCGTTTTCTTCTCGTTCTTTTTCGAATCGTCGGACTTGGAGGTCTCTGACCTGAATTTTATTTTCGAATTCCGTCTGCAGCATGTCGATTTCTTCTTTCTTGTCTAAAATAAAAAGAAAGGGATTTTAAAGGAGCAGAGCAGAGCGGGAAGGAGGCGAGCCCTACCTTTCAACAGTTTCAAATAACGCGATTCCATTTCGGTTTTACAGGCTTCCAAAGTCTTTTCCTTTTCTAATAATTCCCTGTTTTTTCTTTTGACGTCTTCAGTGGCTTCCATCAAAGAATTTCCTAACTTTTTGCACTGTTCCATTCGTTCGTTGACTTTGCTTTCCAGTTCCTTCCGTCTCTCCGTCCATTCGGCTCTTAGCTGGGCCATTTCTTTTTGCAATTTCATCGCAAACTGAAAACACATACCGTCGGCATTAGTTAGAGCTTTTCGATTTAAAAATGAAATTTTAAAAAAAGGAAACCTCGTGCCGGAATCGGTCTTTTTGCCTCTCTTTCCAATCTTCCAGCTCGTCGACGATTTTCTCCGTGGCGTTGTCGAAAATCGAGGGCGGAAATTCGGATTCTTCGGTTTTAGAGTTGGTATTTATTTTTAAAACGACGTCTTTCGTCAACTGAGGCCCTCGGTCGATCAACCTCGCGACGTAGGACAATTTCCCGACCGTCGCATGGGTTTTGGAGTCTACCAAGTCGATCTCGTGAAAAGTTTCCTCCTGCATCGAAAGTCGAAGATTAGTTAAAGTTTAGGAATTCTTTGTCCGTTAACGATATTTGTAAAAACCTCTTTGCAGGAGAGATCGGCCGTGTCCAAAATCCCTCTGGCGACGTTGACGGGCCCGTTTTCCGAATCGCAGCAAGCGGTCACTACCGGAGGAGACATGGTCAAGAGTTTACGGAATTCCGCCGGACTTTCCACGAAATTAAAAACGGCTTCAACGTCCCGGAGTCTGACGGTCTCCCCGGGGGTTTCCACGCATATTTCCGGATGATTCGTGGAAAGTATTTCCGACCTGGAATCGTTCGAGCGAGAGGCTGTGATTTTCAGAGGAAAAGGATCTCGGCAAACCGTTTCTTAATTTTTACCTCGAATGATGAAATCTGAAACTGAATTTCGGAGGCACTTTAGACCAAAACACGTCTCGCAAACGAATTTCTAATTTATAATCGTGGTACGCTTGAATTAGTTTCCGTGAATTAGGAAATCCGGGATTTCCCGTTTCGTCATCGTCGGACGAGGTCCTCTTTTTAAGAGATTCGGAAGCCAAGCTGTGTCTCGTCCGAGGACTTCGATTCGGATTCCTTTTTGCCATTTCGCAGAGCAAAACGGGACTTCCTTCTACGTCGAATAAACCTTCTCCTTGTCCCGCGTTCGTTTCGCCTTCCTCGAATCCGTCCGGGTTGTTAATTCGATCCGGGTCGTCGGGACAAATTTTATCGCCCGACCCGATCGATTCGGAGACGATTTCGGACGTCCTCGTTGTCGCCTTTTTTTCAAGCTCCAAGTTTTTCCTATCCTTCGAAAACTCTCCCGTTTTATCTCGAATCCTAGCAGCAAAAAAAGAAAAAAAAGGGTCTGAAACGAATCGGACACTTACGACCGGGATTTCGATAGTTTTTGCATACCTTAAAGATTTGAAAAGAAGAGGAGAGGTTCCCTTGGCCTCTTTTCCCAGTCCTAATATTTTGACGTGATCTTCGAGGGTTTCCACGGTTTTATTTTTCGGTATGTACTGAGCCGATCTCAAATTGAGTATTACGTATCCGAATTTCTCTTTCCGATTTTCTCCCAGATATTTAAAAAAATTAATTTTTATCGGGACGTTATTGTTTCTCATCTTTTTGACGTTGGCTTTGGTCGATTCCCAGACGAAATCTGTATCGAGCCTGATGTTCGACTCCGGTTCGTGAACGTCCGTTTCCATACTGTTTTCAAAAAGAGTAGCGACCACGAAAATCGGATCGTTTAAAAATCCTAAATCGGTAGCTGAAAACGAACGGGATCCCAAAGGTTTTTTTTAAAAAATGAAAGTTTTGAAAATCCCAAGCTTTTACCTTCTCTTAACGTCAATATTACTTCCACCTCGGGGCCCACCAATTCCTCCATGTCCTCTCGAAAAGATAACGATCACGGTCACTAGAATATCGACAACATAAACCCGGTCCCGATATTTCCATCGTCCATCGTGCGTTCGTGTTTGTTTACATTCGTCTTTTTTTCCCTCGCCCTCGACACTCGACACCGATCGATCGCAGAGACCTCTACGGGCACTCGATTAAACTAAATTGAAATCTGAAATCCGCGCTTTTTTCAAATTTCCTACTTTTTAGTTACATCGTTAAAATTAAGCTTTCCAGAATCGAGAGGATTCTTTCAAATGAAAATTCGAAACCACCTATGGTGCACAACAATTAATTAAAAAGGAGGAATGATTATTCGTCGGATGAGGAATTTAATAATCAAAGGTTTGCAAATTACATAAAGAAAAAAACTATTTTTTTTTTCCATAAAAAAACTAAACTCATTTTATTTTATTTTTTTTTACCTCTTTAACTTTCATTAAAAAAAAAAAATGACTGCATTCAAGAACTCGATAAAAAAATTGACAGGAAGTACGCAAAGGCATTTTAATGAAATAGGTATTCAAATGATTTCAACTGTCTGCCCTTTTGCTTTTTTTGGAATCGGGATTCTTGTCCGCGTGTTTTCGCTTCCTTTTTTTGTCCTTTTTATGCCTAGTCTTTTTAGAATCTTTATTGCTAACGTCGCTGTGGTAGGCTTCGACGTTATCGGAAGGTCTCGCCACTCGGCTCCTCAAATTCGGCGGTCTGTCTTCGTATCTGTATCCCGGACGTCTGTAACGGTCTCTGTTCCTCTCGTAAGAGGGAAAGGCGTCGCTTCTGAAAGTTCCCGTCACTTTGCTCATTATGGTTCGGTAGCCTCGATCGTTTTCTCTTTCTCTCCTTCTCCTCCGGACGTCGGGATCTTCGGGTTGCCAAGACGGATCTCCCAGCGGTCGAGCTTTTCTCGCGGGCGATCCTCCCGACCAACCGTCCGAACCGCTCAAGGACAAAGACAAATCCGAACCGGGTTCCGATTTCGCTTTCGAAAAGCTCGTCGAGTTTTCTTCTTCCGGCTCGTTCCGTTTTTTATCCTTTTCCGGTTTCTTTACTCTTTCGCTTTTACGCTTTTCTTTTTCTTTCTCTTCCTTTTCGGCCGACTCGGTTTTCGGAGGGTCGCCTTTTTCCGCGTCGGGTTCCTTTAGGTCTGATTTCGACTCGGCCGGATCCGAACCGGGATCGAGGGCCGCTTCTTTCGTTCCTTCGCAAGACGGACTTTTCGATTTGGATCGACGAGATCTCGTTTTCGATTTAGATCTCGGGCGGCCCGATCCGGATTTTCGACTGCGACTTCGACTGGGGGTCCTGCTCCGATCGCGACTCCGCCGTCGGTTTCTGCTTCCGCTTCTGCTTCTGTCGCGAGTTCGAGTTCGAGTCCGAGAACGAGAACGAGAACGAGATGGAGATCTTCTTCGGGAACGGGACGAAGAGCGAGACTCGGATCGAGAGTAGGATCGCCTGCGGGAACGACTTCGGGATCTGCTTAAAACCTTCCGGCACACGACTCGCTCGCTGGAACGAGACCCGGAACCGGATCTCGACCGTCCTTCTCGATAATCCTCTTCCTCGTAGTCTCCTTTCGCGAGCTTGTTGAAATATCTGCGCAACAAAAAAGGATTTCGTTTGGTTTTGACAGAAAGTCGGAAAGAAATCTTTAACGTCCAAACTCACTTGTAATATTGAGAATTAATGCTTTGCATGTAAAAAGAGTTCATGGGCACGTTCGGATTGGGATGAGGAGGAAAACCTCTGGCCCAACCTCTTCTCGGAACGTAAACGCCTCGGGGTCTTCGGCCTCCTCTGTTCCTGGCAAATCGGGGGTTGTAGTAGTCCGAATATCCGACCCAAGGATGACTCGCGTTCCCTCCATCTTCTCCTCCTTCTTTTTCTAAAGGGAAAAAAAACGTTTCTTTGAATCTTTCGAAACGAATTCTATTTTCGGTCGGCGAAAAATACCTGGTTTACTTTCTACGGGCTCAGTTTTGCCTTCGGTTTCGGCTTCTTCCTCTTCGTCTTCCGAGCTGGAATTTAAATGACTGTATTTGGAGGTGGCGCTGGAAGAATCGCTAGATATATCCTCCATACCGTCGGCGTCGGTCCCGAATACTCGTTCTCCTTTCTTTTTCTCAGTTTCCGAAATGAAAGATCTAAATGGGATTCGGAAAGAAGAAAGGATATGAAATTAAGGGTCGGCGGGGGCCAGGAAAAAAACCGATGCTTACCTGGTGTCAGTCGATTCCCGATACGGCATCCATTCGTTGTAATAATGATTATATCCTCCTCCTGCTCCTCCTCCTCTATAGCCTCTGTATCGACGAGGCGCGTAAGCGCTTCCTCTGTGACCTCTCGCTCCCCATTCGTGGTAATTGTAGCCACCTGTAAATTTCCGTTTTAAAATCATTCGTACGGTTGAGGATAAAAAAAGAAGGGGAAGAGAAATAAATTACCGCGGTACGAGTCGTAGGGACAGAATTCCTGATAAGCGTCGTAGTCGCCGTAGTTTCGGGATTTATACGGATCGAATTCCTCGTTGGGCTCTTCCGTTCCCGATTTAGAGCGAAGAACGCTTTTCAATTTATTTTTGCCTTCGATGGTTTTCAACAATTTTTCCCTTCTTTCTTCCATTTGTTGCTCTTGAGCCGTTTTGATTTTTTTTACCAGTTTTTTTCTCAGTTCTCTTTCTTTGTCTATTAAATTTTCTTTTCTCTTTTTTTCTTTGTCGTGTTTCTTTTTGGATTTGTTTTCCTTTTTCTTTTTGTTTCTAGTAGAATTCTC
Organism: Liposcelis brunnea; assembly: GCA_023512825.1. Lineage (NCBI taxonomy): Eukaryota > Metazoa > Arthropoda > Insecta > Psocodea > Liposcelididae > Liposcelis > Liposcelis brunnea. Next base: position 174,074 of record CM042066.1, on the reverse strand, counting down.
TTCCTCCGGTTCCGTTTCCTTCGGTCTGTTGCTGTTCCCATCTTTTTGCTTCTCTTGTTTGACTCTCTCGAAGAGTTCGTCCAACAGCCGAATGCTTTCCAATTTTCTTTGGGCCATCAACAATTTCCTTTCTTCTATGGCGATTTTAATGTTCATTTGCTCGGCTTCCTTCTTTTTTAATTTTTTCAATATCCTTTGCTTCCTTTTTTCTTCTCTTTCTTTCCGCCTTTCGCCTTTTAATTTTTTTTCTTCGAGTTTTCGTTTTCTAAAAAGAAAAGGATTAATTGATTACTCGATTACTCGATTACTCGATTACTCGAAGGGAAACTAGGGAGGGAGTTTTCCGATTCCGACTTACTTTTCTTCTTCGACGGCTTGCTTGACGGCTTCTTCTTCGCGACGTTTCACCTCTTCTTTCTCTCTCTCCTTGGCCATTAACTTCTCTCGTTCTATTTTTCTCCTCCGTATGGACATGTCGCTTAAATGTTTCGTCTTGTCGAAATCCACCTGTCATTTTCATTTTCGACATTTCTGACTATTTTATTTTAGGCAACGGCTCAAATTACTTTATTCCTCGGCTTCAAATCCCCCCATACGACACTCTTCCTTTCTTAATATTTTTCAAAATTTCTCGTCTTGCCTCGAATATCAATACGATCGCTTACAATTTTTTACATTTATTTGATTTGATTTGATTTTGATTTTTTTGAAACATGCTAAGCATTAAAAATTACTAAAGGCTTACTAGAAAACTAGGAAAAAAATCGCAGTTAAACGTTCAACAAAGGATTGAACCGATAACTGCGTTATTAGTCGACAAAAGTTTAAACCGACGTTTTGAGGATAATTTAAAAACGGTTTAAACTAGAGAGAAAAGCGTACTCACCCCGATTTAAAAAGGATAAAAATTAAATTACCATACCTTGATGGAAGCGGAAAATGCTTTGCTTCCGTCTCGATGAACCAATTTCATTCCCCTGAGAGCGTCCATGGCTTTAACGAAGCAAATGTATTCTTTGTACTGAAGATAGGCTTCGAACGTGGCGTCCGTCGCGTGACTAAACTTTTTAATTCCGGAAATGGTGGGTTTCATTTGATTCCTGTAAGGATCTAACATGGGGATGTCGACGCATCGGATCTCTCCGAATATTTCGAATACTTTTTGCAACGTGAACTCGTTTGGGGTTTCTATCCCGTTTCTCCTGTCTTTTTTCGAAACGAACCATTTGCTCGGAAGATTTTGGATGTGAACCGTGTCGGGCCTTTCTCCGGGTTTCATTTCGTTCATGTTTTTCGCGTCCCTAAAATATTTGTCCCAATCGTGTCGGGTCGGGAAATCCGGTTTGGATTCCGCCGCTTTTATTTTTAAAAGTTCCGGGAACCCGCTGAGCTTTATGGATTTCCCGTCCAACCGAGCTATGGCGTGATGAAGGCGGGATCGATTTTCGATTTCCGCGTCGAACCTGATAAATTCCACCGTGCTTTTCGAAACTCGGATCACGACGAACTCTTCGGGTCGCACCATTTGCTTCAAACGTTCCATCACTTCCCAATTGGAAATGGTTTTTCCGGGCAGCCGAATCTGAGGAAGCGCCACCGTCACGCTCAGCTTCGCTTCCGGTTTCAGGAACAGTTGTTGCGGAAGGGAAAGCTCCGAGATGTCGCTCGTGTCCGTGCAACTCTGATAAGGTTCCATCCTCGATTTCTTTTCTTCTCGCTAAAAACAAAGAATACCAAAAATAAATTTCCACCGTACGAACCCAACAATAAAGACTCGTGTTTAAGTAAAAAATAAAAAAAATAAAAAAAAAAAGGAAGAAAATACTTTGAAAAACGGAATGTATATTGTTTAATTAGATTAATTAATTTTTACAAAGTAAGTAAGTAAATGAAAGTAAAGTTGCCGGTGCTTTTTGAAAAATGAAAAAAAGATTTATACGTTTAGTCATTTTTTCATCACCGAGTTTTAAGGCACCCTGTTTAAAATTTAAGACAAAACAGAAAGGATCGGAATGATAGCTGGAATGAAAAAAGGGATTTGAACTCTTTTGGAATAAGGAATGTCATTTATCTTGATAACGGACTAAAAAGCTTAAAAGACTCACTCAGAAGAAAAAAGAAAGGGAAGGAATGAATTTTCACTGTAAATAAGGAACGGGATTGGAATCTTCGTTATCGCTGAGCAAGCATTCTTCGGCACCGGTGATGGGCAATTTTTCGCTATCCGAATCGGTAAAAAATTTAAAATTACAATTTCTTAAATTGTCTTTTTGCTGTGAGGATAAATTTAAGTACCACCGATTGTGTTCGGTTTGATAGGGCAAAAGAGGGACGACCCAGGCGGTGATGTCGTCTCCCGAAGCGGGATCTCCGTCGTTTTTCTTCCAAGATCTGGCAGAGGTCGGTTTTCCCCGTGCGTAATTGACCAAATCTTGAGCAGCGCACATGTACTTGCGATCGTCGGAATTAGACATTTTATCGAATGAATTCCTCACCACGGTCACGGCTTGGCGGTTGGCGGTCACGTCGAAAAGTCCGTCGGATCCCATGACGATCACGTCGACGCTCGTCAATTCCAATTGAGAGATTTCTAATATCCGGATCTCCGGGACCGGAGAGAGGAAAGGCTTTATCGAAAGGGTCGATCCCAAAGCTTTTAATTCGTGATCCCCGAAACCTCGAGTCACCCCTATGGTTCCCATCAGCCGAGCTCTTTTTCCGGAGCCGGAAATCAAAGGCATTTTCAAATCTTCCGACTCGACGGTTCGGTAACAATATCCGAAACCCTCGGGATCTCTGAACAAAACCGTTTTCCCGAGATCGTGGATCGTCGGCCGTTTGTGATATTCGTTGGGGGTGTAATCGTTTTTGAGCAGATAAGGTTTTTGAAATCCGACGTGGCATATCCTCGCCCTTTCCGAAGTCGGAGTGTGATCTCTCGAGAGAGGCTCCACCGAACTTCCCACAGCCACTACGGCCCTGGAATCCCCCGCGCAAGCCGTGTACACTTTCCCTAAAATAAACAATACCACCAAAGCGGTGCAACCACCTTTCACTTTGTAATTTTCTTTGTCTTGTCCGATTTTTTTGTCCATTTCTTTAAAGGAACATTCCAAGGCTCCTACAATCAACCTGGAAGGTTCGATCGGTTTTCGAAAATCTATTTGATATTTGACTCCTCCTTTCCGATGCTCGGCCTCGGTTTCCGAAGGCTCGGGATCGGGATCGGGCACGATGAGATCGATCACTTCCTCCAATTTTTTGTGCAAAATGTCTTCGAGCTCTTTGGCCGCTGTGACGGCCACCATCGGACCTCCGTGCCCGTCGAATATCGAAAAGACCGTATAGGTCAACGTCGGATCCCCGTCTGAGTCCCCCGAGCCCGGATCTACCGATCCGATTTCCGACTTGCGTCCGTCGCGAAAAAGATCCGTGTAAGAGGAATGATCGATGTCGTACGGTTGAGAAGCCACGGTCGCCGAATCGGAACGTTTCCACGAATCCGGCTTTTTCGAGATCCACCATTTCGGTACCAGAGTCCTCCTCCAATACGCTCCTTGATCTTCGTTTTGCTTGGATTTCCCGGCGTTGATGCACTCGCAATATCCGGCTTTGAAAGGAAATTCCACGTCCCTCGGAAGGATCAGCGGCCTCACTCTCGTGTCCGAAGCCGCGTTCACTTCTTCTTCGGAAAATTTCAGGAAACCCGGTCTGCTGTATTCGTATTTAAAAATCCCGTTTGCCTTGTGATTCTCGACGTATTCCAGAGGTTCCGTTCCCCCGACCGCGTTTATCAAAGCGTTTTTAAATTTTGTAAACATTTTTATTGTCCTATCCGATTCGATCCATTTCCGAGATTCGAAGGAGCGTCCCGAGGACCGGGTTCTTTCCACTTAAATTTTCACTTTTTCTTCTTATTTAAACTTGCGTCCTTTTTCTCAAAATCCCTTTAACGATTTCTAAATGCAGAAAATAAGAAGACTCAATCGGAAAAACTCTTTATGATGATTTTTGATGGCTATCAAAAGTTTAATGCACAAATGCATGATTTATTTCTCTTGGGACTTCTTGCTCTCTGCATTGTTATCTGAAACAGAAAAATAACAAAATATTTAAAGATTGGAAGATGATTTTTTATCGTGTTAACAGATTTTTTTTCAAACTAAGTCTCAAAAAAAAAAAAGCAAAGGAATATCTTAAGACACATGTTTCATTTCATTTGCTTCGTGCATTCTTTACCAAAAATATATTATTGAAAGAAGCCGATTGCTTCTATTTTTTTTAAAATTTCAGTTAACCTTAAGGTAGTTTAAACCTAACTAAGAGAAAAAAAATAAAACAAAAATCATCTATAGTCCAATCTAAAAATATCTTGAATATTTTTCTGATTTCCCAAACATATTGAATTCAAACAAAGTAGTCTTTGATGCATAGTCAGAAAACTACTGCTACCAAGTATTTTTATAAATTATACTTTTCTATGCAGTCATAATAAAATTTGCACAATAAAAACCTTAAATCCTGTCAAATCTCAGACAAAACAATGAGTCTTTCGTATGGCATTACGTTGACTTTGCAGATGAATCGAACAAGACTTTTCGCCTGCTACGAGCTTGATAAATGCAAAGCAAATGTCTATTGTGATATAAAATCCAGCTATAAAAAATGACTCTTTCTGATTGACTACAGCTAAAAGTGTTGCATTACAAGAGCAAGCCGTACAGCATAAGGACGTTGACTTTTGGACATTGTTACAAATTTGTAAGGCCAAATCAATAAAATTTTCCAGAAACAGACCAAATTGGAAACTAAGCAGCAAGCCTTGGTCAAATATTTTCTCCCTTGTATCTGTACGAGTCAAATAATTTCAAAGACGTGGAAGCCGTTTTGGTATAAAACGATCGGACAGAGGGGCATCGAAGGCTTTAAAAATATACTCATAAGCACGACGCGAGCTAAGGAAAGACGTACGATTTAATCCGCAGGCAAAAAGAAAGTTAATAGCACGAAAGTCCGTACAGCAAATTATTTAGAGATCGGAAAAACAACAGGCAATGACCTTAGAAAAGAAATTCACGGGCAGCGAAAACCGAACACCGACGTTTCAAAACCGTCAGAATCTCCTTACCTTTTTTTTTCATTAGCTCAATAATTTGCAGATGTCCCGCTCATAAGTGATTATCAAAAGTTTGATCTCTTGCGACCGAGTAACTAGAACGTAAACATTTTTCAAGAACATAGCTTTATAACGGACGCCATTTTATGTAAAATCGATAGGCTAAGATCACTGATCAGAGTCGAGAAGAATTCTACTGCCACGTCATTTCAAGTCTCACTGATGACTGAATGACTGAGACTGATGCCTCTCAAAGTCTCTAATGGTTTGGATTGCGTTTGTCATTATGATTTGTAATTTTTTTAAAGCAGGAAAGAAAAAGAATACATCTCTTCCCTATTCGTTAATTTTTCTGAAAACTATTCTAACTGGAATGCTGTTCGAGCACCGTGCACCGTGCACCGATTACTCTTTCACTCAATACGATGGCGGGAAAAGCACTATACTTAGCAAGCATCTCAGCTTTCATTTACAAAAAAGCAGGGTTTAAAAAAATGAAACCTTTTCAGTACTTTTTACAATGAATTTATTAAATTAATAAACAAATTTACTTGGCGGCATGTGTTTGCGCCTTCCTCATTTGAGTCAAAATATTTGACAATTCTTCTCTTTTCCTTTTGGCTCTTATATGTGTGCCCAACTGAAAAAAACAATAGAATAATAATTAACCCTTTCTCAGGATATAAGTAAACTTCAGTAAGTTTTAGAACATATTTGGTCACGTCAGTTTTAATTCTGCAAGGCAAAGCAAAAGACACAATGAAATCAAAATTTTAAAAATGAGCTCTATCAATTTAGACAGATCCTTTTTTCTGCTTCTAGCCGCGCATTAGTACATTCCTTTAAAAAGGATGCTAAATATTTGTTTTTTACTGCTTGCAGGCTTGAAATTTGTGAATTTTTATTATACTTTTGTAATATAATCAATCAGGGAGATGAAACATCCTGAAATCTGTTTTGTAAATCTCTTAATATTATCAAAGTCAAGTAAGTTTTCTCAAATTTATAGTTCTCTGAAAAAACAATTTCCAGCTGACTTTTAGGAAATTCAGAAAAACATAATGATTGAGACTTTAAAAGCAGTGAAATTTTCATCCAGCAACATTGTTTTATATTAAAACAAAGGCTTAGTTGATAAAAAAAGCCTATGATTACCTGTTTGATATTACAAAATCTTTTTCTGTTGACATTTTGGTTTTTGCTAAGAATTCAAACCTGTGCAGCTAAAAAAAATTTTCCTAAATCTTGAGCTGACTATTCATATTCCTCCTACGGTTATACAAACAGCAATATTTCCTGCTTGCATCTTTACTCAGAGGTGTTGATATTATTAAGCCCCAAACTAATTTTATCTTTATTTTACGGCAAGTACCTGTATGAGTGCCCAAAAATGATGGAGCATGATGAACTGCCCAATTTAGTTACTGTTGTCAACTGGTTTAAATTTAATGTGCTGTCACTGTTTTCCAAAAGGAGCAAAGCCTTCTCTTAAAACTAGTAACTTACCCTTTTCTTCAAAAATTTCAAAGCTCTTTTATCCTTTGAAACTTTTAACAATTCCATAGCTCGCTTTTCGTAAGGAGCATGTCCGACGACTTCCCTGATCAAATCCCGGATGAACTTTCCGTGTTTAGTTTGCATTCCTTTCCTTCTCGACGGCCTGAACTTATGAGTTTGGTCGCTTTTAGTTTTACTAACGTGTATTTTAGTTGTTCTGTGACCTTTCTGGAGGCCTACAGCCATCTGATAACGAGGAGCCATCTACGAAACAAAAATACGATTCTAAACCCCCACAAAAACAGATAAACATTGAAGCGGTCACAAAAACTAGGACCAAGCCTCAAACAGGCGAATTTGTTATAAAGAAAAAAAATTATTAAAACGCAGTTTTCAAAGGCAGACAATCTCTTAAAAATTTAAACGGATGTTTTAGATTGATTCCGATAAATGTTCCGATTACCTCGATATGTGTAGTACACCTATGTCAACACGGATGCAGAGAAAAGAAATATGGCGAAATAAATCGTGGAATCAGACGAAAATCAAAACGTAGGTCGTGGCAAAACGCAACTACGCAACTACGCATATATTTTAATTTGGAAAATGTCCGCTGGAAGCGCTCGCTACTTGTCCGGATGTTTCTCGCGTGCGGGCGTGCGGCCGTTGATTTTTACATTTGTAATGTCGATGTTTTTCAATTTTTTTAAATGGTATGTAAGGATTAGTTTCGTCTCACAGAAAAGATTCATAGGGGAAAGGTAAGACAATAAAATTCATTTATAGAGCATAACTTAATTTTATTTGTTTCGACAAATATTATGCACGTTTACTGTTAACAGCAATTTTGATTACTCTGATGTTTAATGTTTACGATTTTATACAACGACCTTTATTTTTTCATTTTGATTTGTTTCTCGGCAAGTTTCATCAACCATTATCAGTTTACTATTCGTCGGTTCTTCATAACTGTGCGAATAACTCTTCATAACCGTCACATTCTGGCGGAGGGAGTAAAAAATGGCCGCCTCAGTGCAAGCCGAATCACAGCCAGGCAGAGGCAGCATAACCAAAGACCTTAATAAGGTCTTAGAGCATAACGTCGACCGATTATTGTAGTCCTCGTAGGAGGATATCCTTTTTATTATGACTCTGAGAAAAATCTCGCCATGGTATGGTCCGATTCTGTCAGAATAAGCTGAATTTTTAATTTACAAATTCAGGTCATCAGAATTGTGGTAGATCAATTCACTTTGGAGAGGGAAAGGTACGATTCGGTTCTCGACGACGTCGTCTTGTCACCCACCGTTCGTCATTGCCTGTACTGGCGGCAGTGGCTACGTGGCTACCTCCATTTAAACAACCTTAGAAACAAAGGATAGGAGTGTTTGGAAACTCTGCATTTCAACTCTGATTGATAAAAATTGTGAGGCGGGGAACATAAATTCAGGTTTCATTTGATTTTGCATTTAGGAACTATATGTTCTTAATGAAGAGGTGTTAGATCAATAAATTTTTTCTCTGAGTGGCATCGCAGAGGTTGATTGATGGCAGACTAAGGCTCTCTGCTTTTCAGCTTTGTCCAAGTGTAAAGGAGCTTGACATTTGTAAACTGTAGCGGTAAGCTTCAAAAAAAGAAATGTGAGAAGAAAGGAAAGGTAAAGTTTCATAAAAATGTGTCAAAAATGATTTTATTTTCAGGAAATTCGTCAAAGCATTATTGATGAGTATAATGCACAAGTTCTAAAAACGTATCAACTTTCTGATGAGCTTGCACTTTAACATGATTATTGGATATTGTAAAAACCAAAGGTCGATGTGTGCAAACAAGTTTTTGTGACATGTCAGTTCTGCAAATTAATAAGTTTGAGTCGCTACCGTACTTTTAATGACACCTAACTTACAGCTAATAAAGATGTTTCATCAAATCGAGGCATTTTTATGGGGAGGAAAATATAAATGCCTCATAAGTTTCTATTTTTTAGGAGTACACTTTTTTTTTTACAAGAGGGAATTCATTTTGCAGAATTAGAAAATCCAATTAAATATTTTAAAGAGACCGGTATGATTAGCCTAACATGCCACAATCACGGGGCTCGAAATTCGCATGCGTACCGGTGCTAGTAACGATAGGTTTTTTGAGATCTTTTTTTCTTTTACTGGTAAGATAAAAGTGTAGGCTCTTTTACAAATTATTAAATTATATAAATATATCGCACGAGACTCATAACGATGGTTTACGGCTTGATTTTTGAAGGGTTTATTTTGATTAAACGGAGTCTCGTCTCGCGGGGTTGGGGGCACATTTAATCATCCCGATTTCGGTGACTCACCAACTCTACGAGTAGTGATGCCATGCATGGTCAACTATACAGTATAATGTATGTAAAATAGCATTTACCTTCTTATATCTAAGATAACTAATGTTAAGAATAAAAATATTCATCTCTGTACACGACTTCTTTCTCTTTAACTACAAAAAACGGGACATCTACAAATAAGCAAGTTTTCGAGCCGAGAGAGAGAATCAAAAAAGAATAAAAATAATCGGTGAGAGTAACTTGAATCGGCTCGAAAGTTCTCGTAATTAGGGATCCTCCGGCCGATATTGTTCCGGGTAATAAATTCCCGAAACGATGGAAACGGTCTCGGGATAGGGGACGCGTTCCGTCGGATGGAAGTCAAGAACCAAAAAAAACGGTTTCTTCTGTCTTTGTCACGAATTTAGATGGATGCAACGTAAAATTATAAAAAGGAATTAAACGCGACGAAGACAAGCAGGGTTTTTTCATTTGTTTTCTGTCGGTTCGAAGGATTTATTCCTTGAGTTTGTGCCATTCGGCGATCTGCCTGCGGGGAGAATTGCACACTTCGTTCCAATGATGAAGTGCTGCTCCCGAATTTTTGTCGCCGCCGAGTTCGAGACGTCCTATCACCTGAAAAGGAAATAAATTTAGAAAAAAGAAAAAGGATTTGAGCTCTTTGAAATAAGTTGTTACCTCGTTTTTCGTGACTCTGTCCCAGTCTAGCAACAAAAACTCGAGAGATATATTATCCAGTCTGTCGGCTCCTGCCGGAATCTCGAACACGAAGGATTCGTTAAAAACGGGATTCAAGGTCCTTTTCTTGACGTGCGTTTTCTTTTTGGCTATTCGTTGGTTGTTGTAAAGTAAATACATCTTGACGTACGGATCTGGAAACGGAAGGAAAAGCCTGAAACCCTTAAAAATTTTCTTTTCCGTTTTAAACGGAAGGAAAAAAATACCTGCGAGCCCTGTCACGTCCATTTTAGGTAAATTTCGTGCTTTAAGAACGACGACGGTGAGCCTGTTGGCCGCCGGCTGCCAGCACAAAGATATAAGGATTTCTCCTCTGCCTTGAGACCTTATCTTTTGAAAGAGAAAGAGAAAGAAAAAGAAATAAGGTTTCCATTTATCGGTTTGTTTTTATAGCGTACGTTATTTTTTTACCTTAAGACTTCGCGGCTGAATGTCTCTGCAAAGGGCCAACTGCTGATTTTCGATTTGAGTAACGTCGACGGATGCGAGACAGTAAAACACTTCTCCTATGATATCGTCCCTGGAATATCTGTCGAAGCTGAGGACCACGAAATGCAGAGTCATTCCCTGAAAGGAAAAGGGGATTTGATTTTCTGATTTCGGTTTCTTATTCTGGTTTATCGTCAGACGTCAGCCCCTTTTATTAGCTTACTTGCAACTGGTTTTGAGTTATTCCATAAAAGGTAAAGTCTTCGTCGTAAACGGGATTTCTCGTTTTTCTTAGGACTCGAGTTTTGACTTTGTGCTGTTTATCGGGCAAGAGCTGAAGTTTGACGTAAGGATCGCTGGAACCGGTGTTGCTGTCTTTAGCAGGAAGATCCCTGCATTTCACCACGCTTACTATCAGGGCGTTTTTGTCGCTTTTATACCTGAAAGATAAGCGATACTTGCGATAAGCGATAACGTGACACGATTCCAAGGACGGAATTTTATAATACCGACCTCAGTTTAAAGACGATCTGGCCGAGTTTTCCGACGGGGACCACGTTTTTCTCGTTGGATTCCACTTCTTCTTTGCTCGGGGTGCTCGGTTTTTGTCTTTCGTTTTCGAGCCTGCAACTCGGGGCCCGATCGATCGAAGCGGCGCTGGATTTTCGAACCTCGCATTCCGGCGGTATTTCCGAAACGGGACTTCTTCTGTCGGGATCGGTCGGGGTCGTGGCCGCGCTTCCGCAACCCTGAAAAGAGTCAAAACGGAAATGAGAAATAAATGATGAGCTGAAAATAAAAATGGTCGAGGCACTTACTCCCGGCGGAGATTTTCCTCCCGTGGGACTCGGAGACTTTTTCAGATAATGAGTGTTTCCTCCGGTTCCGGCGGGACTTTTCACCGCCGTCGGCTTTCTGTGTTGATGAAAAGCCAACGGTTTCTCGGGTCCGGCTTTGTATTTTTTACCTCCCAAAAATTTGTGAGATCCGTAGCCGGAATGTCGACTTCGATGACAAAAGCAAGCGGCCGCAAAAATTCCGACCACGAAGACGAGAGCCGCCAGGCAAATCCCGACCAGAGCAGGCGCCGAAACTGAAAGTAAACCATAAAATCTACCCTCATCCAATTTTTTAATTTCCTTTTAAAATAAACCGGACGACTTTTTCGAAATTTAGCTAGCGCGCTCCCAGGTCGCGTTAGAGCTTTCGGATCATTTAAACTTACCTGGAATCTGGTAAGATTTTCAGATCCGGCCTTTAACTCTTATTTTCTATTCAATGCAAGACGAAATCCTTTGTACTCTGCCTGTCGTTCGGCAGGACTTGAAAAATTTTTAAGTCAAGTTTTAAACTTGGAATCCGAAAAAAAAGAAAATACCACCAATTTTTTTTTTTTAAGGTCTCTTTAAAATTCTTTGACTTTTTACCTGCCGGCGAGAAATTCAAGAATCATTTTTCGTTTTAAATTAGTATAAGAGAAACCTCTTACGGTTAAACCGTTTGCCGTCGTCGACAAAGAGTCTTAATATACCAGAAAAAAAGAAAACTACCCAAGTCCTTGAAAATAAAATTTCGGGAAGTAAAACGGCAGAGAGAACCGTCTTTAAATTTTTTCTACAAAGTATTTTTTGAAATTTCTACCACAACGGTTTTTATCACTTTTTCCATTTCCTTCTCTACGGCGAAACTCAGAAAACTCGGACTTTAGCCCAATCTTTGGGGTTTCCTTTTTTTTTTTTTTTTAACGTGAGCTTTGAAGGATCAGTCGTGCGATATTCTGTTTTTTATTCGAGTCCCGTTGCCATAGGGGAAAAAAGGAGTTTAAACGTAGAAGTTTCCCGAGGAACACGCCTACACTCGGCTTGTAAATCTCCCGTCGCCATTTTGAAAACTGTCCCCACGTTAAGATTTATTTTCGATCGAAAAGGATTTTTTCGTTCCTGGATTTTTTTTCCTCGGTCGGATTTTACGCTCGGACAAAGTCTTTTTTTTTTTTTTAAGGCAGATGAATTTTACGTTGCCGAACGAACCGCGCGGCGCAGAAAAGGAGAAAGCCTCGAGTACGGCCTTCGAGATAATCCTCCGAACCGAACATAAGGATTTCGCCCTTTTCGAAAGGAAGGTGACGAAAAAAAAAAACTTACCTGGTTCGAGCGGTTTGATTTCGACGTCGTCCCCGAACTCGTTGCTCACCATTCTGAAACAAGGCCGGTGGCGAGCCTTTTCCGAAACCGAGGCGAAAGCCCGAAAAGGGGAAAAGGCTGAGCTCCGAAAGATGAAAAACCGGGCTTTCCAAAAAGCGTATCCGAAAAAAGGGCGAAAAAAGATTGTTTATTACGGATCCGATAAGATACGGGAAGGCGAACGAGTCGATGAGATTCGGACTTGCGCCGTCCGGAGAGTGTGACGTCATCCCATCGATCCTTTCTTACTTCCCTCCGACTTTTTCCTTTTTCTCTGGACGGGAAAACTTGACTGGAGCCACGACCAATATAACAAAACGATATTAATTATTATTTTATTTTTATTTTTTCAAAAAACCCTTTCTTATTTTTATTTTTATATAAATAAATGATTAATTATTATTTTTGTATTCGGTTGCGAAAAAATGATTTGGATCGAAGAGACGGGGCGATAGAATATTTTAGGCGGTTTAATATCCGGCCAATTCGGCGAAAGTCGAATCCATTTCGTCGGCCAGACTTTTGTATCTGTCTTTGTTGAGTCCGAGCTCGTCTGTAAACACAAATTAAAAACGATTACTTTTTTAATCAGAACGGACGTGTCGCTCGATTATCTGTCGGTATTTTCTTTTTCATTTTAAAATTCGGAAGTCCCGACAAAGAAAGTTATGCGAAATCGTTTCCGACCAAAGTTTTTTTAACAAAGATTTTAAATTAGGTTGGAGCTTTTCCCGAACAAGGCTTTAGTATTTAAGCGTTACGGGAGAGGAAAAGACTATCCCAAGTCTTTTTTCGTGCGGTGCAAGATCTCTTTTTTTTTTTTTGACTAGTCAGAAGTCATTTAAAAAAACAAAGTCGGTCTACGATTGTCGCCTTACTACTTTAAAACTCGTTTTTCTTGCAGCACTCGAGGCTTTGCTATTAAGCGTTTATACCTGATATTAGCAGCGGCAGCGGCAGCAGCGCAGCAACGGCGGCAGCAGCAATTACAACGACAAAGAAGAAAAGCAGCAGCGCAGACGTAACGATCAGCCATGGGAAAGGGAAAAGAAACTAAGGTAACATTTCCTAACGATAAAACCGTTTAAAGTCCCGGTTTCCACTTTAAATTTTCTTCCTTTTTTATTTAAAAAAGAGCAGATAGCTCGAGGAAGTTCATGAAACCCAAATATTTTTTTATTTTTTACTAAAAACAGAAATCGGTCTGAGGAAATTAGGAAAAAATCTTTTTTTAATCATTTTTATAAATTAAATACTTTATTAAGTGGATGCGATTTGTTACGAACCTAATTCTCACAAGCCCATGATCTTATCCACTGTTTTTTCGAATGCTATAATCTTTTTTTTTTTTTTCGACGGTTTCATTTTTACTTTTTAACTCGCCGTCGATTTGAAAAGATTAAAAGAGAAAGAAAGAGATTTAAAAAAAAAAAAAAAAAAAAAAAAAAGAATAAAAAATAAAAAGAATTTGCCGGACTATGCGCGGCGTAGTCTTAATTTTTTCGTCCGAGGAACGGACGTAAAACGAAATAAAAGCCAAAGCTCTGTCGAAAGCGTTTTTTTTGTTGTTAATTTGCAACAGATGCACGATGCTTAAGCGAAAAGCTGTGAGTTTTGTTAGCGATGAATTAGTTGCCTGCAAGTTCTGTGATCGTCTTCTCCATGTCGTCACAAATTTCAGAGTATTTGTTTTTCTCTGTTTCTAATATATCTGTAAGAAAAATTTCAACGTTTTTATGAAAAAAGCAGTTAGAAAAAGCAGAAAACAGCTAAAAAAAAAAAAAAAAAAAATGAAGAAGAGTTTGAAGCGAGAGACGAGAAGAGATAGATAGAGAGACAGGAAGAAAAAGAAAAAGCAAAGCTAATGCCGTAAGGTTTGTAAAATTTAGCCGGCAGTAAGTTCAGCGATGGTAGAATCCATGTCGTCGCAGACCGCCTTGTATTTCTCCTTCTCTTGATAAAGAATGTCTGAAATAACATGGGATCAGGTTTCGTTATTAATATCCGACAAAGGAAAGGCGCCGTTCCTTTCGTCCGTAATCCCGAAGAGATGCGGAAATTTTAGGGGAAAAACATATTCGAATACTTTACCTTCCAGTCTGTCGACTTCCTTCTGGAGTTTCTTGACCGTTTTCTCGGCGTATTCGGCTCTCGCCTCGGCCTGAAACCGCAAACAAATTTTAGCCCTTTTCCTTTTTCGCTAAGAAAGAGTAAAAAATAAGAAATAAGAAACATTACCTCTTTGAGTTTAACCGTAAGGGACTTGATTTGCCTCTTGTATTCTTCGACTCGTTGATTAGCTTTTTCTTCTGAGACTTCCAAAGATTTCAAACTGTTACCGACTACTTTTAGTTCTTCCTCGAGTTCCATGATTTTCCTGTTTAAAGAAACCGTCAAAATACAGATCGCTCGTCCTCTGTTTTAAAAGAAATACTTACGAGTCGCCGGATTTGACTCTGTCTTCGGCTACCTCGAGTTCGTCTTCAACGAAGGCCAGTTTCCTCGAGACCTGAAACGTGGATCATAATTTTTTCCCGGTTTTTAAATAAAAAAGAAAAAGAAAAGGAAAGTTTGGTTTCGAACCTCGTCGGATTTTCCGTCGGCATCTTCTGCCAACATTCTCGCTTCCTTGAGTTGATTGGTGAGTTGGTCCATCCTTTCTTCGTCTTGCTGGGATCTGTTTTCCAATACTTTGCACATACGCTGGGATTCGTCGGCGGCTTGAGAAGCTTCTGCCAATTTCGTTTGCGCCGTCAGAGATCTCTCTTCGGATTTTTCTAGGTTTTCTTCGATTTCTTGTACTTTTCTGTTTAGGGCTGCGACTTCGCTTTCGGTCTGAAAGAAAAAAAGGATCAAGAAAAAAGGACGGAAAGACAAGAGACTTGATACATACGGAAGTGAGCAATTTTTCCTTTTCTTCTAGGTTCTTGTTGGCTTGCTCGAGGTCATTTTTGTTCCTTTGGAGATCCGCTTCGATTTGGTTTAATTTTTTAGCGAGTTCCCTTACTTCTTCGTTGACCTGAAAAGGAATTCGAACGGACGTAGAATATTATACAAGTGGGGGAAGGGGGAGGATTTTTTTTTAGGATTTTTATACCTTGTCGGCTCTCGCGTTGGCGTCTTTGGCTTGTCCTTCGCAGGTGTCTGCCTTGTCCATCGCCGCGTCCTTCTCCATCTTCATCGCCTGCATTTTCTTCTTGATCGCGTCCATTTTGCAGATTTTTTTCTCTCCTCCTCAAGCGTGAACTGTCAAAAAAAAAAAAAAAAATAGAAAACAATTTAAAAGAGAAAGAGGAATCGCAGGAGTGACGTAAAAATACGAGTGGGCGACGTTCCCACTCCGGATTTAGATCGTCCGAAATGTATTTTGGACCGAGTCCAGATTTTTTTTCTCGGCGAGAAAAGGTTCTTTTTTCATAAATTCGCGCTTTCTTCGTCTCGGTCATCCATCCGTCATTTACTAAATTTTAGTTTTGTTATAAAAATCGAAGAGCCTTTTTGCTCTACGACTTGTCCGATCCGTCTCTCCGTTACATGTCAACGAAAAACGTATAAAATTATTAAAAAAAAAAAAAAAAAAAAAAAAATGATTTGGAATATGAAAGCATAAACAACTCTGTTTATTATTCGCTTCTGAAAAATGTTCGGTTTATAAAAAAAAATAATCGTATAAATGACTCTTTCGTTAAAATACATGATCGAGATTTTTTCGAGGAAAAGGAGAAATTCCGATGCGGATAATTTTTTTACGAACGGATGCGCAGGGATGATAAAAAAAAATCGTTTTGCGTCCTAGTCATTTTTGGCAGTTTTAAAAAAGTATAGTTCCTTGATTGGAATTTTTTTATTTTACGGAATGTTCTGATGATTTCGCTAAAGTCGACGTTATCTCGAGGATGTAATTTTTTTTTAATCACTAAAATCGCGGGAATCTCGACTCGGGATCCGACGTGACCCGTTCACTCGCGCACACGAATTCCCTCGGCCGGAAATATTTTGGTTTGGACAAATGTTGTCCTTTTTTTCTCGATCGCGTGGCTTACCTTAAACAAACGGTTCTAAAACTGTGGCGAGCGCTTCGGAATTTTTGAAAAAAAATCCGCGACAGAGAACACCGTGCAAGCGTTCTCGAAGCACTGACAATATCGGCGGTGGTCTTGATCCTCGGGAGTAGATGGGGGAGCCAAAAATGGCACGAGAATCAGGGGAAACCGTTCGAGTCGGGATCGAAAATCCCGAAGAGTGGCGACCCGATTCTTCCCCTTTCTTCCTCACTCCTTCCTCCGTTTGTTCCGATTTCGTTTTTTTTTTAAAATTTCAATTCTTTTTCAAACGTTGTGCATCAATAAATAAACAAGGAATACCCATTTTTTTTTTCTTTCTTTCGGAAACGAGATTCTTTTGGAGAGTCTCGTAATAAGAATCTTGTAATTTTTTTAATTTAGTTGCACTTGAGTCATGAAGGTAAAAAAAATGAAGTAAGGTTTGGTTTACATTATCGATCCTACCATTTGGAAGGCCGAAAGCTTGAATCCGAATCGGCGTTATCGTGGTGGGCTCGGTTCACGTCTCGCGGATACAAGAACCGATCCTTTCCGATTTCATTTTTTTCCACTTACCTTGTCTCGTATACGATCCTCTTGCAGGCACATGACGTAAGTGACGACATAGCTGACCGAGTAAAATATCGGGGTTTTTGGGCTTCCACCGCACCCTGAATCGAAAAAAATGGCCGTTAATTTCGAGGAACGGTGTTAGCCAGCCACTCTTACCGAGATAAAAGAATTGGCCCACGATCGATAAGAGGAGCGTAGAATTTTTCAACCCTTCCGCTCTAACTAAAAAAGATTTGTAGAATCCTCGTCGAAGAGTTTTTTCAAAAAAAATTGGATTCTTACGTCGCTATCCAAAGTCCGAGAAGGTTCGGATCGAAAGAATCGTACTCGCTGCATCCTCCTGTTGGGAAGGAAAATGATTTACGATGAAAAATAATTTTACCCGAATCTCGGCTCGAAAATAAATTTCCATCGGCGTCCGTTTGAATCGTGGGAAAAATTGGGTCGAGAGATCGTCGGAGATGATCCAGTTCTGCATCAAGAAAGAGTTATAAGCGAAAAGGACGTGAAAAACGATGACGAGATGGAATCGGGGAAACCCTCGTCGGTCACCGATTCCTTGCCGATGAAAAGGGGAGTTGTTCCACTTTTTCCTTCTCTGGCACTCGGTTCTTCTGGACTCTGGGAAAAGTGGCCGCTCGAAAGAAGAGCTCCAAAGTTCCGCGAGCTCTTCCGTTTCCTTTCTTTTCATTTTCATGGCTCTCGTTTTCCACGGTTATCCTACCTAAAAATAAGAAAATTTTTTCTGAGAGAAAAGGTTAAGATAAAGATACGGACAAGTATAATAGTTGAACTCGAGCAAAGGATTCAAGCAAGCTTTACCGAAAACGGGGAATTTTTTTCTCTTCGACTTTTTTGTTTTCTCATCTTTGATGTACAAAGGATTCAAAGATTCATTCCGATAATTAATGGCTCTACCTTTTTTCCCCCCCAAGGCTGCAGGTATAAAAATGGAGAGAAAAATGGGCTGCTTAGAAAAGGAAGAGAGCTCGGTAAAATTTGGGTCTCGATCGACACCGAACACGGTCGCTCGCAAACCTTGAAGACCAAAGTGTGTCAGTAACATGCCCTTAAAAGGAACTCGATCTCGCACTTTCGGTTTCGTACCGAAAAACCCAATTTTCTTTTTTTTCTTCCTTTTTTATTCCGTCGGAAATTCCGAGAGGTCGCGACGAGTCCTTCCGCAAAAGGAAAGGCCGGGATTTCCCGCGAAACTCCGTTTTCGGACTTTCTTTTCCCCCCCGCGAAATTTTTTTTTTCCTCCGAGTCGGTGCCGTCCGAAGGGTCGAGTCCTTTCGTCGAGGCGCCGATCCGATGTTAAGACAGACGGATGCGAACCATATGGCCGAAGAACCGCGAGTCCGGGTCAAGGTCCCGAATCTTTTTCTTTCTTTCTTTCCGTCGACGAGGATTTGTTTACCTGCTCGGCCCGGACCTTGGAACATTATACTATAAATGGAATTTCCAGTTATTTCTCCTTTTCCTCTTTTAACGTTATGCAACCTCGACCGTTGTCGTTCGGAGAGTGACTCACGCCGTTTCCGAAATTAATCCTTTAATAAAAAGAGAAGAGAAAAAAATGAATTAAATATTTATCGGGTTTGCAAAAAAAAAAGTTGTACGCGACGATGATTTAATACGAGGGGCCGGTGTACGTTCTCCTCGAGGAGATCCCCTCTCTTCGGACGCAAGGTCTCCCACTCGAAGACCCCGGCAACGCTATCTTGGGTCTTGAGAAAATTGATATTACTCCCCTATCATCGAAACTTGTATCGTATCGCAGTCTTTGCTTGAGGCTCGTACCGTGAACCCGTTAATACCTTTTCACCTTTTTTTTTCGTTCCTTTTATCGAAGGTAAGTTCCGCCGATACGGATAGAAGAAATAAAAAAAAGGTGTTGTTGTTGTTATCTTGTTTCCGTTTCTTTTTAGCTAAAAACACACATTCAAAATGGACGCGATCAAAAAGAAAATGCAGGCCATGAAGCTGGAGAAGGATAATGCGATGGACAGAGCGCAAATGTGCGAACAGCAGGCCAAGGACGCCAATCTCAGGGCCGAAAAAGTAAATTACCCGTTCCGCATCCTTTTTAGTCTTACGAGCCTCATTTTTTAATTTCTTTTCTTTTCTTTTTTTTTTAATCTGTACAGGCAGAAGAGGAAGCTAGATCTTTACAAAAAAAGATCCAAACCATCGAAAACGAGCTGGATACGACGCAGGAACAGCTCATGCAAGTTAACGCCAAGCTCGAGGAAAAGGACAAAGCCTTGCAGAACGTAAGTTTTTATTTTGTAAATAAATTATTTTAAAAACAAGTTTAGGGAAGGATGCGTTAATTATAAATATCCGATTGAAAGGCTAAAAATAAATTTAGGCAAACGTTCAAGAAACGTTCACTCGGTTCTTCTCTTAAATTTTTATTTCCAAAAGTCTCGGTAAAATATTCGGATCCGGCAAGAAAAATAAAAATGACGTGGAAATAAATACGGGAACGTAAAAGTAGAAGGAGATATTTAAAAATAGAAACCGGGCCGTTTCGAAAAAGTCGAGTTGCGCCGTGATTGAGTCTCTCGGAGGATTTGCGTCGTTCTTTACGCTTTAAGCGGCCAAATATGGCCCGCTTTAACTCTTCTCTTTAATAGAGATCGTTTTTCGGTTCCGTACGGTTCGACCGGAATAAAATCTCGTAAATTCTTTTTTTTTTATTTGTTCCAAGTTAAGTTTTAAAAAAGTTTTAAAGATTCCGCCGTCGTCTTCGGACCGTTAGTTTCCGAAACGACCGATAGATGTCGACTCGATCGACTCTTCGAAACGAGCAACAAGTGGCCTAAAAATCACGTGTCCGCTTCGCCTCTTACGTCGAGCAACATGGCCGCTCTCCACTGTTTTTGTTATCGATAAACGAGAGAAATTTTTTCGTGGGATCCTTTTTTTTTCCCCCGAGTGTTCTACTTCTTTTTCGAATCGAACGGTTTCCGTCGCGAGTTTTTGATCGGCGAGGATCGGTGAAAGTGATGATAAATCGTTCGGGAAAACCTTTGGAATTCGGATCGCGAGGTTCGTCGAGTTTTCTCCCGGCCGAGGCTATGGAAACTCGGGATCGGCGATAAACCCGGAGAAAGAGAGAGAGAAAGAAAGAGAAAGAGGCAAAAGCCATGGAAGATACGGGCGAAGGGGGATCGGCGGGATCCCCGAAATCCCGCGAAATCCCTCGAAATCCTCGCAAGTCCTGTCCTTCCGGGAAAACGAAACGGAGCTCCATAGTGTTGCCGAAAGCTCAGTTCGAAATATTGCAAGAAAGGATAAAAACCGAGATAGAAAATTTAAAATACTTGGAAAGTACCATTGCTTGCGACGGGGAAACTCCGGCGGCGGAGGACGAGGACGAGGACGAGGACGAGGAGGACGAAGAAGAGGAAGAGGAAGATTTGGGCTCCGACATTCAATTTTTGCCGGAATCCGAAAGAAAGGCGGCTTCGATCCAGAAAAAAGGAAAGTCAAAGGAAGACTCTAAACGGTTGAAAACGAAAGTGAATCGGATTTTGGCCGTGGAAACCGAAAAATCCTCGGCGGAAATAGTGACGATAGATTTGACGGGAGACGGTTCCCCGCCTCCCTCGGACTCTAAAGAAAATGACGTTCTCGCGGATTTAAATTACGGAACGAAAATAAATTGGGACGAGGTGGAAAGTCCGGGTGGAAACAAAGGTTCCGCGGAAAAACCCGTCATCAGCTTGGCCATCGACAGATCCAAATTGACGTCGGAAACGACGAGAAAAATAACGGACATTCAAAATAGGATAGCCCGAAGTTTATCCATCGGATTGAGACGGAAAGAGACCGACGAAGGAGAGTCGGAAAAGGAAAAAACGGAAAAGGATTCGACGGATGAAGAGGCGGAAATTATACAATTGGCGAGGTTGAGATGCACCAGCGAAAGAACGGAAGTCGTCGCCGATCGGGAAAGGCGAAGAAAAAGAAGGTGCGCGGATTATCCGGGTTTCGCCTTCGGATCTTCCATTTTCAGTTCCGATACCATGATGAAGTTCAGCATCATAAGGAACGAGCTTCACAACATAATGAACACTCAGCTCAAGAGGGTATTTATTTATTATTATTATTTTACTAGACTCATTTATGAAGGTCCAAGAAAAAAGTAAAATTGAAACGTTTTCACCTCTTTACAAATCCAATTTAATGTATTTATTTATTTATTTATTTTTCTTTTATTGGGGAAAAGGTGGGATCATTATTGCCCTGTGCGTTGCGTCATTTCCTATGTGAAAAGCGGACGTAACGAAACGTATCAATAGTTTTTAAAAATGGAAATCATTTTTCAATGAAATTCTATGGGAGTCAACTTTTAATTATTAGGTTACCGACCCCGTAAGCCTCTCGCCGAGATACCTTTTTCCCCTTTTCAAACATGAAAATGTTTCTTGCATTAAAAAAAAGGAAAAAAAAAAAAAAAAAAAAAAAAAGGCGAGGACAGGCCGAAATGAGCGGTTTTTAAAAAAGGCGAGGATGTTAGTATGATGCGCATGCGCGGACCAGGGTTCCAGGAATGTACGACCGTGTGCGCTAGCATCGAGATTGCCGGCCATTTTGGTGAATACTTCGATCGTGTCGTTGTGGACAAGTGGTTTATTATTACACATTTCGTTTTTATCGTTAAGTCTTTTTTTTAGTTATTTATATATTTTTAAAAGTGTGTAAAATGACGACGAACGTACAGCAAGGCACTCTTTTAGACGTGCTGAAGAAAAAAATGCGTCAAACCAAGGAAGAAATGGAAAAATATAAGGAAGAATGCGAGGAATATCATAAACGGCTCCAGGTCGAAATAAACCGGAGAGAAGAAGTGCGTAAACTCGGTTTTTCCTTAATTATTTTATCCGAGGGAATAATTAAAATGAAAAGATTTCGTTCGGGGAGGGTGAAAAAAAAAAATGTCAAGTCGCTCGTCGAATCTCTGTTTACGGTGAAACGAGGTGCGGTCGAGTTTGGCCGAATTTTAAGCGCCCACCACCTCCTGGCCGGGGGAAAAAAAAAAATGTCAAGTACTTCAGTTACTTTTTAAATCCGTTAATTTAACCGATGGTGAAAAATTTCGAGTCGAGTAAAAGGATTTTATGCGTTATCTCGCCGTTTCTGATAACCACGCCCAGTAATACGAGTTCGGATGCCTTTCACCTTAGCTTATTTTTAAAAATAAAACAAATTAATTGAATCCTAAAAAATATTAAAATCGTGTAGCATGTCGCATGTGCAGATGAAAGAACCTCTTCAACAGTGAAAATACAGTTTTCAAGTTTTGTCTCGAACTTTGTTTGATAATTTGTTTGCTTTTTGCTTTTTGTTTGGCCGTGGAAATAAAAATCTTGTTTCCAAGTCACCTTGTAGAAAAGAAAAAATAAACATTTGCTTCGATGTTTGTTCTATGAGTCATTCATCCAGTCAATAATATTGAGAGCTCTTGATTTTTATTTTCCTTACAAGTTTGTCCATTTTAAAAAGGAGAAGACTCGGAGAAAACAGGAATATCCTACAACTATTCTTTACTTATCTGATAAGATTAAGATTAAAGCAATTATTATTTGTAGTTAAAAGAAGAATTTCGATGACTGGCTGAACAAGACGTAAAATCCGGTGAGATTTTTTTTTTTTAGGGATTGCAAGCCGTTACATTGTCTGGTATTTAAATAGTAGGCGTGCCGGGTGTGTGTCGCGTATCGGCAGGTACCCGAAATGCCTGTTCGGCCATGCGTGCACGCAATTCGCTTTATCACCAAATTATCCCTGTTTACACCGGATGATCGGACTAGGCACGGCGAATCTAAATTCCTTTTTAGCCCTTTTGTTCGAGTTTAGATTTAATAGTTTTGGGATGGGATTTTATTATACGGGAACGAAGGAAAATAATTTAGTGATGTTTTTTTTTGATTTCAGGCTGAAAGCGAAGTGGCCGCTTTGAACCGGCGCATCCAGTTGTTAGAAGAAGATCTCGAAAGATCGGAGGAACGTCTCGCTACAGCCACAGCCAAACTCGCCGAAGCCTCGCAAGCCGCCGACGAATCCGAAAGGTGCGTCTCCGTCAAAATCCTTTCTGAAAAGTCTTGGGTCCGCTCAGTTATTTCTTCGTACGAGACAAGTCCATTTATCTCGAAGGAATCATTTTTAAATCCTTTTTCTTAAAGGAAAAAGTCTTGTTGCGACCTTTCTCGATCGAAGAAAAATAATAATAATAATTTAAGGCTTTCCCTTTCTCGTGTCGAACACCCGAAAGTCGGAATTGGTCTCGGAAAAGACTCGACGAGATACTTGCTCCGCTCGAATAACGACACAGATAAAACCATAATTTTACGTTAATTTTTTCATTAACATTAAACTAACCGTTTGTTTGTTTGTTTATTTATTTACTTAAGAAGGGAACGTTTCAAGTCGACGCGAGCTTAGACTCGGCTCTTATACCAAAAAAAAAAAAAAAAAAAAAAAAAAAAAAGATTTTTGTGGAAACGTTCCTCTCGTTTGTCGCGTGAGTCTGTTTCTAACAAACGACTAACAATTATTTCGCAGAATACGAAAAGCGCTCGAAAACAAAACGAACATGGAAGACGATCGAGTGGCCATATTGGAAACCCAATTGACGCAAGCCAAACTGATAGCGGAGGAAGCGGACAAGAAATACGAAGAGGTAAGGCTTCGAGCCTTTTTCTTTTTTTTCTCTAACCCTAATTTTCCCTTTCAGTCCTGCTCGGCAGATCTTCAAGCGGAAACTCGACGGAATCTCCCCAATAAATAACGGTTTTTCACTATTTACGTTTTTCGTTACCAGGCTAAGAAAGACTCTGGAAAACAGGAGCTTGACGGATGAAGAACGTATGGACGCTTTGGAAAATCAGCTTAAAGAAGCCAGATTTTTGGCAGAAGAAGCCGACAAAAAATACGATGAGGTGCGACAAACGCATGGGTTATTCACTTGATATTCCTAAAACGAATTAATTATTTTAAGTAGAACAAGTTTTTTTTTTTTTTTTTTTTTCATTAATCGAAACGAACCGAGAATCGGCGGCCGAAAGTGACTTTTCTACACTTTCCGGGTTTTTTCGTTTTAAGTATTAACCATGTGTTTGGTGTAGTTTTCGTGATCGCGACCATGGACCAGAAACAAACGAATCTCGTCGAATTCAATGTATCTTAATAAAATAAAATAAAAAAAATCAAATAAACGGAAAAGTCGATCGTGCGTCCTCTGCCGTTATCGAAATGCGTACGTAAAATTTTTTTCATAATTATCTTTGCTTTTTTTTTTTTACTGAATGTTTCTGATCCATGGTTTAAAATTGCATGAAAATAACAAAAACGTTTTTTCTTAACAGGTTTTTTTTTCTAAATTCGTATTTGATTTAACTCGCTACTCCCTTGTGCCCCCTCCCCATTAAATCAGATAAAACGAAAAATAGTTTTTAGATCGTTTGTTAACTTTTAACTGCAACCTTTTCTTGTTGGAGTTTTTAATTTTTTTGAAGCGTAACCCTTTTTGCTTAACACCGTACAAGTTATTTGTTTGAATGATTTCGGAAAGTTTAACAAACGGTTGCGTGTTTTTTAATTCACATGTATCTTATTTTAAAGAATGAATATTTTTTTTAGGAAGAAAATGGGAAAACCTTTCGGTCCCGTCGACGTAAAAAAATTATTTGTCTTTACCGGACCGAAAGGGTTTGCTCGTCATTTATTTATTTATTTATTTATTTATTTATTTATTTGGCTTTTCGTCTCTCCGTAAGGGAAACCTGGTGCACAGAGTGGGCCAAATCATTTTCCACTTAAATACAAAAAAAAAAAACGGTCCCTTTCTTCGACCATTTTTCCCTTTTTTTTTTTTTTTTTTTTTTTTTTTTGTACGTTTGATTTTCTTATTATTTTTTGGGGGAAATAGGTCGCTCGTAAGTTGGCTATGGTGGAAGCCGATTTGGATCGTGCGATGGGACGTGCTGATGCGGGTGACGCGTAAGCCTTTAACTGGCACCCCTTTTTTTTTTTCTTTTCTTTCTGCCTTTTTTTTTTTTTTTCTAAAAAAGAAATGTTAGCGTAGCCGAATTTGTTTAACCCTTCTCGGATGATAATGTACATTATCTTTCTTTTTTTTTACTTTTGGTACTTTTAAGTAGCCAGTTAAAATTTTTGATCATTTTTTCAATCTCCATCGTAATATATACGTATATATACAGTATATACGTATAATAGTAATAATAACTAGAATAATAATAGTATTTCAAAACTAGTAATCGCCGTTAAAAATTTAACCCACACGGTAGCTTTATTTTTTTTATTATGATTTTTTGTATTTTGATTTATTTATATATTTTTTGAACGAGGTGCCCGTCCTCGTTTTTCGTTTCTCGTTTCTCGTTTACCAAGAAAAAGGGATAAATAGTATTGGGATTTTTTTACCAGGTGGCTCGTAAACTTGCCATGGTGGAAGCAGATCTCGAAAGATCCGTTAACCGCGCCGACTCAGGAGAATCGTAAGCCCCAGTCCCCCGAAAAATGATTTTTCCCGAATGGCTTTCACCCCTTTTTGTTTCCGATTTTCCGATTGTACAAAGCCCGAGAATGTGGTAGAATTAGTGTGACGATCCCCCGATGATTTAGATTTTTCAATCCGTTAGGTCGCACGTAAATTGGCAATGGTGGAAGCCGATCTCGAACGGGCTATGGAAAGGGCCTACACGGGCGAAGAGTAAGCCGGAAAACCTCTTCTTTTCTTTTTCTTTTATCTTATTAGATTCTTTTCTTGTTTAGGTTCCTTTTCTGTCTTTTTCGAAACGTTTCATTAACACCTTCTCATCCGGTTTTTATTATAACATTTATAAAATTTTAATATTTGACCGAGCACAAGATTTACGTTTAAAAGTAGCAACGAGTTTTCCCGTAGACTAGTCTCTCATACGTTTGAATTTGGAGTAGACGGCTAATTTGGTTTGTTAAAAATTAGGTAGCTCGTAAATTAGCTATGGTGGAAGCAGATTTGGAGAGAGCTATGGAGCGTGCAGATGCCGGGGAAACGTAAGATTTTTTTTTTTTTTTTCCCTTTTCGAAACGTTCTATTCGATTTTTTTTATTTTTCTTTTTTGTTTTTTACTTGCGACGTCTTTCGATCGTCGGGAACGTCTTTTTTTTCCGGTCTCGTAGATTTTTTCCCCCATCACCGAATCGGCGGATATAGATTTTTACGGAAGGGCGAAGAAACCGTGTGTAAAAATCTATATTTGGCTTGTTATACCCGCCAGTGCGATCGCTCCCGTTTGTTTGAAGGTTTTCGTAGAAGTGTGAGTCCATCTTGGTAGTTGATTTGATAACAATTTGTCTTGTAGAATTTCGTTTCTTTTAGGTATTTTGTCGCCTTCGGAGTTTGTTAACATGCCTTTACCTTTCTTATTCTTTTTTTTTTTTTTTTCCCCTGGCTTGTTTTTAGTTCTGGTGCCGTGAGCTACGTTTTCTAATTTTATTAGCCTTAGATAGAGTGTGGCTAACGTTTGTTACAGTTGCAAGAACTTTTTTTTTTGATAGGTTGCCCGTAAGTTAGCCATGGTCGAAGCCGATTTGGAACGAGCAGAGGAACGAGCCGAGGCCGGGGAATCGTAAGAATTATTTTCCTGTTTTAGGTTTTCCTTGTTTTAACCATCGTGGATTTTTTAACACTTTTCGTTTTCCATTTTCTTGGATCTGGATTTTGCTTGCGGGTCGCACTACCGCTCTAAAACTCACCTGCACCCGGATTCGAGAAAATGTTTCCTAATTTTTCATTTTTCATTTTTGTTTTTGAATGTGCTTTTAAATTTAACAAAGCCGTATGTTCCAGATGAGGGTTTGCTTCGTCCTCTGATCGGAGCTTTAAATTTTTATTTTAATTAATGGCAAAGTTTGATAATTTAACCGAAATCGAAGAATCCGCCGGGAAAAAGGTTTAGAAAAAAAGGTGGATTTTTCGACTTTGCAAAGCTCGCATCCTTCGTTTTGCTTTTTATCAAAATCACACGGAAGTGAATTTTTACGTAGAAAAGGGCGGCCGGTTCCCTTTCTGCGACGTCAGGGAACCGCGCCGGCTCCTTTGCATTTTCCTTTGTTTCGTTGACTGATTTGCATGGTCGTGTGGCACTTGTTCTCTCGCAGGTAGCACGTAAATTGGTCGTCATGGAACAAGACTTAGAACGATCAGAAGAACAAGCTAAATTATCCAATAAGTAAGTAACAGACGGGGACTTTTTCTTTTCCGGATCGGGTAGGGCCGAGAATTTTTTTTTCCTTTCTTTTTTTCGAGCAAACGGAAAAATAAACAGAGATCGGCCGAGAAATTTTCGCGGCCCATCCGATCCGAAACTCTCCCGCATGTTTCCTTTCGCTTTTTACCCGCCTCGAGAAACTGTAAAAGCGATTTTTTTTTTTTTTGTAAAAAACTATTATTTTATTTCGAAGCATAAGAATCGCTTTCCACGTGTAAATAAATAGATGTTTGGATTCGGTGGTAATTAACGAGCCTCGGATAGAAAAGGGGCTTTTTTTAGAAGCGAAAACGAAATGAATCCGAAAAAATCTTTCCCCTTTTCTTCCGACTTTTTTTTTCTTGGCCGGATTTTAAAATCTCAAAACGTTTTGTTCCGGATGAAAAGGGAAAATAAAGGGTTTTTAAAATCCGGCAAGAATCTGCCAAAAATTTACCCGTTCGGATTCGTTCCTTTGTTCTTTCTCCTCTTTAGTTCTTTCCTAAGTTTTTTTTTTTTTTTTTAAATTTCGTCTTATGAAAGTCAATTTTTTTTCTTTCGATGCAACATTTTATTCGACAAAGGAAAAATATTTTCCTAGGAACGAAACCAATAACTCCCGAAGAGAAAATCGAACGAATCCGAAAAAGTTCAAATTAAAAGCTAAACCGTTTTTACCGAGAAAACTAACTTTTTTTTTTTTTTTAAATGCAGAAAAATTGTCGAACTGGAAGAGGAACTTCGAGTAGTCGGCAACAACTTGAAATCCCTTGAGGTTTCAGAAGAAAAGGTGAGCGAGTTTCAAATAATTATTTAAGTAAATTCTCTCGTGAAAAAGCAAACTTTGATAGGAATAAAAAAAAATATGGCGAATAAGAAAAGATTAACTATAGCCGAGGCTGTTTTTATCGACAGGCCAATCAACGCGAGGAAGAATACAAGCAACAAATCAAGACGTTGACCACTCGTTTGAAGGAGGTATTTTCCTTTCGAAAACCTCCCTAGCCCCCTTTTTGTTTTTGTCGTTTCGCTAAAAAATAATCGCATGCCGCTAGTGACGGCTTCGTCAAAGTTTAGAAAGATACCTTGAAATACCTTGAGGTCCTCGCCTCGTTTTGAAAAAACCTATTTCAAGGCTCAAGTGGTTTCGTCGTATTGTCGCATGTACTTTTATTAATTTAGTTATAACGTTTTTTCTTTATAGTTTTTTTTTTTTTTTTTTTGGCTAACATAGATGTTTTGTTTTTTTTTCTCGTGTGTTTTACTAAATCTGTGGAATGTAGGCGACGCA
This sequence comes from Liposcelis brunnea, assembly GCA_023512825.1. Taxonomy (NCBI): domain Eukaryota; kingdom Metazoa; phylum Arthropoda; class Insecta; order Psocodea; family Liposcelididae; genus Liposcelis; species Liposcelis brunnea. The sequence continues at coordinate 145,615 of CM042066.1, read as the reverse complement.
AAGAGAAGGGTCCTTCGTAGAGCAGGTGAAAATTTTGGCCGGATCTTTAAAAGAGGTAAACTTTTTTTTTTATTCGACGGTTTTAAACTTTTTGGGAAAAGAAAATTAGAAAAACAGAGTCTGGGAATTTCACCAGAATTTTAACCTGTTGCTTTTTTTTTTTTTTTTTTAACTGCGAAACGATGTCGTTTGTATTTAGTTATTTCGCTTTTAATCTGTTGGACCGTTTGTTTTCCTTGTTTGTTAAATGCTCGTTCACATTTAGAAAAAATAAAAAATTTGACGATGCCTATTATCGGAAGAACCTTTTGCCAAGTTTTTATTAGTCCGGTCTTTTGCTGGACTAGACTTTCCGAAAATCGAGGCATCGTCGAGAAATAAAAGGTCTTCCGTTCGAGGTTTACTAAAACGGATTTTCTGATTTCAGGCTGAAGCTAGGGCAGAATTCGCCGAAAGATCGGTACAGAAATTGCAGAAGGAAGTAGACAGGCTCGAAGGTAAGGGCCGATCATGTTTATTAAAATGTAATTTAATGGAGAAAAACGCCTACGATTCGCCGAAAGCGATCTCTATGGCTAAAGATTTTTCGCACCCACACGAAAGGCATGATCGTTTTATGTGTTATCGTACCTTTAATTCTAACCCTCCGATCGGATAGCGATCACCGTGGATTCACACGTATTCTAAGACGATCACCTTCTTTTCAAACCTTTCGATATTTTTTGTTTCCTACTTTAAATCCTTTCAAAGAACTAAGTCTTGCTTCCTTGTAATTTGACGATAAATAAATCCTCGCAAAATTAATTAAACCGGACAAATGATGGTCGAAAAGTTTGATCATCCGGTGGGAAGGGATCGTCCGTTAGAACGCAATGTTCGTGCGCGTGATTCCATTTTTTGTTTGGTTTTATTTATTATTTATTTACTTATTTTTTCTTATTTTTTATTATTTTTTTGCATTTGTTTTTGCTTTTTTTTTTTTTTTTACTAAAATGTGTGATTACTAATATTTTCGCAGATGATCTTGTCGCAGAAAAAGAGAAAAACAAACTCCTTCAAGAAGAAATGGAAGCCACTCTCCACGATATTCAAAACATGTAGAAATAATCCGTTTAAATGTTGTTTCGATGCATCCAATGAGGAAAAATCTGTGTCGCTTCATTCCGAGGAATAATTATTTAAAAAATCTTTTTATACGATAATCATACGAATATATATATTTAAAAATCGATCGAATCGCTCCGTACTATAGCTCGACTGATACACATTTTATATTTATGAGAAAAACCGTTGGACTAATCTCGATCGATTGATTTTGTCGAGTCGAAATATTTCGATGTGAAATTTTTTCCCGTTTTGAACGGATATATTAATTTATTTTTTTTTATACCGGATCGATAATTTTAAATCGGATTTTTTCCTTCCGACATTCCACGCATATCGTTCCCTTATTAGTTTTTGTATAAAATAATGTTATCGCCTAGAATCTAATTTAAATATTCAAATATACTTAGATAATAATTCACCGGGATTGCGTTTTTTTTTTTTTTTTTTTTTTCTCTTTGTAGAAACTATGGTGCGTAGGTCTCGGAAAACTATCGCTTCGTCGAGGCGACTTTGCAAAAAAGTTGTTCCCGAATAAATAGCTAACCATCCGGAACGGTCAAAGTCGCCTCTCTAAAACCGTCGAGATTAATTTAAAAGCATACCGAAAAAATGAGCATAATAAAATTTGACGATGCACTTTGTTTCATTATAAATAGTTTGTTTTTTTTTTTTATTATTTATTTTTATTTTATTTTATTTTTTATTAGCCTAATTAAACAAAACTTTTTTTTTTGTGGTGAGTGTTTTTAATATGTAAACGCTTTCTAAGAAGTAAAATTGCATGGAGTCCGTTTGTTTTCGTAAAGCTAACAATCTGCCTTGGGAGTCGTCGAAAAATCTTTCGTTTTACAAGATTAAAACATTGGAATTTTTTTAAGAATATTCAGCTGTAAAACTTTGAAATGCTTTCGGTGAAAAAAAGAAACATGGATTCATCTAAAAAGATTACTTCGCCCGTTTAAATAAACAAGGGTGCTTGTACTCTTGATATACGAAACCGAATTTCCGGAAAGAACGTCATAAAAACCGGCCAAACTCTCTCTCGTTTAATTTGCACGATAAGGAATTTAAGAGCTCAAGGAAGAAATGACTAATTAACGTATCGTCGATTCGATCGGGAGTTTTGGACGTGTCTCGAACCGCTTCATTAAAAATCTCTGTTGCGTTAACAGTGCTCGATGAAAAATGACGAGTGTCGAAAAGAAAAGGGTTTAGGCTTGATCAACACTTGTCGGGTTCGATTTGAGCCTTTGAATTTTAACGAAGCGGGATAATGATAATCCGACTGTAAATAAAATGAAAACGTTCCGGAAATTTGGGAGGCGATTTCAAGGAACCGGAGGACGGTATTCGTCCAAGGGGCAGAGTATCCCAGATGGCTCACTTTCGGTTGATCTCGTTAACGTTTTAGACGAGCCGTGCTACCGGGTTCTCTATCGTCTTAAATTATTCTTGACAAAATTGTTCTATTTAAACGGAAATAATTTTTTTAAATGTAAAACGTTTATTTGTAGCTTAGTATTTTAACCGGCTTGGTTTTTTGGTAGAATCCAAAAACGTGCAAAGCCGCTTCAGTTTTTCGGCTTGCTAATAATCTTGTTAAAAAGCACGATGCCATCGTTTTATTGTTTGCTGCCGTTGCGTAACACCGCTTTCTTGTTTCTGTTGTGAACTTTGCGCACTTAGGAACGCGCTTTTTTAGCTCGTAAAGCTTTGATAAACAGGCCGTCGCTGCGACGAGATTTCCGAGATAGGCCCGTATATTGTGAATCGTTCGAGTTCGGAACAAATAACGATTTCGAGCCTGAAACAAAATCTTTTTTTTAAAAGTGCCGCTCTCGGCTAAAGATATACATACAGTATAGCGTACGATTGAAAAAAAAAAATTAAAAGTCCTGCGGCTCCAAGGATCTTACGAATTATAACTTTTACCGAATTGTGGTTTCAGATGAATTGGTGGCCGAAAAGGAGAAATACAGAGAAATCGGAGACGGACTCGATTTGGCTTTCGTCGAGCTTTATGGCTACTAAACCTTTAATTAAAAAAAAAGCTTTTCGCCGGACGTGGATACTTCAAAGCTACTAACGCACTACACTTACAGCTTAGTTGCAATGTGTGTGTCAAATTAATTTCTTTTTTCGGCTTTTTTATATCTCGATTAGCGCCGATAGCTTTTTCTTTGTTGCTACATATAAAATATATGGAAAAGAAGCTGCCTTAACGAATTAGCTGTGTGTTGTTCCGATGAAAAAAAAACAGTTTATCGATGTGCCTAAATTATTGTACTTGCGTTCAATTGTAAATTATTAATAATAAAGCTAGAAAAAAAAAAAGAAAGAATAGTAGAGAATCGATGTAGAGCAATTATATTGCATCGCTTATCGCTGGCAAGTAAAAATCGATGAAAAGATATGTATAATATTGATTGAAAAATTTTTCAGATGAGCTCGTCCACGAAAAGGAAAAGTACAAGTATATTTGCGACGATCTCGACCAAACCTTCTCCGAATTGGTCGGTTGAGGACTTTATATTTCTACTACTGTATGGGTTCACGGAATTTACTTCATGTCGTTATTATGTTTTTATTATTATTATTATTATTATTATTATTTTTATCTGCCGACTTCTTATTTTTTTTTCCGTTCAAGCAAAATCAGCTAGATATGTTATTTGATATAAGGAAAAAATTTGTCAGCTGACGGTAATCAATAAAGTATTTTTTTGTTTATTATTTTATTATTTCATCATTTTGTTAATTATTAATTGTTTTTCCTATACACTTTCTGTGTCCAAAGCAATCTTGTGCATTTAATTGTTTTCAAATCTAACCTAATTTAGGTTTTAAAATTAACTTTAAAGTAAATTTTTTTTCAAGCTGCTTAACAAGGATTTGCTTTTACTGGTCTAGCTTAATCCTAAACTAGCGTATCCACGATATTCGAATAGGGGAAGGGTAGAAAATATTATTTCATTTACCCTGGAATATTTTTTTAAAAATCATCACCCCCCTTTTCGGTGGATACGCCTGTGCTTTTTAACCGACGACGTCACTATAAACCAATATGAAAATTCCTTTCGAGACTTGGTAAAGCATGTAACTTTTCTTTTCAGATGACCTCTTGCACGAAAAAGAAAAATTTAAAACGCTTGCTGCAGACATGGATCAAACTTTTGCCGATTTAGCCGGATACTAACAAGCCTTACTCCGGGAGAAATATTCTAATAATTCTTCGACCAACTTATTAACTTTTTGTTATTCCTGTCACGGGTGCTAAGTGAACGTTTTAATTTTAAAACTAAACATATAGTAACATTATTTCTTCTCGCATGACGGTTAATAAGTGAAAAATAAAAATTGGAGCTTGGTGATCGTATCGTAAAAACATTTTTCAAGACTTCTCGAATTAATTATTAAATGAGTTGCTAAAAGCAAGCTCGATATAAATTTCTAAATTTATAATTTCACGCGCAAACGCGACATGCTTCCTTTTTCCACAATCACTTATTAATTTTAATTCCTAACCTCATAAAAAATTTATCTCAAGTTTGTTTCAAAGTGAACCGATTGATCTGATAACTTCAAGAATCCGTTCGACTTCAAAACAAAACGACAAAAAAAAAAAAAAAATGGGGCGGTGATCTAAGGGAGTCTAAGATCTGGATTTTATAAAAAGATAAGATGACTAAATTTTTCAATGGAAAGGGTAGAATTTTTGTTTCGACCTTGAAAAATCAGACTTATAGAAAGACTGTATAAGTGAATACTACTTGAATTGGTTTCTCATCAATTCAAGGTCGGCCCCAATAAAATTGAAAGTATAATCAAAAAAGCGGTTTTTAATCTATTTTCTTTCAACATTCTCCATCTATTTGAAAATCGCCTTCCTTATCAAAATCAAAGTATTCGTTGACGATTAAAACGATATCGTCACTTACATTGCTCGGATCAAAATCGAGACGAAGAAAAAAATTATTTAAGTTTCATTTGAAATTATTTTCACCTCTTTACAGAGTTTTCTTGCAAAATTTTTCTAATCTTACTTAAAATTATTATCGTTACAAAAATTATTGATCGCTCGATTGATTTCTTCCTGGAAAAAAAAACCGTTTCAAGGCGTAAAAGATAACCATTTAATAGTTTCACGAATAAAAATAAAAAGACGTGGGGGGGTTAATCTTGCGATTCTCGTCGTCTGATCGATTATTCACAAAAAAATTCCTGTCTTGCAAGAATTTATAATTACCGCCGATTCGTTTGCTCTGCATATGGAGACGGAGGCATCGTTAACATAATGCAGTGATGCAAAGGAAAGCAGACGGCGACGACGGCAACACTGTGTGTGAGTGAAGTAAAAAAAAAAATGGTGTAGCAAGCAATGGCGGTGTTAATTTTATTTTTGTCGGCTTTTTGGATTTTATTAAATTTTGCAGGTAATTTTCGATTGATGAGTTTTGTAAAATCGACTCGTTATCTTTCTTTATTCGATTCGCTTTACGTTATCGATCGATAATACGTCGCACAGCTAATCGCAATGCAGACCTCGAACCTTTTTTACCGCAACGACGTTTCGCAGTGTATCAATATTACTAACCGTTCGAAAAATGTCGGCAAGTTTCAAACGGAAGATCAATTTTTATTTTTGTTAAAAAGCCGAAGCAGATGTTGAAATTGAAATTTTTCCTCTCCCGGATGAAAAAGGAAATGCCGGCGATATTGCGGTTTTATTTTGTTAGGTCATCATATAGCTAATGTTTAGTAGGACGTTCCGTTCGTGATCTGTTTATCGTAGTTGGTCCGGTAAAAAAAAAAGAAAAGAAAGAAAAAAGATATCTTGTTGAAAAGCTGATTCTCAACTGGAGGCAGTTGATGGAATCATTGTTGGACGATATTATTTCAGAGGGTCTAGAAGAAGATTGTACAGATATCAATGGGATTCCTATACCGCACGGCCTCATCTATGTACCGGGCCCAAACGTCTGTACCATGTGCGTTTGCTACCATAGCGAGCCAAAGTGGTGCAAAACCATGTTTTGCAACGGACCTCCTTATGTGAGATTTTCTTTTTTAAAATTTGATTTGGGAATTTTTTGATCTGCATTTCCTCTGATTTGCATGGTTCCATCGTATCACATATTCTAAATAGCTTTTAGTTACACGATATACAGTTATTACTTATTATTAGATACGATACATTGTATTTCTCTGGAATTTTATCATTATTTTGTAATAAAAATAGTTCAGACGCATGTTTTTCAACTAATTTTCTTCTTGATTTGATTTACCTAAAAACAAAATTTTTATCTTGATAATTCATTAGTTTTAGCGTTAATTCCTCGTTAGGTAGTCAGGATATAGAGAACGACACGAATTACGTGAAAGACCGCGTCTTCGATTCCGGCTGCCCATGTTAGTCATTTCCTCCGAGTTTCCGTTGCAAATGATTCGATTTTGCCTTATAAAAAGTTAGTGGAACTAAATATTAAGAAGGAACATTTTTAGGAATCGTCACAAAGGAGTGAATACGGCGTAAAAAGTTTTGCGGAAATTAAAGGAAGACAAACGTAATGCGGCCGTTGCAAGTAAACTCGTCGAAAGTATATCTAATAACTAACTTATTAATCAAGCGACAGAGTTCCGTTTTGTTTGGAAATAACCTTTTCGAACCTTTGTTGCAGGACACATGCTCCAAGAGTTTTTTGTTATTTTAAACCGAAGCTTAATTCCCCGCAAGCGGCCGTTTCGAATGTAACCGGTTTTACTTTTATCGACCGAGGGCCGAGGCAGTAAATAAAAATAACCCATCATAGGGAAAAATGAAATTTGTTGATTTTACGCTTCCCCAAGGTTTTCGGAAATTTAAGAGGATTTTCGAGAGCCCGGTTTTACCGAAAAAAAGAAAATGAAACGAAAAACTCAAATGCATGTCGGATCTCCGGTGAAAATTCCATCGGGAAATGAAACCTCACGAGTCCACCTCTTGTAAATATCAGATTCATTTATGTTTAGCGGAGGTAAAAAGCTTTTTTTTTTTACAGAAGATGAAGCACTTTATTAGCACTCGAGCTTTTAAAAAAAACCATGTTTTATCTTTAATTCATGTACAGTACTTGGTGCACAAACGTTTTCTTTGCTTTATTATTCCGTTTGGCTCGACTAATCCTTAGAGTAGTAAAGTTAATACTTTTTTTTAATCTTTTCAGTTGTGCGAGAAATACATAGTAGGAAAAACGTGCTGCCAGTTCGAATGTTTGGATCCTCCGACGGAAAGGCCTCCCACCCTGAAAGAACTTCAAAGAATACGTGCCAGCTTCAACGATGCCCCTTCCTCACTTAAACCCTCTTCTTTTTCCAATCCTTTCCTTTCCTTTTTATTAGCATCTTATTTAACGAGGGTAAGTAAAAAATAATTGGGCGGCAAAAAAAAAAAAAAAAAAAAAAACTTTTGACTCGTCAAAATGGAATCCTTTTTTCACAGGTCTTGCTAAGAGGAATTTTAACTTTATAGTAACGCTTTCGTAAATTAATTATTCCGCAAGTCTATCGTATTTTCGGAAAGAATTCATCTTTTTTTATACTACATTAAAAAAAAAATATGTATTTAAAAACAAATTTTGCTTTAAGCTTTGAATTTTGAAAATTTTCTACAGTCGAAAGAAAGGATTAGTCGAATGCGAGAATAGAATCAATTTAATTGTAAGATATCTTTCAGAAAAAATAAATTTGTACGCGCCTTGTGACGTAACAAAACGAGTATATTCGGTATCTTTTTTCCCCCCTTTGATTTTAAAGTATAAATTTTAGCTGAGCACACCTTTTGTTTCAGTTAAATAAAATATGCGTCTCGAGCCGTTCGAGGCTCTTGAAAAGTCTTCCCTTAGTATTTTAAAAAAAATAATTGAATCGAAATCGGTTTCAACTGTGAAATTGATCGAATTTCGGTTGAAATCCCGTTGGCCTGATTTAGGGGACGCTAAGAATAATTCATCTTTTGTTTTTTCCCATTCTCTTTCTAAATATAACGATGATATTTATTTGAATCATCTCGAATATGAATAGCTTCCGCTTATAACATAAAAATAATTGTATAAAAATGTATATAAAGTTGAACTCGGATGAAAATGAAAGTGTAAATTAAATTTTAAGGACGAAAAGGATCCCGGGGGGGGGGGGGGGGGGGGGGGGAATCTTGTGACCGATTATTTCTTTTACGAGCAAAAATGGAATTGGTTCGGTTGAGAAAGTTGAGCAAGTTTTTTTCCCGTCTGCTTAACTCTAAAATTTCTTCTATTTCTGTTCGACAAACTTTTTTCCCTCGGGAGTTCATCGAAACGACCAATAAATCATGTTGACAATATAATAGTTATAAATATAGAGAGATAGTTTTGTTGTAAATTTGTTGGAATGATGTCGTCATCGGTATAAGTAAATATGAACCGAAGAAAAATGATGTTGTTTCGGAGAATAGCTAGCGGAAATATTATATTAGAGATTAAGGTCAACTAGGAAAGTTCCTTTTTTTTTTTTTTTTTGAAAAGCCGTATATTTACCGCGGGATCGTCCCCGATGGTTCCGTTTAAACGGAATTATTAATAACGACGCAACGTTTAAAATAAAAATCCTTCCTGGGGTAAAAGTGAGCAATTTTTTCTTTTAGGTTAAATATCGTTAAATGTTCATATCTGCCCCATATCATACTTCCCCGAGTTGGCCTTACTTTTTTGACTTTGATTATTATATTTACTGTATAACTAGCGTTTAATAAATTTTTATAATCGTCGATAATGTTTCCTTCTGGAATCGCCCGAAATAACTCTCGGATTCGATTCTTTTTCCTATAAATTTACCTGCCGCGTAAAATATTTTGTCATTTTTCATGCGAAAGGAAACGAGTGGCGAAAAGAAGTAAATAAAAGAACAGATTGCCCAGACGGAAACATATTTAAGTTCGATGAAAATTGTAAATTACAAAATCCGTTTTTATTTTTTTTTTTTCTTTTAAACGTTTATTTCACTCATTATCGTGTAAGGCGGTTTTAGAAAAAGTAAAACCTATGGTTTTACTTTTTCCGGAACCGAGTGCGCTTTAAGGAGGGAAATAAAAAGGACACTCGAATTATAAAAAAAATCTACAGCTCTTTAAGCTTTTCGAATTATTTTTCAAATTTTTAGCAAAAAAACTCAATAAAATCGAGACGGGAATTTATTCGCAGCTTTTCAATCCTCAATATGCTTTTTATTTTTTCTTAGATTAACTTTTTCTCGTATGTAAATAAAAGATTTGTATAGATTTAATTAGGAAAGTAATAAATAATAAATATTTATAATTAACGGTCGCCGCGTATATTTTTTTAGATGCTTGTGAAGGCTTATTCCCTTTAATGCGATCCAAGTTTTCGGAGAAAAAACCAGAAAACTTTTTCGACTTTTTAGGCTTCTGCATGCTTGCCATAATATGGAGCTTTGGAAACTTAGCCTGTTCGAGTACGAGCCTCGACACCGGCCGCGCCTATTCGGATTAAATCATAATTATCGATGTTACCATGAGTTAATTCGATGCGTCCTTCCTGTGCTTTCATAAGGGCATAACAAAGGTGATAGAAAGGAAGCTGCAATATGTCGCTGCACGATACAGAGCTTTGTTAACTGATTTCTAATAATAATAAAAAAGACATTTTGCTTTCGTTCTTTCTCACTCGCTTCTATTGTCTCCCGAACTACCTTACGTCTACCTTACATTCGGCCAAATGTAAGGTAGTTCGAATGTTCGTTAGACGTAAGGTAGTTCGGGAGACAATAGAAGCGAGTGAGAAAGAACGAAAGCAAAATGTCTTTTTTATTATTATTAAAAATCAGTTAACAACGACCAAAGTCTTGAACCGCACGAGGAAGGAGATACCATCATAATTTACGACGTATTGTTCGTGACGGGAAGACGCATACAAAGTCGGAGGAAAACCATCCCGGCTTAAGAATCTAAAAGAACGGTAAGGCCAAGATTCGGCAGCCTCCAAAGTTAAGGTTTAAAAAAGAATGAATGTCTTGCGTTATTCCTGAAAGCCGCGTTGATCGCTTCAAAATCCGGAATAATGAGTTTTTTTACCTTTAAAATATCCTTACACTATAAGAAGTGGAAATTAATTATTTGCAAGCCGAAAGCTCGATTAAATGGCGAAACATAATATTTCGATAAACAAAAAAGTCTTAAATAGAACTAAAATAATAATGATACGATTAGCGCAACCAAAATTATATCGGGGGGGGGGGACTTTCCTGTTAACGAAGGAGAAACGAATGGACGCACACCTTTCCAAAATAATTTTTCTTTCTCGATTTGCTCTACAAAACTTAATGGGAAAACTTTTTTTTCTTGGAAGCTTGGATAAGTCGGTTTCTATACTAATTTTTCTTTCTTTTTCCGATTTTCGCGAGATATTCGGTCAGTTTTTTGCGCACGGCGTATCCTCTCCAGTTAGCCTGATAAGAGTAAAAAAAAATTATTCGTATCATCCTTTGGAGTCGGGTGCAAGAACCGTTTCTCACCTGTATTCTTGTTGCATAGAAATCGGCCGTTTCTTTATCGATCCCTTTATTCTTGTGAAGGTTGCTTAAAAAGTAACCTTGCGTTTGTACGTTTGCTATGATTTGGGCTGATTCTGTAATAAAGGTAAGCGGTTGAATTTAACGGAAAAACGGGGAAAAACCGTCGGGATTAAATGAAATTTAAATCCCGCGGGTCGAAAGCGGTAAATTTTAAAATTCTTTTTACATCGCGTCGAATAAAATCTTTTTCGTTATGATATTATCTTATTTCCCTTTGATCTTCCTTAAGTCTTTCAAGCAGATACTATGACTTTTTTCGAAGGTATCGATGAAAAGTCTGCAAATCCTTAGGTGGAAAAGCAGACGATGGTTAAACAAAAATCATTATTAATTATTTACCGCTAATTTTTTCTCGCATTTCCAGCATCATTTCCAAGTAGTCGGCGATAAACCCGTTAATGTTTTCGGGTTGAAATCTTAAAACTTCTCTGACGATATCGTTTGATAATTCCCTTAGTCCGTTAGGAAAAGAAAAAATTGTTTTCCTTTCGTTAAATCGAATCTCGAGAGCCATTTTAAAAAGTAAACAATCTTTCGACTTAAATAAAAACTACTTTATAAAATTCGTTTTTTCCCAAATATTTCGAATGAATTTAAATTTATGAAAGATATAGATCAGTTCGTCGTTCGAAAACCCTTTTAGGCCTTTCCATCCCTGTGAAGAGTGCTTATTTGTTCAGGTGTAATTTTATTTTCAAGTCGAAATTTTTGCCAGGCGAATAATTTTCATCGCTTTTTCAAAAACAGAGAGTGTGATAGGATAGACACATATATCACCATACCGATCAGGCGTATCCTTCGTTCCCTGTTAACTTTTTCCATCTTCGGGACGAGGAAAATCGTAGGAAGGTACGATCGATCGAGGAGACGCAGAGACCTTAGCCGAGGGCTAACGGGTATCATCTCTATGGTTTGCAATTGATCGAGCGCTGCCCAAGCTAAACATGCGAAACCGATGCTTGATAATCATCCTCACGTCTGCACGTCTGGATAAGTTAATATCGGGTTGGGGAATTAAGTTCGATCGTAGCGGTTAATATTTAATTTTTTAAGGTGGTCCATTTCAAAAAATTTTACTACAACTAAAAATTATTAAGTAACTCGTATAAAAATTCCGAGATGGAGAGGTCTTTCCCACACTTCATTTTCGATCGATTCTTCTACCGATCTTCCTTCGATTTCTAAGCTGAAAGATCCAGGTTTTTTTAACTTTTTTTTAAAATGCAAAGTCCACACACCGTGCTTCTTCGACATTTCGAACTGATTGTGTTCGTTGCCTTTCGAGATCTTGTAGTGGAAATTTTTCTGCAACGACCAAAACAACGATTATCGGTTTATAAGCTCAGTTTTTAATTCGACTCCGATAAATATTTCGTATCGATTTCGTCTGGCTTTTAAAAAAAGTTGGAGCTCGTTAAAAATTTACCTTCACGGCGGGCTGTAGTTTAATTATTCTCATTTTATGTTTCGTTTGTTGCAGAGTGACCGTCAGGGATAGCAGCTCTCCGTGATCGTTATCGCGGTCGTAGAAATGCCTCTTGGTTTTTTTACTTTTTTTCCGTTGCAGTCTTTTCGTCAGCGTTTGATTAGAAATTTTTATCTCGTTCAAAATGTACGCCGATCTTCTGTGCCTTCCGAACTGAAAAACGGTATTAAAATAATTTTGCGTCATCGTCATTTAAAGATAATAGGAAAAAGAAAAAAAGGTTCATACGTACTCGGCAAGTAAAACAGCCTTCGGTAGATAGAAACTTTTCGCGAGGAGGCTCGTTAAAAATCGCAGCAGGTTCCTTCGGAACCAGAGCATACGGCAATTTAGTTTCTTTGTGTTCGATTTTTTGAGGTGAAACAAGATTCATCTGATTAATCGTTGACAAGCAGTGACCTTGACCCACCGTGCGATAACCGTTAGGACAGCCGCAAACCGGCCCCTCGGAGCCAGAGTTGATGCATCCGAATATGCAGGGACTTCCCATGCACGACAGCGTTATCTTAAAATTTAAAAAAAAAACAAAAAAAAAACGACATTACTATGCAACCGATTTTAAAACGTGAATCGTCGGATCGGCCGAACGATTGCCGACCCGATCCCCGATCGCTCCTTCGTAAACCTGATGATAATTCGTAACGATTATCCACAGCAATAAATTATCACCAGGTATATGCAAATTTTATAAAAATGATGTTTCCGCGGGATACCTGAATGCACAACTGACTGCTTCCGTCGAACTGAAATCCGGTCGGGCAACCGCACTTGAACGAACCTAAAGTGTTAATGCAACCTGCATCTCCGCATGGGTTTGAACTGCATTCGTTTTCATCCAAACATTGATTGTAGTAATGATGCGGCACGTATCCTTTAGGGCAGCCGCATTTATAACCTCCGATTAAATTCTGTCGAAAAAACCTTAGTTTTAAATTCCGTACTTTCCGATCCAGAGAGAAAATCAAAAACACAAAACGTCGGATGAGAGCTTTTTGATAATAAGCGGAACGTAAAAACCTCTTTGTGTTCATGTGACAGATAAGGAAAATTTTGTTACGACGAACCTAAGCTTGATTCCTTGACGTTTCCCCGTTAATCCCCATCGACAATAATAATATAAAGGAACAAAACGTATGCTCTCAACGTAGAATAGGAGGACCGTTTAACGCCACTGTATCGTAATATATGTATGTATCTTACGTCACAACCGCCGAGTTGTAAAGAGAATGTTAATTATTTGTACCAAAATACGGAGCGAGGGGAACTCTGGCGCAAAACTATTCCGCCAGGCGCCAGGGGATATGACGGGAACCGACAAAAGCCTTATCTAGAGTAGGCACGGAATATTTTCGCTCCCCAAACCGAATAGTTTTGCGCTACAATTCCCGCGTTTCTGTGGATTCGAATATTCGGTTATGAATGTTGAAACCTCCTTCGCAAAGGTGCCGATTCTGCTCGGCTTTCTTTGGGATTGGACCTTTTTAAAAAATATTTGATGACCTCCTTACCTGACAACCATATTGACATTTTGAATTGTCCGTGCACTCGTCGTGATCCGTACAATATGTCTGTGTATTATCTAATTTGAACCCTCGGGGGCAAATACAGGTAAAACTTCCTATATTATTAATACATCGACCTGGAGGCGGGCACGTTCCAAAAATTTCTGTGCATTCGTTTAAATCTAAAAACCCAAAGAAATAACATGAAGATTTTTATTTTTTATTAAAATCTATCGTAATTGATCGATGTCGATAAATTTGTACAAATCATTTATTTGTTTGCCGATTCGATTAATAGGAATATATACACTTTACTTAATAAACTAGGGGGACTGCTAACTCACTTTCTCGCTCTGTCGGGGTATAGCTTCCTTCGATTAAGACATCATTGGGGACTTCAATAGAAACAAAATAAGGGGGTCGGGGGTTGGCTTGAAATCAGAAAAAGGACCGAAAATATAAAATTCACGACCATTAATTAGTCGAAATCGAATCTCATATCAGCTCTTTCTGTAAACTTTCAAGTTTTTGGATTTTCCGGGGAGGGCGATTTTTAACGGAAAAATACCAGAAAAAAATTGTTCCTAGTAGGGTCAGGTATCTCCACACATAAAATTAAAAAAAATCGTTAGAGCCTTTTTCGAGAAAAGTTCCGAAAACTGTAAGTTTGACCGGATGGTCTTGATTATGAAATAACAGTTTTCCCTTTTCCTGAGGAAGGCGGTGGCCAATTTCAGTTGCGCTGGCTCGTTCGGTTTCGAAAACACAGACGAGAAACGAACGTGCACAAACAGACGGACGTCAGCCCAAATACCATTTTTACGGTTATTTTTCGCCATTTCACGGCAAAATACGCAGTTCGGCAAAAGTTCGTCTTTGAGCCGACCGCAATACTTCCTCACTCTAGGGAGCTCGAAAGTAAAATCGGCGGCGTTTAATTGTAAAATTCGTCAAGTTTACAAATTTCCAATTACAGCCTCTGCCACTTAATTCTTTTTTTTTCAGCTTCTAAAAAACTAAATATATTTTCCTGCGGAAAAATTGCGAAATCTTACCTGTACATTTGTCTCCTGTTTGATTATAGCCTTTTGGGCACCCGCAGGAGTAAGAGCCTTGAGTGTTGATGCATTCGTGCGAGCAGACGTGATGACCCAGTCTGCATTCGTCGACATCTTGACAACTGACTTTATCCGGGCTTATGACGTGTCCCGGAGGACACGAACAAGCGAAAGAGCCTTCCGTATTGGTGCACGAAAATTCACACGGAGATGGAATTTGTTGGCATTCGTTTATGTCTGTGAAATTAAACAGATTTCTACGAAACAGTATCGGTGGCATGAACATTATTTTTCATCTTTAAAGGAAAAGAGATGACACCTTAATTCCCATCTTTTATTTTCTGCTTGTTATAGTGATCCTTTAAATTTCATATCAGATTTGAATTAAAACCGCAGTACAATATCATAAATTTTGCAGATTTACTTTATTGACAAGCACGCCTTGTTCCCCGATAGGAACAAAACGGCATCTACCTTGGTTGGGCAGTTATGAAAGACCATAGAATTAGAAATTGACGAAATCGTCCGATTTCCGGATGAGTATATTATACTGTAATACTGTATGCTTTCTGTAGTATACTTTATAACCGTATAATGCAGAAAGTAATACGATCTCGGAGCCCACAATTTCTTTCTCTATATAATTTTTAGATTCGAATTCGACGCGGTTAAATCTGGGTCTCCGACATGTAATTAATGTTGGTCACAGTAAGTGTTTTTCTTAGAGACTTTTAACCGCCTTCGGTTTTACTTACCTTTGCATCGAGTACCCGTCGGATCGGGCGTAAATCCTTTATTACACATACAACGGTACGAGCCGAGCGTGTTAATGCACTTTCCATTTTTGCATAAATTAGGAATAGTAAGACACTCGTCGATATCTGTAATTAAAAGGATTCCTTTGTAGAGAAAGACGAGCCGCACAGTTATGAAATTTTTTAAAAAGTCCATTTTTAATCGGAGTGCAAGATCGACTTGCCAAGAAAAATATTTACAATATTCGACCACTGCTGTACCCTCATCCAGATTTTTTCACGCTTAGGAACAAGAAGTTTAAAAAAAAGGGGGAGAACAAACCTTGGCCGTCGGTCGAAAATCCAGATTCCATACAAAGTTTATTGTAAACGGGCGAACCTTTAAAAGGACACAATTCGCACTGAGGTCCCCAAGCTACTCCCATCGTACAGCAACAGTCTGATCGAGTCACCGGCAACACGTTGTCATTATGCAAACCGCATCTACCTCCGATCAATTGTCTGTAACATTGCCCTTCTCTCTTATCTGGAATGTTAAAAATAATTCTACGGCGCATCTTTTTTTTTTTTTTTTTTTTTTTTTATACGAGAGCTAAACTCGGCGGTATGGATGTACCTTTACATTCTTTGCCGTCTGGACTAGCTTCGAAACCCGTAAAGCAATCGCAGCGATAGCTTCCTTCCAGGTTAATGCAGAGACCGTCGAGACAAATCGTCCTGTTGTTTTTGCACTCGTCGATATCCTCGCATTCGTCGGTCATAGAAATCTGCCGATAGCCTTCGGGGCAAGTGCACATAAACGACCCGATTAAATTTTTACACGTATATTTACAATTATTCGCTGGAGTGGAACATTCGTCTACGTCTGAAAAAAAATTTTCCAAATAATTGCATTGCATGCATCTCGGTCTCGTGAGAATAAAGGAAGAGAATCCCCGATTCTGCGATTCAAAATCCTGTTTTCTGATTGGCCGTGATTGTGGTCTGATTCGTTCTTGATCGTCTTTCCTTCCGTTTATCATTAATGA
This sequence comes from Liposcelis brunnea, assembly GCA_023512825.1. Classification (NCBI taxonomy): domain Eukaryota; kingdom Metazoa; phylum Arthropoda; class Insecta; order Psocodea; family Liposcelididae; genus Liposcelis; species Liposcelis brunnea. The sequence continues at coordinate 129,076 of CM042066.1, read as the reverse complement.
CGTAAACGTCTTATGCTTCTAACTCCTTTCGGCTTAAGTCAAGTTCAGTCACGGCCGATCAAAAGACATCGACTTAATCACCGACTCTCTCCTTCCAAGCTCTCTGCATAAAAATAATCGGACGGCGGTGTAATTCGTGTAATTCCTCAATTCGTTTCTCGTTCGTTACTGCAATGGCTAGACGCGATAAGGTAGCTGCTAGCAGAAAGGGGATCGGTTAATATTACAGTGAAACCTGTGTAAGGCGGTCAGAGAAATTTTTCCGTCTTGGACAAGTTTCTATGGCTTATAAAGGTTGAACGGTCAAAAAAGATAGACCCTTGGAGAAAAGCTTTCGACGCTTTAAGATAATTATTAAAAATTGATTATTTTCAAAAATTTTTTTTTTAAGGTTGAAAATTTAACATTTAAACGAAAAGAAAAAAATCCTTACTTTTGGCCGGTTTTTTTTTTTTTTTTTTTTTTTTTTTTTTAAGAATAATTTTTAAGGCGAAAAAAATGGATGAATCTCGAGGAGAACACATAAAAAATGTATTCGATGAAATGGAATAAAGATATCATTATTTTAAAAGCGATAATTGACCTATGCAGTGGCGGCCATCCGGTGCCAGAGAATAACCGTACGGGCAAATGCATCTAAACGATCCCGGGACGTTGTGACATCTGAAAGCGCACTGATTCCCGATTCCCATTTCCAAGCATTCGTTTATATCCTCGCAAGTCTGGAAAGGACCGGGCGAGAAACCGACCTCGCAGCTACATTCAAAGCTGCCCTTTACGTTCGTACAAGTTCCGTTTCCGCAAATGTTGGCGTTGGTAACGCATTCATTTTCATCTGTAAAAAAGAAGTATTACATCGAAATGTCCCGTACAAAAAAATATATCTGGGTTGAGTGATTTAACTCATATTATTTTCCAATGTCAATAATTATTGTGTTAAAATTTTTGAATTTCATGATTTTGGAGAAATATTTGACTGTCTCGGTAATGTTCTACTTTACTGTTAGGAAGTGTGAATGGTATTATAAAAATTATTTTGTGAACAATGCAGCTCTGTAAATTATTGCGCTATCTTTCATATTATTCGGATGTAATTATCCATGAAAAATTTTTTAAAGCGGATTACTACTGAATTTAAAATAATTAGAAAAATGATTTTGAAGCTGTGAGAGATTTGAAAGAAAATTTCTCCAAAATCATGAAATTCAAAAATATTAACACAATAATTACTGACATTGGAAAATAATATGACTTAAATCAGTCAACCTACAAATATTTTTTTATATTTTATTATAATTTTTCGAAAGTAATCTTCGAAATACTACCCAATATACTACGCAAAAGTCATATGGACAGTTACTTTCGTTTTTTTTAAATTTTCCGGCAGTTATTTTTCATACGGGGTTATTTATTTAAAAGACGGCTATCCGATTAAATGGAAATGAATTTAGGGCAGGGTGGCTTACCGATGCAATGCTTTCCGGTCGAATCCAGAACGAAGCCTGCATGGCACTCGCATCTAAAAGACCCATCGGTATTAATGCATTCCCCATTTTCGCAAACGTTCGGCATGAACAGGCATTCGTTAATATCTCCGCCGGAATCTCCGCGACCCGGACCTTTCGGGCATAATTTTTCGAAGCCACCTTAAAAAAATATTATTTCACGTCAAGTAATGGGCAAAACCAGATGAAAAAAAGACACCCTATCCGTGCTCTAGGAGTTTTCAAGTTGAAAGTATCAAATAACCCGTCTAAATTAAGACATTTTTTTGGCCTTTTGAGCCTCTTAAATTTACAAACTTCGTTACGGTTTTAGTAAGGTTTTTGAAACATAAAAAATAACACGAAAACATTCGTAAAATTTAACGTCAGATATTTTTGATTGTTGCAGACTTCAAAATCTCGTCCTCCAGATGCTCCGCAATAAAAAGGATGAGCGTTCATTTCAATAAGATTGCCTTTAAAAATATTCTCCTCAGTTAAGGGCAAAACAAAATAATAATATTATGTTATCGAAACGAAAAAAATTTACTCGAGCTTACCTGAATGTTCGCGCGGGCATTGCTCGCAGTCGCGACCCCAAGCTTTACCCATGGAACAACAGCAATCTTTAACTGTAAGCGCTTCCAATCTTGGCAAGGAGCAAACGCCTGGAGAAAAAAGTAAAAAAAAAAAAATATCTTATATGTAAATCGCTGTAAATCGTGCTTGGTAAAAATACCTTTCAGCAAACAAGCTTATTTGATTCCACGTTCATGCGAGAGCTAGAGATGAAATTTCATAAATACTTTACCTTCTCTTATTATGGTTTCGTAACGGTAAAAATATCAATCTTTCTCACCCATCGAACTCGTATCGTTTACGTCTTGACTGAATTGATTCCCTAATTATGTAAATCGAAACCTTCCTCAAGGAAAATGAGCTGCTTTTTAAAATAGCACTATTGGTTAATTTAATTATTAAAAACCATTCAAGATAAACGAACCTTTAGTGAAATCATCATAACAAAAATCTTTCCTCATGTCGATGCACTTCATTCCGTTTGGGCTCAAAACGAAGCCTTCGGGGCATTCGCAAATGACTCCCCCTTCGGTGTTGATGCAAATACCGTCTTCGCAAATGCTTTCGTTTTCGACGCATTCGTCTATGTCAACGCAGGAGGTGTTGTTCTGGGTTGATTTATAGCCCAAGGGACAAAGGCAAGCAAACGAACCCATCGAGTTCTGACATTTTCCTGGAGGCCGGCAAACATCTAAATCCTAAATCGAACGATCCGTCAAACTTTAATCATGTTAAAATCATCGAGTGTGCTTTGATTACGAACCTCTTGGCATTCGTCAAGGTCTCGGCAATGATGACCGTCCGCCGTTTTCACGTAACCTTCGACGCAATCGCAAGTAAAAGATCCGACCGTGTTTCTACATCTTCCGTTACGGCATAAAAATGGCATCGTACGGCATTCATCGATGTCTGTCACATAAAAAAATTAATGGACTTGAAACCGATACTGTAATGCTTATCATAATTTTACAAATAGTTGCAGACCTATGCAGTCGTTGTTATGACTCAGTTTAAAGCCTGGATAACAATGGCAGCTGTAAGAACCGACCGAATTCATACACGTTCCATTGTTACAAGTGTTCGGATGCCGCAAACATTCGTCGATATCGACGCACGTATCTCTAGAAGAAGACAGCTGATAACCTTGAGGGCAAACGCACTGAAAGCTTCCCTGAAAATTGTTGCATTCTCCGTTTTGACAAATAAAGTTTCTCTCTGAGCACTCGTCAACATCTAAAAACACAGAATGATATGAATCATGATTTCGACTCGTGCACAACCGGTTCGGGTTGGAACTATCTCAGTTATTTTGCACGACGGATAAAGTTTTACTAGCTAATGAATGCTAAACGGTGGGAAATTCTTACTGACATCAGTGATTGACCTAGTTATCGTGCTCTCTAAATCGAGAAAAGACTTCCCAGCCAATAAAAATTATACCGTAGAAACCTCAAAAAGATTGCGAAAAATCCGAAAAGCTAAACGATAAATCGAGACCTGAGGATTCAATAACAGTTCGATCTCAAGTTTGGAATTGTCTGAGCTCTGCACAAGCTAAACACGCTAAACATGGAGTTTAATCCTTAAGTCTCGAAATTTCTATTATACTGACCGCGACCCCGGGATCTAGATCCTTTCGAGCTCCATCAGCTGTAAACCCGAATCTCGATGTAAGAATCCCTTTCTTTCCTTACAGCAAAAGAACGTTTAAAAAATTTCTCAAATATTAAAAAGCTGTAAGGAATGAATCCCTCCACCTAGGTATTTCGGTAGATTCCACTAAAGTTACACTTACCTTTGCAAGAGCGAGTGCTGGAATCCAAACTATACCCTTCAGGGCATTGACACTCAAAACTTCCCGGAGAGTTTATACATTGGGCATTTCCGCTGCAAGGACCGGGAGTTCTTAAGCATTCGTTATCATCGATACATTGATGACTGTCGGCGTCGTAAAGGAATCCTCGATTGCATACGCATTCAAAACTTCCAGGAGTATTTATACAAGATCCGTGATTGCACATCGTTGGCATTAAAGCACACTCGTCAATTTCTTCTGTTTGATTAGTCATAGGATTAATTATTTGACCGGGCCTTGTTCCACATAACAAAACATAATCCCCTTTAAAAAAAAAGAAAAATTAAATTCATTAATTCATAATTTAAATATACTCTGGAGCTCGGTTGTAACGTAGCGCTCCGGACCGGGACAAATTTTACGCTTATTTTACCGAGGTTACATCATAATTAAGTTTGCTTCAAATAGGCCAACTACTTCAACTGTTTGATTTGAACATTTTTTTTCGTACGTTCCTCTCGATGGCTTATAACTTTCTATCGAATAACAATCTCCTTTCAACGGCCACATCTCGCTCACACTTTAAAAGCAATCGTTTTTCTTACTTGTTCCAGGTCTAGGACAAGGCTGGCAAGGTCTTCCCCAAGCTGCACCCATCGAGCAACAGCAGACCATTTTCGTTTGATCGTGAGACATTGGCTGAGCACATTCATCTTCATCGCCGAATTTCATAAAACAAATTTCTTTCCTCATATCTACGCATTCTTCTATGTAAAAAAAAAAATTGTTTAAAATAATGTTACAATAAGTCGCGGGCTTGAAGAAATGTTAATCGATGCCGTTATTAAATCAAGATTTTTTTAGCTACGAATAAGACTCCGTTTTCAAAATTATAAAATTAATGATTCCTCTTTAAATAAAGGGGGGGAGGGGGGGGAAATGGTGAAAAGTAATGGTTTACACATTCTAGCTCCAAACGTATATTAGCTTATAGAAGTTTTCTTACTCATATGGTTCTTTGATCCGCGAATCGAGCAATAACGGTAAAACCAATTCTTTAAAATTTCTAAGTATAGTGGAACAGATGTTTTAAAATTTTCAAATCAAACGAACACTGCCGAACATACAGTATTTTATTTTAGAATTGGTAGAATTAAGGATAACCCAGAAATGACAATCCCCCCCCCCCCCCCTCACACACACAAAAAACTTGATATTTCGAAATTTCTTGGAAACGGTACAGGAATTTTACAATTTGTTTAAATCATTTTAAACATGCAAACATTTTCCTCTTTTCAGTAATGATTTGAAGCTTTTCATCGGAACTTGTCAGTAATCACATTAAAACATTTTTATGACGCTCTTATGGAGCGAAATCCGATTTATGGGTTATTCTTACTCCCGTTTGGCAGAAGCATGTAGCCGTCAGGACAAACGCAGTGATAACCTCCGTTATCGTTGATACAAAATCCGATTCCGCATATTTCTGGAATTTCTTGACACTCGTTGACGTCCACGCATAAAGCCTTCGTTTCGTCTAAGCGAAAACCGTCACCGCAACTGCACATGAAGCTGCCAAAAGTATTTATGCAATGACCGTTTTTACACAAATTGTCATGTTCGAAACACTCGTTGATGTCTTCCAATACTACCTAAAAAAGTTAATTTAGGGTTACAATTTTTTTTAAAAAACAATTTTAAAAAAAAGTAAATAAATAAATAAATAAATGGTGGAAGATCTTTTCTAGTCTTTCCTAATCTTTTTTAATCGCTTAAACACTTCGAATCGAAACTAAAAAATCAATTTTTTTACCGTCACGGCATTAGGGCGATATCCGGTGCCACCGGGACACAATTGTTTATACTCGTTGCTATCTAAAGGAGGGCAGAGTTCGCATCTAGAACCCCATGCTTTACCGACTGAACAACAGCACGTAGCTTTGGTTACAGGCTCGCCCATCTCTTTCAGGCATTTGTTTCTGCTGTTTTTTTCATCCACTTGTAAGTAACACCTTGACGACCTTAAATCTGGAAAAAGGTTTTCCTTAATCATAGATAGCATTGTAGCGGCGCAACGTGCGTGATTTATTCTACACTTTTCGTCGGCTCGGCTATTGCAACATTTATTATAGACAGCTTAACGTATTCTTTTTTCATCAATTATACTTGAATAAGTCAATTACCTAACAGTCCCAAAACTGTTTAACAAAAGCAGAATCCTGGGCGGGGCCAAGGATGGGCCAGAGACCCAGAGATTTATCGTAAGGGGCCACAGTTCCGCGGACTAAACCAAAGTTGGAAGAATTTCTCAAGTTGATCCTAAAGTTAATTAAAAACTATCAAGATATCATGCTTTGCGATGGCGCTATTCACCAGTTCTTTTATTCTTCGGGAGTGAAAAATCCTCAAAATTTTCCTTTTTCCAAAATAAGGTGGAGCTAAGTTGCGGCCAGATTTTTACGAGGAGAGGCCAGGGGAAGGGGCCTCTTGGTGCCGTCCCTAAACAAAAGAAAAACTAACTCACCTACACAGCCATTACCCGTAGAAACAAGCTCGTAATTAGGAGGACATTGGCACCGGAAACTGCCTTCGGTGTTTATGCAGTTACCGTACAAGCAAGCTTGAGGACTTTCACACTCGTTGATATCTGTACAGTTCCCCCCTGTACTATCTGTTTGATAACCCTCGTTACATTCGCATCTAAACATTCCGAAAATATTTTCGCACTTTCCGTGTAAGCAGAGATTGCTGAACATCTCGCATTCATTGATATCTACAACAAAAATTTGTGTCTTATAAGTAAGATTCATTTCTCATCAGACAAAGGGCAGAAAATCTTGAAAACTAAAATAGAAATGCTATCATCATCATCATCATCATCATCATCATCATCGTAGACGTCAACGTCGTTTATTTCCTCTTTGTTTAAGTAGGTAAATAAGTCAAACTTGAAATATATTTCAGTCGGTCTAAAATTTGATAACGAATTGTTAACCGTTAAGGCCGATACCAAAATAATTGAAACCATTCGTTTAGGAGCAAAAGGTAAAAATGAACATACCTAAGCATGATTGATCGGTTTTATCATCAGGATGCATAAAACCCATCTCGCATTCGCACCGAAACGAGCCTGGATAGTTAAGACAATGTCCGTTTTCACACAAGAAGATATCATTAGAGCACTCGTCAATATCTTGACATGAGAAACCGTCTCCTTTAAAACCTGCATCGCATTCGCACTAAAAAATTATTATTATTATTATTATTATTATTGTTTAAATTCTTTCTTTTCACAACAACAGATGATTAATGCTGGCTGGCCGAACTTTACTCCTATCACAATCCCCGGGGTAAAACAATAACCCTATTGGGAGAGCTCACCTCACAACACCTTTCTCAAAATATGTCAAATCTCCAATCGTACCGCTTCTTCAAGATTTACACTAAAAAATGTACTATCATCCTAGAGTTGACTCTAAATATTTCTTACTATCCCTACCAATAGTGCCTAACGCTCCCACAATAATAGGCACTATAACCGCCTTCATCTGTTACATAACAGGGCTGACTGTCCTCAGCTCTTAAGTTATTTGCTTTCCTTTCCGGATTAATGTTAAAAATACTCGGGCAACTAATTTATTTTCTGTCATGCCTTTATATCAGACTCCCATAACTCGAATCTTGTCGCGTTTCAACACCTACTGTGATGAAGTTGATGTATTTGCGGTCTCGCTGGGTTGTTTCAAGATCAGTGTATTCTGGGTGATAGAGAGATCTTAGTTCTTAAGTGTTAACATATTGTTATTGTACATCTATTGTCTTTGTACTGTCAATTTTGTAATTGTAAAAACACCAATTGTAAACCTGTCCCTTGGGCCCGTAGATGGGTATTCTTTCAAAATACAATAAAATAAATAAATAAATAAATAAATAAAATGAGGTTTCGAAGGGTTCTTTGAAACTTTTTTAGAGGGCGGGTCTTATGTCTTATATTTTGAAACCGTTTCTAAAAAAGGTTTCTGTGACGGTTGAGGAAGGATACAGCCAAATTTTCAAAATTTTCAAAAGCGTTACATTGTGACGCGTTTAAGGAACGTTTTAGAAATGTCTCAATTACGTTAAACTAAGCTTGAAACCTTTGTAACATTCGGAACCTTGTCGGTACGTTGCAGAAGCGGAACGTGCCTATTGGGATTATAAACCAAAGATGTAGCAATCCTAATTAATTGATGCAACTTTCCCACAACTACTACTAATCGAAGATAAAAAATAAAATAATAAATTTCCATATTCGGTTGGGAATGTAGTAGAAGATGATTACCTTAAACGATCCGACCGTATTGATGCATTGAGCATTTTCATCGCAGCCACCGTTATTAATAAGGCACTCGTTCACGTCTCTACAGTTGAGACCGTTCCCTGTAAATCCGCTCCCGCAAAAGCATTCGTAGCTTCCTGGATTGTTTATACAGCGAGCATTTGGGTCGCAATCGGTAGTTCCTGCTTCTTCGCATTCGTCGATGTCTCTGCATTCCGTTCTGTTGGCTTTCCCCGAATATCCTTCTTCGCATCGGCAAATGTACGACCCTATGGTGTTTTCGCAATCCCCGTTTCCGCAGATATTTGGATCGGTTTCGCATTCGTTTATGTCTGCAAGCATCAAAAATTTATCAATTTTTAAAAGAGCTTTGGTTCTTTTTGCTGGAATTTCGACTTTTCAAACAGTTTTCTCCTGGCCGGTACCAATTTCAAAAGTGAAAAGTAAAAAACGTAACGCTACAGTTTAAAAGGTGAATTTGCCTGATGAGAGCTTGTCACTTAGGAAGCCGACTACTTAATTTATAAATCTGCTAGATTAAGGATTCGTTTTTAATATGTTTTTACTTAGATTAGATTGCAAGAAAGAAATCAAAAGCCGGAAGAAAATTGTCGCAATCTATTTATGTATACAAATAAGTGCACCACAGATTCTCGACAAAACCTACAGCGGTAAAATGGAGCAATTTTTACTGGCGTCGATTTATATCAAATGTGCAATAAAAATATTTTCGCACCTGTGCACGACGTCGAATTAATGCCGGGAAGAAGTCCGTCAGTGCAAACGCACGAATAGCTTCCCAATAAATTCGTGCACTCTCCTCCACTACATATTCTGGGATTTTCTTTACATTCGTCAATGTCTGCACAGGTCCGGCCGTCGAGAAGCAAAGTATAACCGGAGCTTTAAAAAAAAAAAAAAAAAAAAAAAAAGAAACATGTCACATCGACTATTTCAGATCGGTTTCACATAATCTCCGATAAGCTATATAGTAAACAAAACGCACCTGCACGAACAAGTGTAGCTTCCAGGAGTGTTGACGCAAATATCTTGGCATCCACCGTTTTGATTTTCGCATTCGTCGACGTCTGAAAGAAGCAGATCAAAAACAAAAATTTAAAAAAAGTGATAAAGATGAACACAAAAACTACTTGGTTAAAAAAAAAAAAAAAAGTCTCTCGACTAAAATCTTTGTACCGTATGATGTACATTTCTTCTGTCTCGAAACTGCTTCTTTTAATGTTCCTACCTTCGCAATGAGATTTAAGTCCCGTTTGCCGATAGCCATCGTCGCAGACGCACTGGTAGGTTCCCATCATGTTTTCGCAAACCCCGTTACTGCATATTCCGCTGGTTTTGGAGCATTCGTCGATGTCTTTGCAAGACTGTTTATTTGGGGCCAGCTCGTGGCCAGGCGGGCATTCGCATTTGAACGATCCAGGAGTGTTGACGCATTTCCCTCCTCTGCATAAACCGGGAATCCTTTCACACTCGTCAACATCTATTTTTAAAAATGATTTTTATAATAGATCGCAACATATTCCACAGAAAATATTTCTTTGAAAAACAGTATTTTTTACGTCTTAGCCGTTTACATAAAAAAGCCACCCTTGTGGGGTTCAACTTTAATGAAGGTCTTTTAGAAACTATAGAAACTTAAAATCAAAAATGTTTCGTTAAAAACGATTTCGCCTTGTAAATGTACGTACAGTAAATTTTTGGTATATTTGGTCCCTCTTCGAAGATCGACCTTTCTGTAGAACAACACTTGTTTATTAGGGTTTTCTATACGGCTTTAAATGTGATCCTTTGAAATCATATTTTTGCTTTGAAACAACGAACAGGCTGTTTTTGTTACAAGCCACGAAATAGAAAAACTTTCTACAAACACAAGTTCCGGCAGATTGCATAAAAAAAGGTGAAAATCGATACATATATATTGTGAAGCTCCACCTGATTATCCGGCGGTATTTTATTGCACAAACGAAGGTTTTTTAAAAAAAAAAAAAAAAAAAAAAAAAAAAGCCATTTGCAAAATGAAGTTGCAACTTACCAATACATACTTGCATCATCAATGACGTCTCGTAACCTTCGCTACAGTCGCAAACAAATGATCCAAGAACGTTTCTGCAAGTTCCATCGCCACACACTCCGTGAATTATGCTACATTCATCGATATCTAAAGCAAAGCTTAAAATGAATTGATCTAAACGGATATTCGATTTCCCGCAATACGATAAAAATACTAACCGGCACACTGGATCCCGTTTTCGTCTAAAGCATATCCTTGATTACATCTGCAGGAATAGCCTCCCATTGTGTTTTTGCATCTACCGTTTGAGCACAACCCCGGAAATTGGGTGCATTCGTTGACGTCTTTTCGACCGGCGAACCCGGGCCCTCTGGGACAAAGTTCGTTGTATGCGGTAGTCCCCAGCCTCGGACACGTTTCGCAATGCGTATTGCCCCAAGCTTTCCCTATGGAGGTGCAACAGCACACGGCTTTCGAGAATCTGCCTTCTACGGGGTTTAAACCGGTACCGTGCTTGTAGTCTGTATAGCAATGCTGCACTCTAACATCCAAACACAAAGTTCCTGAAAACCGATACATCCCCTTTTACAAACTTGGACCTTTCTAAGAAATCTAAAAATATCAAGTTTAAAAAAAACACTCTCTACAGTGTAATGATCCTAAATAAAGTTTTAGCAGCCCCGTTTGAAAAGTTTATTTTAATATGAAGGCGTTTAACATAACAGGCAATATAACACCATACGTTATAACGTACTAAATCTCATAGATTTTCCTTAAAAAAAGTCGTTTGTTCCTTGGAAAAAGGTTGGTTTTCAATCATATTCACGAATTTTCGATTTATTTGATAAGTTTTTCATTAACCTATGCCAATTTTTTTCAAGTGCTTTACGGGATGTATTTTTTTTTTAATGTTTGAAGAATGCCCGGACTCTGTGCATTTTTCGAAACCGTACTCATAAATTTTCAAGTAAAATACATAAAAATATCTTTTCGAGCCGAAAAATTTGTATTATTCGAAAATAACCGAATTCTTTTATAACGGGAATCCGGTTGTAATGGACAAAAACCTCCGGTCCCGACGATTCCACTAAAACCGAGAGCGACTGTACCAATTTAAGTCCTGTTTCGCCGAAAAGCTCTAGGGCCCCAGGCACTTCCTCATGCTTTACCAAATTCTTTCAAGATGGTAGTTATTACCTGAAGAATCCAGGCTCAAACCTTCGGGACAAACGCATTTAAAACTTCCTTCGGTATTCACGCAGGTTCCTCCGCCTCTACATAATCCGATGTTAAGATCGCATTCGTTTATGTCGGTGCAAGTTTTCCCGTCCAGCTTGGCATAACCTCTAGAGCAATCGCATAAGTTTAAGTCGCACATTTCACATGGACTGCCCCAGGCCATCCCGATCGAACAACAGCATTCGGACCACAACGTCGGCAGAGGTAGGTTATTTTCACATTGGCCACCAACCAACCGAGTCCAGCACGATTCTTTTTTGTTATCTGAAATTAATAAGGTCAAAGACGCTTAATGCAATGAGATCGAGATGGAACCCGTTAAATACAAAGTTTAATCTCTTATGAGTAGAGCAAACTCGTTCATTTGTTTTACACTTTCCAAAGAAATCGTTAATAGAAGTCTCCAAAATGAGCTTGATTGTTCTACATCATAAAAATGAAAGACAAATCAAGAAATTTAAAGGAAAAAGTAACGACGAATAATTTTTGGTTAACTATGATTCTCGGATCATATTTTTTCATGAACCTTAATCATAAAGATTAAAGTATTTGGCAAAAATAAAATAAAATTGTACCGTTAAAAAAAAAAAAAAAAAAAACTAATAGGAGAAATAGAAGAGAATACTAACCGATACAAATACGACCGGTGTTATCAGATACAGAACCAGGAGGGCAACTGCACTCGTAAGATCCAATAGTGTTTAGGCATCGACCATTTAAGCAAGCTTCCTCGCCTAAATTGGAACACTCATCAATGTCCTCACATGTTCGGGAATGAGAATTTAATTTCAATCCGTCTGGACATATGCACTGAAATGAAAAATTCGGCAACAGATCTTATCCGGGTTACACTATATTTCTGTATCTCGTACTGGGAAGAACTTTCCAACGGTTTTTTTCTAGACATTTTAATGATGGCTGCAATAAATGGTCGAGTTACCTGGAAGCTGCCGGGAGTGTTTCGACACTGTCCGCCGTTACAAACGTGCCCCTCAATTTCGCATTCATTAATTTCCACGCAAAGTTTTCCAGTTACATCGATCTGATATCCAGGATTACAGATGCATCTATAGCTTCCTATGATATTTTCACAGGCGCCGTTTTGACAAATATTTGGGTTTTGAGCGCACTCGTTAATATCTAAAAAAATAAAATGATCGAAAAGAAACTTGTTTAAAAAATGACAGTGAAAGGAAAAGGTTCAGATTTAAGATCTCATCAAGGTTTGATTTAAAACTTTGAGATTTAAATAAAATAAAAAAGTTAAAGCAGATTTATCCAGCATCATTGGGAGTGATACAGAAATAAGGAAAAGATTTTTAAATCTTACCGACACCGCTATAAGTCATTCCCGGTCCGTGTGGACAAAGTTGTTGATATTCCTTAGTCCCAAATATCGGACATTGCTGGCAAGAAGTTCCCCATCCAAAAACGGTCGACTGAGAGCCTGAACAACAGCAGCTAGATTTTGTCACCGGACTAGACATGGCATTCGAGCATTGTCCGTCACGATATTGAGCGTAACATAAATCTCGTCTATTGTCGACGCAAGAGCGACCGTCCGGGCCAAGATTAAATCCTTCGGAACAAGTGCACAAAAAATTCCCCGGCGTATTCGAACAAGCCCCGTGCCGGCAGGGATTCGAAAGGCATTCGTCGATATCTGCAGGACAAGTAATAATCTGCAATGTTGTATATTTTACATGATGGATTCAAAGCCAAAACTAGATGACGATCGACACGCTTTCTAGAATAAGTGACGTTAACACGTCCCCTCTAACTATATTCCTAATTTAGTCTAAAAAAAAAAAGCATTTGTAAGGGCACGACAGAGAGAAAAGCAGCTTTTTCAATCTTTGAACTTTAGAAAGTCAGTGCCTGATGAATAAATAAAAAGAATTTTTGCTAAAATGAGTTTTTTTCTATTATTTAAGCTTCGCCTAACTTTGCTGCTAGATAAAAAATTAATTTTCCTTGAATGAGCAGAAAGAATCGTCTGCAGTTTTAATTTTAAGCAAAGCAAACTATACTTTTATCCAGGATGTAAAGTACGGATTTCTCACCGACATCAATAGGTAATTTATTAGACTTTTTAACCTTTGGATTGTTATTATGAAATAATTACTTGCCAATACACCTCCTTCGGTCAGGTGACAACCGAAATCCGGAATCGCATACACAAGTGAAGCTGCCATCTATGTTAATGCATTTCCCGTTATTACACATTCCGGTATCTGCGCATTCGTCTGTGTCGATGCAAAAGGTTTCATCAGCAGATATTGTGAATCCGGGTAAGCATACACACCTATATGAACCGGGAGTATTTTCGCAGCCACCGTTCAAACAAATCCGAGGATTTTCGAAACATTCATCAACATCTAAAATTATTAGTTGGCATATAATTCCGATTACATAATTATACAGAAAAATAAAAAAATAAAAGCAGGCTAAAACATTTAAAAATCGCGCTCCAATAATATACAGCACCGTCATGTCAGACATTTTCTAAAGGAGGGTGGGAGTGGCGGAGGTTGAGTTTGCAAGAAAGTTATTTTTAGGAAATTAATAAGAAGTATTTCAGGGCGGGTTGGCAGTGGTAACAGGGTTCATAAGTCCCAAGTGAAACTATACTCAAGCTAGGCCCTTGAGTAAAGTATCTGACACTTACCGACGCAAGAATGTCCGGTGGTCGATAAAATATATCCACTTTTACATTTGCAAGTAAAAGAACCGTCAACATTGATACAATCACCATTAGCACACATTCCATTTTGTGAGCATTCGTCATGATCTGAAAATTAAAGTTATCATACAGTATAAATAATCAAATTTCGATTTTATCTGTATTAAAAATAATTACAGTATAGGTAGGCTAAAAAATTATTCAGCTAAAATTGTTTGGACCATTTTAACACCGGCAGTGACAATGGAACATCTTGGTACTGCATAAAAAATAAAAACTTTTAACATTGAATAATAGGTGCCGAATGCAAGAACTGAAAAAGATGGAGTGATAAAAGAAAAACGTAAAACCCTGATATTAGTAGAAAATATGACGAATGCATTTAAAAAAATTTAAATTGCATACCAATGCAAAATCTCCCATCGGAAGAAACATCAAATCCTGGCGGGCAAACGCAGAGGAAAGATCCAGGAGAATTGGTGCAAGTTCCTCCTTGGCAGTAATCCAGCTCCTTACATTCATCCACGTCTAAAATAATTATTTTAGTTTTTAGTTAAAATATTTTGTTAAATTTTTCAACAGGAATAAACGTGATTGCAAACTCATATAAACCGTAAAAGCTTTCACAGCCTCATTGAAGCTGGCATATTTATATTTTGCGTATGGGATCATCGTAAATTTTTTGAAGATAAACAAATAAAACACATCTTTCATATCCAAATCGAATCAAAAAGTTGCAAAGAAACTTTAACCACATTATTAATAATAATGATAACAATAATAAATTTAATAAAAAAAAGGTGAAATGCGTGCCCCCACATTCTTGTTCGCAAAGTGGATTCGAGGCACGATTGAACCTGTCGTGAAGAAAGAAAGAAAGAAAGAAAGAAAGAAGAAAGTCGTGAAAAATTTTTTCCCCGTGCTTTTTTATGACATTCCCGGTGAGCAGGAAGACGCCTTCTGTCCGACGAAATAAGGTTACCTCTTTAAGACAAAGACGTCGTCTTGCATCACTGGGTTGTTCTGTTAATGATTTTAGAGATTTTCGAATCCCTTCTGAAATTGTAGAGAATATTTTAATTTTTGCGCTTGTCCTGCAAAGTTTTTATTATTATAGCTAAGTTCGACATATTCACAATCCAATACATAAGGGTATTTTTTCGTCGTTTGCCTATTTTTTTTTTACCAAGGATAATTTCAAAATTTTTACCTTCGCATATTTGTGATTTTCCTTGAACATATCCGGGATAACACTCGCAACTGTATCCTTCCTTAGTGTCCTCGCACTTCCCGTTTTCCCCGCAAATATTTGGTCGGAGAGCGCATTCGTTTATTAAGTAAGGATCTTTTTGTGTTGATTCTTTATCCCTACCGAGTGAGATCACCGGCTGTTCCTGGCACAATCTTTTATATTCTTCTGTTGGAAATGAATAGGCATAATAACTATTTTTAAAGATTTGCTTAAACTGGAGACAAAAACAAAATTAGGAAATCAAAATTCACGAAATGCTTTAAAAAAAGCTCAGCTTAAATAGTCGATATATTAAGGAAACGAAAAACTGTCAGTTGTTGACGGACTATTATTCCTAAAGAAAGGAATCATCTCTTTTATAAAAAACTGCTAAACAAATCTGTAGTTTTAACGAAGCTCTTGAAACGAAGCTCTTAAGATTGGCAGCTCTGTCACTCTTAAAGAGCGTGCAGGAATAAATGCTGTTTGATTTTGATGATAAATACTTGTAAGATGCTCGGGAGCCACACGTGAAAAAGCCCTTCAGCCCGTTAGATTATAAATTTTCTTTAAAAATCCCATCTAGAAATGATGGTTTCAAGGAATGTAGACCATATGGTCTCCCGACTATCTGTTCTTGCCCGTTTAAACCTACGTGGGTCTAATAAAGCACACTGAGCTTAACGGCTCTGGCTTGAGTTTTGCACTTTATTTTATATTAGTTTAGTTATATTCGAATTTAAAACTGGGAACGCATTCGTGCGGTTTTGAAATCCGGATTCCGAAAAGTCCTAAACATTTAGTAGCGCTGCGCTGCTGGTGCATGCACGCTCATGAAAAGTATAAAAAAGTTAAAGTTTTATTGGGGATTACCTTCTCCCACGAACGGGCATAAATCACAATCATAACCCCATGCTCTGCCCATGTTCAGACCACAACAGCAATCTTTTTTAGACAATTTGATGTTTAGTCGCCCTTGACATTGGCCGTTGTTTGATAAACTAGTGAAGCAATTTCCTTGCCTCGCATCTGAAACAACAAAAATGAAAACGTAAAAGATTAAAATTTTCGATGAATAAAACGATCAATGGTGAAGGTTTAGAAAGCCGGAAAGAAGAGATATGAGTTGCCGGCTACATTGCTACTTTGGACAGGACCAAACGTACGATAAGTCAAGTTTCTATAGTCGGGTAGCAGCAGAAGACGTCAGGTCATCACCGATCGACGGAAGTGAACCGAAAAAAATTCCATCATAGCACATCGACAAACAAGGATTTAAAATTGCAGTTATACCGACTCTCTCCATATAGAGGCTAATTTTTTAGCCTGTGCTTAGTTTTACCTCTGATTAAGATTTAACTCTGCTGTGCAGTTGAAAATTTTGCACACACTCAAAGTTTGTTGACAATAAGTACTATTTTCCTAATGGAAAAACTTACCGATACAAGTTTTTCTATCTTGACTAGGAATATATCCGGCATCGCAGACGCAATAATAGCTACCGTTGGTATTTACGCAACGTCCATCCAAGCAAACGTTCGGAACGAGACATTCGTCCCGATCTTCGCAGCGATTAGTACTTAAACCTCTTGCTTGTCCTTCCGG
Organism: Liposcelis brunnea; assembly: GCA_023512825.1. NCBI lineage: Eukaryota > Metazoa > Arthropoda > Insecta > Psocodea > Liposcelididae > Liposcelis > Liposcelis brunnea. The sequence continues at coordinate 112,110 of CM042066.1, read as the reverse complement.
GCATTCGCAAGTAAAGGAACCGATCGTATTAAGGCATCTTCCGCCCGAGCAAAGTCCCGGTACGGCTTCGCACTCATCTACATCTTTAAACGATAAACAGGTTAGAAAATCAAAAGGAAAACTTTCGACTCGAATTTAACTTTACTTTTAAGGTATTTACCCAAGCATTCTTGATTGTGAATATTTTTTAAATATCCCTGATCACAGTCCAAGACTCGAGGACACAATTCGCAAGGGTGGCCCCAAGCTTTTCCTACGGTAGCGCAGCAAAGATTTTTAGTGCAAACTATTCCCTCCAACTGGCCTAAACACATATCGCTCTTGACTGAAGTGTAACAAGGTCCCGTTCTGTAGTCTGCAAACAAAAAATTAAGTTTTCAAAAGCTTAGCCGACATGATTTTTTCTGGTAATTAAGCTCGCGAAACATGTATTACTATAAACGAGCGGTTAAAGGCTTTTATTCTTTATCCAATCATTCTGCTTTTTCCTTCACCGATGATTGCAAACTTGACTTTACTGTGCAAATATGGTATACCGTTTTCTCAAACAATTTTATCTAGCGTACATTTTTTTTTTGTTCGCTTTGAAAGTAAAAGGTTTGAGCATTTGGATCTGCCATCTCACTCTCGAGTGATCATTATCAAAAAAATGATATTCGAATCATCATATCAATTATGGAAGAGAGTCGGGCGACATGCCTGACGTAAACATGGGCATACCTAAAAGCAAGGTAAAGGGGAAAAAATGACGTTACTGGAATTATGCATAAAATAAGCATCACATCGAATTTTGGTACTGAGGATTTCGCGTGATTTTGATTTGTATACTTTCCTTCCTTTCAAACGAGAATATAAAGCTTTTAATGGAAGAACTAAATGTAGAAAATGAGAATCTTGGAGCGCAGAGCAAAATAAAAATAAAAAATGGGACCAAATCAAATCAAATCAAATAAAATGAAACAAAATGAAACAAAACGAAACAAAACGAACGCACCTGCTTCGCAATGCCGGCCAGTGTAACCGTAGACGCAAGCGCATCTATCAGGTCCGATGCAGCGACCGCCATTGAGACAAGGCACCTTGCAGACAGCTATAAGAAAGGGATTTTTTAATTAAAAAACGGACGAAACTAAAATGATTCTGTCAGCAACACGATACGCCTGGTTTCGTAATCCAAGTAACATTACTTGAGCTTTCGTTCTATCTGGTCATTGTGATTGCTGCATAATTAGTGTCTTTCGTTATCTTTGACGATAGTCTAACTACTGGTATTTTCAAAAAATCAATCTTAATCTATTTTTGATCGAGTTTCGAGGCCTGTAATCGGTGTATTACCCAAATAAAATCCACACGATGTTACCGGAGTCCTTTTTTTGTGCACAAAGGGGTCAAGGGGTTTCCCGCCGATAACGACTTGAGTCAGCGACAAAAGTTTGTAACGTTTCAGCTTTATCATAATTTAAACTAAAAGAGCTCGCGATTAAAGGGATTTCCGTCGATTAATTTTATTTGTGTGATTGACTGCTAGTGTTTTTCGATATTCCCCATCGGATAAGACTTACGCTCTTCGCAAAATTCTCCATTGTAACCGGGTTTGCAGGCGCAACGAGATCCGGAGCAAGTTCCTCCGTTCAAACATAGAACCAGGCAAGGCGCGGTTTCGTTTCTTTTTAATTTTTTATACGGTTTGGACAGTTCAGATGAAATCGTGTTAATAACTGCGGATGTATTTCCCTCCTTTTCGCCACCTGAAACATTAAGTTCTTAAAAAAAATTTGCGACATTTTTAAAGGATATCGCATATATCAATATAGAAATTACATTCTTCTTACAAGAGGGAACTACTCGAAATTTTCTGTTTTTGTTTTAAGCACGGATATTAGTTTCATCAAGGAAATCGCTGTTCAGCTCGGACTTGACAAGGATTGAAGGTCCATTTTTAAAACATGGTCAAAAATATTTTTCTAGATGGTTTTGCCTTCTTTTCGAATAAAACGGATTTCCACGCGTTTTCAAGTTAAACAAGGTTCGCGAGGTTTTTCATGTTGCAGCCATAAGTAAAGCAACCAATAAACCGCATGAGACTATCCAGAATGTTTTTAATTGAATTGATGTATGTCTTTCAAATGCACTTAATATACGATCATAAAAATGTAAGGCTTTGAACGTTTAAAAAAAATTGTGCGAAAAAATAAAAAAGCATTAACGTTAACATTTCTGTTACGTTCTTGCAACTCATTTTAAAAATGCTCGAAAATGTCGGTTATAGCAATAAGAGATAAGAGTACGGATCACTTGCTGCAGTTTCTGTTTTCGATCGACCAAATCGCATATCATTTCTACCGGCCGTTACTTTTACACGTGGCTCAATGGGAAATTTGAAATGGAAGATATTTTCAAAAAGCCGAAAGCTCTGAAGTAAATTAACTAAAAATTATCCGACCCGAAAGTCGGTCATCGGTGCAGGGAATAAGATTGTTTATATGTATGTCAAAAACAATAAAAATTTACAATTGTCAACCCTGCTAAAATGACCTTTCTTTACAGTTTATGGTCCGACCATCATCAGACTTGAAAAAATTTCAATTGGATCAAAGTAATTGTTGAATCAGTAAAGCATGACCAGGGGGAACAGGATCCTTCCTTTCCTTCGAAAAATTATTTTCATATACGACTCAACAATAATTTGAGTGTTAGAAAAAATCAAAACTCGACCTTTGGGTTCTGTCTGAACCCCGAAAATATTTTTTCTGTAGGATTCGAGTTCGATATATGCGACACCATCAATAACAGGAATCCGTCTTTTTCTTAAAGGGAGAAAAAAATAATTACCTGGAAGTCCTTTGCACGAAAGAGCTACCGTTCCTCCGTCACAGAGGCACATGTTCGGTTTTATGCACTGTCCGGATCCGCAGGATCTCGAGCAGACGGCTGAAAATCAAATCAAAATTTAGATCCTTCAAATCTATTGTACGATAATAGCGACTTATTTCGTAGTATCTCTGCAATTTAATTTTTTTACACGTAGCAAACTGCGTCTAAAAATGATTACGTACGAACAGTGCAGAGTCCTGTCGATGATTTCAGAGTCCATCCGGGGCAGCAGTAATTTTTCTGATCGAGTCTTGATCTGCAAACGTTTGGCCTGTAAAAAAACACAGGCATTCATTATACAGTATAAACATGCGACTACTACTCTGAAACCTCCACAAGCTTTTGTAATTTGTATTAATGATCATTTTATCTCGAGGACTCGCTTTTTTCTTCAAACGGGATTCGAAATTCAATTTATTTTATTTTCGATTTTCGAAGGAAGGACTGCGCAGAGCCTGGCAGCATATCGGCACGATCGCGACTAACCATTAAAAGACGTAAACGACATCAATTTTATCGCGAGACCTTTCCCGAATAAAAAAAGGTGCCAAGGACTGAAAAACCACTGTCAATACTGTATAATAAAGGCTATGAATGTTTTTCTAATCAAATCTAAAATAGGTACAAAATTAAAAATGTGAAACTTTTCATCATTTCCAAAAAGTGTTTTTTTGTCAATTTTAGTAAAATCGAGATCGGGTTTAAAATCAGCGTAAAGTAAAAGCTAGCCAGCTAGCGTGAAATCGAAATCGAAAACAAGAGTTCTTGCGAGCCTGACAAAGATTTTAAAGTTATTAAGACATCTAGCAATTACTGTCAGCGCTCTTGGCGACCGATAAAAGAAAAGTGGTTATTCTTACGATCCGAAATACCCTCAACATGAACTGATATCCGGTCATTCTTCTAATTTATTCCTTTGCTTTTATCGAACCGAAAATAGGAGTGAATCGGCAGAGTCGTTAAACAAAAAAAAAGCCGGTCGGGAGCTTAAACAAAGTTCTATTGCTTTCTTTTTACGTCAGCTTTTCTCGTTAATCTCGCACTTTCCCATTGGATCCGAATATTATTGTTAAAAAGAAAAAAAAGTCGTCTATGCCTAACCGGTCCGATTGTTTAATTAAATCATTATTATATAATCCTAATTTTATTGCTGTTAGGAAGGTGGTTCTAGGATGGCCCGTTCCTTTCCAAAACTGACAGTTTTTTACACCGTCGTAGGAAAGAGTTAACAAAAGCCCGAGGGCTAACTAATTTTTTTTATAAGGTTATATAGCACACGAGGACCGAGCCTTCATCGAGTCTAATATTACAATATCAATACCTATTAAACGTTATAGTTCATAATGATTCTTTGTGTCGGAAATGATTTTCAAAAGTATCTTTTACTCCTTGTTTTTAATAAAAATAAAAACAATATTCAAAGAAAAGTCTGAAAATAAAGCATCAGTCAAATGTCGGAGAGTTTATCGAAAGACCCAGCCTTTATTTCACAGATAATTTTAGTACAAAAAAAAAAAATCAGTTAAAATACACTCAAGATTATTGCAACTCTTCCAGTTCTAAATATCAAGCGGAAGCCGTGACAAATTTTACAGCGCCTCGTCCCCAAAAATATGACTTCATTATTATTATTATTATTATCAATTTCTATATTGCACCCAAAATTTTTTAACAAGTTTGGGGAAGGGAAAGGAGACAAGTGGGCTCAAAACAATTGAGCTAACACTTGCCCCCCAGACCAGGTGTTCGGGGTGTTAACAATGATTTGGGTACTTAGGCTTCGCTAATATTTCTGCAAGATAAAAACAAAAACTATTAATATACAGTACATGTATTAATATTAATTAAATTTAACCGTTCAATATTTTCTTAAGAGGATGGCTATCCCGGTTTTTTTTTTTTTTTTAATTTTTTTTATAAATAATTATTTCGGGGTGACGCATGTACCGTATAATATATGGCAAAGGCCGTGGTAGAAAGGCGTGTGTTAAAGAGCTCTTGCTTCGTATTAAAAGCCTGCGTAATTGCAGTAATAAACGACTATGAAATTGAGACACATTAAAAAAAAAAAAAAAGATTTTAGATATTAACACCCTCATTAACTCGTATCGACGAGCCTTTTATAGTCTCGTTATACCAAACATAATGCTCATGATAAATAACTTGTGCATTTCATATTAATGACAGATTCAATCTTGGATATCCGACGTTTTCTTGTTTAGCGGTGAAGATTTTTTTTTTTTTTTTTTTTTTTTTTTTTTTAACCGAGAGCACCACTTGTGAGGTTCGATCCCGCGGACTTAAATATGACGGATATTATAAAATCCGAAACTCGGGTATTAATCAAATAACATATGTGCATTAGACTATTTTTAATCGAGTTATACACTGTGGGTATCTTCCATTTTTAGAAAGGACAGAAATAAGCTCTATGCTCCATATAAGGGCATCTATCATTTTAATAGAGCATTTACTTGATTTGATTAGGTTAATACAATGACAACTTTTCAAAACGAATTTAAAATGTATATCCTATTTTGACAAAGCAATGGAAATGGGATTTCTTTTATTTAACTAAAGAAACCTGTGTGAAAATTCTATCGTCCCTTTCACGTACGGATTCGAATCTGATCCGGTCAAAGGCTATTACTCGGATTTATTATTTTTTTTCCTTTTCGATTTTCATTTGATAATGTTCCGCTTCTTAATAACTTATTATATTGCCAATATTTTAGTTTTCGATAAGTTTTTTAGATAAAGCTGTTGTGGCTCTTCCTCGCCGACTGCGGACCCGACTAAAAATACTATGGTCCGTCCTTTACGGGTTAATGTGGAAGTCGAAAAAAAAAACTGCGTTGCGAGTTCCTGTCGATAACTAAATTTTTTTTAAAAATAGCATCAATTCTATGCGTGGTCGATTCCTGTAATGTTTACATGATTGAAAATCAACTTTTCGCCTCATCTTTTAAAACTTTTCTAAGATTTAATTATGTATTCAAATCAGACTGGCATATGAATGCAGTGAAGATGAAATTCGTTATAAAGTATAGAGGGATTACCTTGTTTATAGGGACGAGGATCATGTCGGACACATTGACTGAGGCGTATAAGATGTCTCAGGCAAGTTCAAGTGAAGCAATGACTTTGTCATTTTTACGCTAATTCCTAATTGTAACATTACCCATCAAACGAATAAATTCGTTATGTATATAGATACAAATATCATGTGGTTATCAAGTAAAACACCATCCCGAAAGTACGCATTTTAATCGACAAACGCAATAAATCCCTTTCCTATATAAAGTTTTACCCTATAATTCAGAAATCATTTTCCCTAAATTTTTTTTTCGAAAGTTTACTTTGGTAAACTGGTTAACGCAAGTGCTGGCGCTCTCAAAAAATTCAAGTTTTCTGCATGAGTAGCTCGGCGGTAGTTTGCTCCAAGTTTGCGGTAATGGGGGAACTAGTTGACGTGTAAACTTACACTTCTTCTTAGTTGCAATTGCAAACTCCCAGCAAACTCCCGACACTGTTCTTGCGGTCTGGGATTGTAATACAGAAAACAAAATCATCCTTTTTTTAAAGGTCCGTTTTGGTTGAAGCGAGTAAGTAAAGTGTCGCGGTTAAAAGACGGGATTTGATTAGACTTTATTTCCCCTCTGGTTTACGTCAGAGTATTTGAAAGCCTCGTGGATTTTTAAAACTTCTTTTGATCGAAAAGTTTGCATTTTGAAATGATTTACGCGACCGTGAAAAGATGGATTGATATTTTACTAATGGAATGGACGACGCCGGGGCCGCTTCTCGAATCTCGATAAAATGACAAGGGAGAAAAAACTGTCATGAAGATTTTCACTTTTACCGCAATGAAAATATTTACTGCAAAGTTACGACTTTTTTTATGTTTTGGCCGATTTGTACCTTACGTCTAAATATATATACAGTATACATTATACAGTCTATCAGAGAAACAAACCTTTCACTAAAAGATAATAATCAGAAATATGTATATTCGTGGATTTCTTGTCCTTGAAAAAGTCATTATCATTCCTAAGATTAAAAGTAAAAGCTTACCCTCCTACAGGAATAGATTGAAGCGAGCCTTGTCCTTCCCGGGAATTTCTACCAAATTGATCACTACGCTGTCGCCTGCTTGATGTTACCGAGGAAATGTCGTAAAGTAGAAGCAACAGCAAAAGGAAAGGTCTCAACATTCTGTTTTTTTCCTTTGTCTTTTCAGTTTCATAAAAATTCCTACTTTATTTATAGGCGACGATCCTCCTACAAGAGTAACGACCCATTTTTTTCTCCGGTTCTAAACATACGACATTCATCTGCAATAAGAAAACAATAACTGTAAAACCTAAAAACGACGGATTTCTTTCCTTAAATTAAACAAAGATAAATAATGACTACCGATTTAAAACAAATTTCCATAAAGAAATTCAAAACCTCTTTATTCGTAATTATTATTTGCAATCATTTTTTTTAAAATTACTTTATTACTTACCATTAATTTAAACCGATCGGCTCTTTGGAGATCCGTTAAACTTTTCGAAAAAATTCGTAAAAGGTTTCGTTCAGCCCGGGCTTCGATTGTCAGAGATGTCGGAGACTAAAAAACAAATCACCTCTCTGGCGCAATTTCTAACGGCTAAATATCTTGGAAAAAATTCTCAGGCAAAATTAGTCCCCCCTGAATTTAAAAAAAAAATAATAATCCAAGCAACGAAATATTTAACCGTTGGTAAAACTTTTGTAGTGACTCCAATTAATTGCCAATCTTTTTTATTCCTTTTCAGCGTTTGTAAAAACTATCCTCAAGTTTTCTGCATAAACAATTAAACATGCTCCCTGTGTCCCTGAATTATAAGTGGGTAACATTTAATATAAAAAATGCCCCCCCCCCCAAAAAAAAAGTTCTTCTTTCGCCATTCGATGGAAGATACCACTAACCCCTCGTATATTTAGTTCGTCTTCCCTTTGTTTCGTTCGACTAACCTTTTTCGTCTTTGGCATGATTAACGCGGAATTGAGACTCCGGTTCTTTGGAGCCTTTTTTTCGAAGAAGGTGCTGGTGCATTAAAGCAAAGACGAAAAAGGGAAAAACAGAACCGATGTACTAAATTCGGGGGCATAAGGTCAAGTTCACGAAAGGTCAATTCTATAACCGAAATAATTTTTCCCAGGTATTTATTCATTAGTTACGGTCGAAATTATAATAAATTGGATGATGGTGCTTATCATCTGTTTGCTCTCTTTAATTTATTGGCGTTACAACTTCCTCGTCTATTTTTTATCGATTCTCCATTTCAACGAAATTTTGCAAATCGTAAATAAGTTTTTAATATACAGTATAAAAAAAAAAAAAATTCATCCACTTCTGCTCTGTCAGATACCAAACAGTTTGTAAAAATGGAATGTCGACATCTTATCGTCTTGTATGAAAAAGATTTTCCTGCAAAGACAGACTGCTAGCGGATCAGCGATCAGGATATGGAAAGCAGCAAGGTCTAAAATGACTATTATTTTCTTTATTGTCCGATTTAATTTTCGTTGGCATTTTTCTTAAAACGGCATCGATTTTTATTCGGGCTTATTCGTTTTAAGAAAAACTCGGGCATAAGAATAACGAAAAAATCTTGGGTAATTTTAGATTTCTCGTCAATCATCGGATCACCCGGAAATAATGAAGATCGCACACATGACAAGCTATTCATTCTATATTACGGTTCAGGGCAGTTCCCAGTTTGTATATACCGGATGTCACATTTGTAGAAATGACGTCATTTAACCAGAACCCCGTGACCAATGATCCATTGACTAAATCCATTTTTTCGGCATCTAAATTTGCTCTTATCTTTCGAGTGTCGTGTTTAGTTTAATAAAACCGATAAAACGCTTTTGTGGAAAAGCTATTTTTAAGACTTTTAAAAACGGGGCTTCTCCTAAGCTCTTGCAAAACCGACAGGATAAACGCCCAAATAATTGACGATATCTGGGATTTTTTTTTTACTAAAGAAAGATATTCACTACTTTTTCAGTGTTTCCGACAAAAGACACTTACAATTTTAATTTTTAAAAAACAATTGTAAAAGCAACCTACAAAATCTTTACACGTCCCGACTCCTTTTCATCATTTTTTCAGTCAGCGTACCAAATGAAAATGAAGTATAGTTCGATTAAATAACTGCCGGTATTATACAGGTAACCTCCTCAAATGAGGTTTCGGCTAATTTTATTTTCCATAACTCCCAAATTTAAACTTGAATTCTGTAAGGAAATCAGCTTATACTCTTTTAATCAATCCTATCTCAGTTATAAAAACCCCAAACTTTTTTTGCTAAAGTTTACACGGTACAATTGCATAAATGTCACCCTTTTAATTGTTTATAAATATAAAGGATTTAAATGTCAGCGAGAATGCCAGACACGAGACATCTCTCGTGAGCTTCGTCTATCCTTTCAAAGCGCAACATGCTCGACTGCGGACCTTTCATTGGATTCGGATCCATGAATCTCGATAAAATCTCACGTTAAAAAGTGGACAAGGCCAATAAAATGCAACAAAATCGGAAACTAGATCCAATTTTTTTTTTTTTTTTTTTTTTTTTTGTAAAAATGTAAATAAATCAAACTTTTATTGTTTTGAAATACTTTCAAATTTATTTTTGGTTCTGCGCGAAAATATACGCCTAATCACGATGACAACACAACTAACTTAATGATTTAAAAAGTCATTTAACTTGATCGCTTTAACTTTTAGATACGTTTGCCTTAATTTCAAAGGTCTTTGAGAAACTTGATTAAAGTTAAATTATTAAAAAATGACGTTACGAAATTTTTCCCGGGATTACTTTACTTGTAAAATCGTCTCCGTTCAACGGGATCCAATTTTCATCATTAAAAAATAGGAATCGTTCGATATTTTGACGAATGTTTAACTTCATTTTTGCCCGAGAGGTAGAAAAAAAAAATGATTAAAAGTTTTAATTCTTAACTTATTTTTCATCGAATCAATCTTTCGATGAGGTACAAGAATTTAAAAAAATGACTTATTTGGCATAAAAAGTCTGAGCCTGCGTTTAGCGAAATCAATCCTTTATACGACGAAACGTTTTGTCTGGGGTTCTCAATTTTGTTAATTTTAATTTTAAAAGTTAAATGTTTCAAATTGTAGTTTGACTGAAATCAAATCTGATTTTTGTAAAGGAAAAAAAAAGAAGTTCGTATTACCTTAGGCTGAAACCTTTTTCGGGTCGTCCTTTGTGTTGGAATCAAAGGCAAGATTTTTTTCCTCAGTTGCTTTTAAAACGAAAAATTCACTTTAACATTTTTGTTTGCGAAGGTAAATGTAAAAACGGAACTCTTTTAAAAAAAACCGAAGAAAACATTATTTTTTGATTTATGAGAAAAAATTAACCGGGAAATTAGTGATAGTAAAACTTGTTAAAAATCGGAAAGATATAATAGCGGGAAAGTTAAAAGTACGAGGATGAAACGAAACGAAAGGAAAGGAAACGATAATGGTGCACGTGTCTTGTTGTGCGCGTGAAACCAACTGAAACTGAAACGAGCTTCTTCTATCTCTGCTTTGGCACTGGAATAAAATCATTGGTCGGCTGCTACGGGATACGCGATACGCTTCTTTATCTATATTCATCTTTAAAATTAGCAAAATCAAATTTTATTTGAATCGGGTTCTCGCTGCAACAAACCAGCCGGGGAACCTTAAATAAGATTTTCATAAGATTCCCTAATTCAAACTACCTAAAATATTTTTTATGATTCCCATCAGTCGGCACTTTTTTTATTTCACGGGATCATAATTCGCACACTCGGCGAACACTTGAAACTATACAGTATATTAAAAAGCTAAGGAATATGACTCGCTAGTCGCTAATCGCTATCGATCGGAATGCTTATAAAGACATTTAAATTTATACACTATATACAGTATGTAAATCGTTTGAAAATTTTAAATACGTCCTAAAGTAAGATTAGGTGATTATGACTGTAATCACGATTGTCAGATTCGACATCACTTGGACTGTTAATATCTTGCTCACGATCTTGTCCACCCAAACATGTCATCTCTAAAAAGCCTGACTTTTTTTTCTATAAATGTTCCGATTTCTTCTTTTTCTTCGTGTTTACGATTTAGTTTCGGAAACCGCTCCTAATTTTTTTCGATAAATGCGCTTCTATAGTTCCTTCCTACAAGTCTTTTCCCTTTAACGTTCTGAATAATACAGGTAAGTGAAAATTTTATATTTGGACTGGAACGCACCACCTCATTTCGAGCCCTTTCATGCTCGACACGGTTTTTTTGACTCGAAGATGGCTCCAGTGATCTATTTATTTATAGTAAATATTGCCCATTACATAAAATGCTTTGGCATTGTCAAATATTATAAAATAAAAAAGTATATATATCACATTGTACTTACATCACAGTATTTTCTGCGCCAAAAGAGAGGCCTTGGCTTCCTCATTACTCGATTACTGTAAGGAACTCCATCATTTACCAATTTTTTAATATAATTATCTAAGCTTATTCCCGTTTAATCCGGTTAATAAGTAAAAACTTCGGGCCAAACAAAGAGGACGCATATAAGATATCACAGCAATAAGCATTTTCCCAAATATGGAACGAAACAACGTTTCTCAAGTACAGTACATGTCTCCTTTCCTAAATTATTAAATATGTAGGCTAGCGACACGATGTCAAATTTTACGGGTAATTGAACTTTTAATAACACCGGCCGCCGTTCGAACTTTAAAATTTGTAGGTCACCTCTGATTTTTGTCTGTCGAAAGCCGTCTTTGAAATTTTCTCGAGTCTTCTCTCAAGATAAAGTAAAATTCAACATTGAGTCAAGTATTATAACTGCTGTGGTAACTCATAAAATATGGTTAACCTATTACAGGTTTATTGTATTTAATTAGTGGACCTCAATAAACTTTTTTTGTTTTCCAAACTAAAAATGGCAATAAAACAACTTAAAAATTAACTTTAGGTGGAATAATTTATAACTTTTAATTTATGAAACTGTGATAAAAATGGCAGCTTTAAAAGTATTTAGGCAATGAAAATAACGTGACATCTTTATGAGGTAAAATAAACACATCCTGTTGGTTTTGTGACTTCAATAGGGTGCTCTTATTCAGATAAGAATCTTTGCTTTGAGCAAATAATAAAGCCCCATCCTGCACTCTTGTCAAAAAAATGTAAGTACACCAAGGATACAGTTATTTTTGCAACCTTTTAAAATTTTCATCAGCATCACATAAAGTTCAAATGCCTCAAATCAGAAGACAAAATTTTTAGTGCACTTTCTTAACAATAAAAAATGCGGGGTCTGTAAATTGCGCCGATGGTCATATTTTTTCCGAACCCCACATGTAAATTGCGCCGATCAAAATTTGTTTATTATTTTATTGCTATGTAAATTGCGCCGAGCGTCATTTGACCACCTCTTTAGTAAACAGGTACATTGCGCCGTTACTAAATTATGATTTTTCAATTTACAGATTTATTTATTTACATTTATTTATGCAGTATACTTAAGAATCACTGAATTTCACTGAATTGATAACATAGAATTTTCACAAACTGAAGTCTGCTAATTTCCTTTTTTTTAAAAACTTTTTTTTAAAATTTCCTTTTTGGATTACCGAAATTGATGAAGGCAAGTTTATAGTAGCTCTATTCTTGGATTTCCGGCGCGCTTTTGAGACAGTTAAAAGAGATTTGTTACTCCAAAAGCCTCAGTATTTGGGCATTGAAGGTACGGTGATTAAATGGTTCAGCAGTTATCTTACAAATCGAAGGCAGCGAGTGCGCTTTGATGTGCTTTTTGATCTCGAAACAACGACCTATGGAGTGCCTCAAGGAACAGTATTGGGGGCTCTGCTCTTTCTTATTTATAAATGATATTTTATTATTTTACTCCGCAAGCGCAATTTACATGTTTACGATTTAAACATTAAAATTACCATCGGCGCAATTTACATGTGGGGGAAAAAGAAATTATTTTTCACCTGGACTAAAAGTGACCGTTCGGCGCAACTTACATACCATCAAAAAATGCTTTGTTACTGCCTTAATGAAAGGTCTTTACATGCAACAGTTTCCTTATCATCCCCTTGGCAAAAATTATTCTCTTAAATATTGAAATCACATGCTCAAAGTTACCAATTAGAGACAACTCTTGAATGAAAAAGCATATTTGCTCACATAAATTTTTCAAAAACAAAATAAAAATTCAAATATGGATGATTTATAATGTACCATTACTGGCCAATGATTTTTTTCACTATAATCCAGTTTTGCATTATTTATTTGATTACTACCTTTAATTTAAAACAAATACCCATTTGAAACTTCTAATAAACTTGACCTAATATTTAACCTTCACACTTAATGAGATTTAAAATTATGGAAAAACTGATTCATAGAAAAGAAAATGCTAATAAGAAAGGTATGAGGGCACACATATTAAAAATGAACTCCTAATCATATTTTTGTTTTTGATACCCAAATTAAAAAAAAAATTAAGGCAAGCCCAACTCATTTAAGGTGCCAGTTATGTTAAAGTAAACCTTTTCAAGGATCAAGTCAAATCTAAACGGTAAAAAGTAAAGTGTGTGGTTTACTAGAAAATATGTATATACAGTTCTAATACAGTTCCATTACAGGTTTTTTAAATTTATAACTAAAGTCAAACCGATCCTTTCGATAAAAAACACTGACTAGAATTGTGAACAAGAAAACGAGTGCGGCGAATAAATACCGCATGCAATATCCATGTATGAAAACCTAAACCACAGCTTCGACCGGGATATGATAAAAGACATACTGTAAATAATGGAGTGTTTTAATTATCTTAAAACCAGTTAGTATAAGGCCTTAACAAACCGAATGCGTTTAAATAAGTAGAAAAAAGGTAATATGCCTATTTATTTTACTTACTTGGCACAAAAAATAATAATGATTCCATGGTACATCCGCGCAGATCATCGCTATCTCAGATAATATCACTTCATAGGTTTTTCATTTAAAATATTATTATTTAATCACTGTGAGACGAAAAACGCATCAATTTAAAAAAACATAATGTCCTCTTTTTAGAGGCGTAAAAACCAATCCTACAATACAAAAATAACGCATTTTTTCCTTTTCAATAAGTGGAAATTCCAATATTTACTTATCGCCAGCGCGCGCCATCGTTTGGTTATCGTTTCATCGACCATCGACGTACATCGACGTTAGCGTTTAGTCGCGTTCCGAAGTCATTTGTCTTTCACACGTCTTTCACACGAAGCGACGAAGGAACCAATGACTCATTGGTTCCTTCGTCGCTTCGTGTGAAAGCGTTAGACATGTACTACATATGAATTCCAGCTCCAGCTCCTTTCCTTTCTTCATACAAGGTTAAAGGGAGACGATTCCAACCTTTGAAGGGGTTGTTATTTTGATTCCAGCTTTCAAGGTTCATATTGCACAATTATTTTTTTGAAGGTATTTTAAACAGGGAGTTTTTAAGGGGTATAACTAATGAATTCGAAGAAAAATCGAGATTAAATTCTTCCGCTAATATGTATGACTAAGTCGAGAAAAAATGGAGGGAAAAAAATGATTCAAATTCCCGTGTGAAATTTTCGCCTTTTTATGGACTTTTCTGCAAAATATATTTAAATTATGGTAAGAAATTAACTTTGTATTATCCCTTGATTGATTTTGTTCGGGGAAAAAAATGGTTCGAAGGTTTTCTTTGAAGTTTTCGGTTCTCGTTCAGAGTCCGATGTAACGTCCATAAGAATTGCATTGGATCCGTCGCCGTGTTAAAATCGTATTTCTTCTTAAATCCGATAAGTAAATGACGGATCACCGTTGAATCTATACTCGAAGCAAGGTAAGAAGATGGGGCTTCTTCTTAACATTCTCGTCCCCCTTACGGGAGATACTCGGATAAGGCAAGTTCTCGTCGGAGATTAGCATGCGTAACATGCTCGAGAAATATAAGAAGACGACGTCGTGGTAGGATTCAAATTACCGTGGTTTTAAATCAACCGATTTAAATGTTTACTTTTTTTCCAAAATGTCGGTCGCGTCGCGGGTGTTAAAAATATTATGATTTTAAATTTTGTGCTTAAAGCGTATTAATTACGTGGACCGGACGCGAATACCGGGGCTGCCCTTGCAACAAGGCTCGCGAGTTTCAAAGTTCGTGTTCGATTTCGGGCTCATATTTTGAGATTTTGAGGAAACGGTATCTGATTCTCGCATCGAGTTGGCCACTCTTTTTTAAACAATGTGAAACCCTTATCAGTGAATGGAACAAATATGTTGAACCAATTAGGATAATGTGCCGATAAGTAGTTGCTGGAAGGAAGGCCGTCCGGATCTTTTTTTTTTTATTATTAAATCAAGACGACGATAAAGAAGAAAGGATCGTTAGTCGTGGTTCGGATTTTATGGGATTTTTTGCCGTCAACGATGATTCTTCATCTGCGGTTAGTATAAAATCATCAGTTAGAGGCCGAGCCATAGCTTTGCTGGAAATCGGGACCGATCCGGAAATATGTCAGAAGGGTATGCTATGATAATCGAAGGAAGACAGATTGAAAAAAATTCCGAGTGCTGTGGATAAAAGTCAGAGGAAAAAATTATAAACACAGCAGCAGCAGCAGTTTTTTTACAAGAAAAATTTGAGGAAGATGAATTTAAACCTTTTGAATTAGTCAAATAAGTGAGTGTGTGTGTGTGTGTGTGTTAAAGAAGAATTTAGGGGTCTTCTAAATAATTTTTTTCTTTTTTTTCAGGTAACGATCATCGAGTGAAAGATCTTATTCATTCAGGAATTTTCTTCCAAGCTTGAAACGCCATTTTTGTATGATGATTCTATGCCTGTTTTGATTGCTTTGCTTTTATAGCTGGAAATCAAAGTTTTTGAGAGGCACCTGCGAATGAATACAATAACGGAATGGGATGAGGATGTTTACATTACTGCAACTCAAAATGATGGTAATATCGTTAAGCTGGACATGGATGCGGCATTCAAAATCAGCTATTGATAAATGATAGAGTTTAATTTCTGACGTGATTCATGTGGGCATGTTAGTGGGAGCGAATCTTCATGTCCGGAAATATGGACATAGGTAATGTAAAGATGATTGTTTCCAATCATGTTTTTAAATGAATTTCAAACACCGAATCTTAATTTTTTTTTTAGAGTGAATTAGACACACGTCCAGTGACATCTCCTGAAGAGCTGACATCAGCTGATAATGTATTTGTTTTTTCCCCAAATAACTTGAAAGTCATTCCAGTATCTCAGAAGGGTAAGTATACTGATAATATCGAATTTTAGTTTCTTTGTAAATTTATTGATTGGAATTTTTTTTGCGAGAAAAACGGTTTTTTTATGAGAAAAACGGATTTTTAGAATCCGACTTTGTCTGAAACTTATTTTTACACAAAAGTTTTTTTCCCCGTGCCCCAGAGCTTCAAACTATATTCTATCAGACGTATTTCGATGCAAGGAATCTCGTGGAATTTACAGAATTAAAAAATTTGGTCGCGTTCTCGAGATATTTGAATTTTTAGGTTTCGCTCTAACGAAAAAAATGGGCGTTTTTTCGATGTTTTCAAATCGATATTTCAATTTCGATATATGAATTTTTTAGCTTGAAACGGGCCGAAATATCGATGAATTATATACTGGGAGATGTATTTTAATCTGAGGAATCGATTAAGACTAGGTACTCAGGCTAGGACTCAGTTTTTCGTTTTCGAAAAGATATTTAGGAAAAACGGATTTTTAATATCGAATCGATATCGAAATCGATTTTTGCTCAAATGTTTTTTTCCCCACGCTCCACAGCTTCAAACTGTACCCTACCAGACGTATTTCGATGCAAGGAATCTCGTGGAATTTACAGAATTAAAAAATTCGGTCGCGTTCTCGAGATATTTGAATTTTTAGGTTTCGCTCTAACGAAAAAAATGGGCGTTTTTTCGATGTTTTCAAATCGATATTTCAATTTCGATATATGAATTTTTTAGCTTGAAACGGGCCAAAATATCGATGAATTATATACTGGGAGATGTATTTTAATCTGAGGAATCGATTAAGACTAGGTAGAACACTCAGTTTTTCGTTTTCGAAAAGATATTTAGGAAAAACGGATTTTTAATATCGAATCGATATCGAAATCGATTTTTGCTCAAATGTTTTTTTTCCCACGCTCCACATCTTCAAACTGTACCCTACCAGACGTATTTCGATGCAAGGAATCTCGTGGAATTTACAGAATTAAAAAATTCGGTCGCGTTCTCGAGATATTTGAATTTTTAGGTTTCGCTCTAACGAAAAAAATGGGCGTTTTTTCGATGTTTTCAAATCGATATTTCAATTTCGATATATGAATTTTTTAGCTTGAAACGGGCCAAAATATCGATGAATTATATACTGGGAGATGTATTTTAATCTGAGGAATCGATTAAGACTAGGTAGAACACTCAGTTTTTCGTTTTCGAAAAGATATTTAGGAAAAACGGATTTTTAATATCGAATCGATATCGAAATCGATTTTTGCTCAAATGTTTTTTTCCCCACGCTCCACAGCTTCAAACTGTACCCTACCAGACGTATTTCGATGCAAGGAATCTCGTGGAATTTACAGAATTAAAAAATTCGGTCGCGTTCTCGAGATATTTGAATTTTTAGGTTTCGCTCTAACGAAAAAAATGGGCGTTTTTTCGATGTTTTCAAATCGATATTTCAATTTCGATATATGAATTTTTTAGCTTGAAACGGGCCAAAATATCGATGAACTATATACTGGGAGATGTATTTTAATCTGAGGAATCGATTAAGACTAGGTAGAACACTCAGTTTTTCGTTTTCGAAAAGATATTTAGGAAAAACGGATTTTTAATATCGAATCGATATCGAAATCGATTTTTGCTCAAATGTTTTTTTCCCCACGCTCCACAGCTTCAAACTGAACCCTACCAGACGTATTTCGATGCAAGGAATCTCGTGGAATTTACAGAATTAAAAAATTCGGTCGCGTTCTCGAGATATTTGAATTTTTAGGTTTCGCTCTAACGAAAAAAATGGGCGTTTTTTCGATGTTTTCAAATCGATATTTCAATTTCGATATATGAATTTTTTAGCTTGAAACGGGCCAAAATATCGATGAATTATATACTGGGAGATGTATTTTAATCTGAGGAATCGATTAAGACTAGGTAGAAAACTCAGTTTTTCGTTTTCGAAAAGATATTTAGGAAAAACGGATTTTTAATATCGAATCGATATCGAAATCGATTTTTGCTCAAATGTTTTTTTCCCCACGCTCCACAGCTTCAAACTGTACCCTACCAGACGTATTTCGATGCAAGGAATCTCGTGGAATTTACAGAATTAAAAAATTCGGTCGCGTTCTCGAGATATTTGAATTTTTAGGTTTCGCTCTAACGAAAAAAATGGGCGTTTTTTCGATGTTTTCAAATCGATATTTCAATTTCGATATATGAATTTTTTAGCTTGAAACGGGCCAAAATATCGATGAATTATATACTGGGAGATGTATTTTAATCTGAGGAATCGATTAAGACTAGGTAGAACACTCAGTTTTTCGTTTTCGAAAAGATATTTAGGAAAAATGGATTTTTAATATCGAATCGATATCGAAATCGATTTTTGCTCAAATGTTTTTTTCCCCACGCTCCACAGCTTCAAACTGAACCCTACCAGACGTATTTCGATGCAAGGAATCTCGTGGAATTTACAGAATTAAAAAATTCGGTCGCGTTCTCGAGATATTTGAATTTTTAGGTTTCGCTCTAACGAAAAAAATGGGCGTTTTTTCGATGTTTTCAAATCGATATTTCAATTTCGATATATGAATTTTTTAGCTTGAAACGGGCCAAAATATCGATGAATTATATACTGGGAGATGTATTTTAATCTGAGGAATCGATTAAGACTAGGTAGAACACTCAGTTTTTCGTTTTCGAAAAGATATTTAGGAAAAACGGATTTTTAATATCGAATCGATATCGAAATCGATTTTTGCTCAAATGTTTTTTTCCCCACGCTCCACAGCTTCAAACTGAACCCTACCAGACGTATTTCGATGCAAGGAATCTCGTGGAATTTACAGAATTAAAAAATTCGGTCGCGTTCTCGAGATATTTGAATTTTTAGGTTTCGCTCTAACGAAAAAAATGGGCGTTTTTTCGATGTTTTCAAATCGATATTTCAATTTCGATATATGAATTTTTTAGCTTGAAACGGGCCAAAATATCGATGAATTATATACTGGGAGATGTATTTTAATCTGAGGAATCGATTAAGACTAGGTAGAACACTCAGTTTTTCGTTTTCGAAAAGATATTTAGGAAAAACGGATTTTTAATATCGAATCGATATCGAAATCGATTTTTGCTCAAATGTTTTTTTCCCCACGCTCCACAGCTTCAAACTGTACCCTACCAGACGTATTTCGATGCAAGGAATCTCGTGGAATTTACAGAATTAAAAAATTCGGTCGCGTTCTCGAGATATTTGAATTTTTAGGTTTCGCTCTAACGAAAAAAATGGGCGTTTTTTCGATGTTTTCAAATCGATATTTCAATTTCGATATATGAATTTTTTAGCTTGAAACGGGCCAAAATATCGATGAATTATATACTGGGAGATGTATTTTAATCTGAGGAATCGATTAAGACTAGGTAGAACACTCAGTTTTTCGTTTTCGAAAAGATATTTAGGAAAAACGGATTTTTAATATCGAATCGATATCGAAATCGATTTTTGCTCAAATGTTTTTTTCCCCACGCTCCACAGCTTCAAACTGTACCCTAGCAGACGTATTTCGATGCAAGGAATCTCGTGGAATTTACAGAATTAAAAAATTCGGTCCCGTTCTCGAGATATTTGAATTTTTAGGTTTCGCTCTAACGAAAAAAATGGGCGTTTTTTCGATGTTTTCAAATCGATATTTCAATTTCGATATATGAATTTTTTAGCTTGAAACGGGCCAAAATATCGATGAATTATATACTGGGAGATGTATTTTAATCTGAGGAATCGATTAAGACTAGGTAGAACACTCAGTTTTTCGTTTTCGAAAAGATATTTAGGAAAAACGGATTTTTAATATCGAATCGATATCGAAATCGATTTTTGCTCAAATGTTTTTTTCCCCACGCTCCACAGCTTCAAACTGAACACTACCAAACGTATTTCGATGCAAGGAATCTCGTGGAATTTACAGAATTAAAAAATTCGGTCGCGTTCTCGAGATATTTGAATTTTTAGGTTTCGCTCTAACGAAAAAAATGGGCGTTTTTTCGATGTTTTCAAATCGATATTTCAATTTCGATATATGAATTTTTTAGCTTGAAACGGGCCAAAATATCGATGAATTATATACTGGGAGATGTATTTTAATCTGAGGAATCGATTAAGACTAGGTAGAACACTCAGTTTTTCGTTTTCGAAAAGATATTTAGGAAAAACGGATTTTTAATATCGAATCGATATCGAAATCGATTTTTGCTCAAATGTTTTTTTCCCCACGCTCCACAGCTTCAAACTGTACCCTACCAGACGTATTTCGATGCAAGGAATCTCGTGGAATTTACAGAATTAAAAAATTCGGTCCCGTTCTCGAGATATTTGAATTTTTAGGTTTCGCTCTAACGAAAAAAATGGGCGTTTTTTCGATGTTTTCAAATCGATATTTCAATTTCGATATATGAATTTTTTAGCTTGAAACGGGCCAAAATATCGATGAATTATATACTGGGAGATGTATTTTAATCTGAGGAATCGATTAAGACTAGGTAGAACACTCAGTTTTTCGTTTTCGAAAAGATATTTAGGAAAAACGGATTTTTAATATCGAATCGATATCGAAATCGATTTTTGCTCAAATGTTTTTTTCCCCACGCTCCACAGCTTCAAACTGTACCCTACCAGACGTATTTCGATGCAAGGAATCTCGTGGAATTTACAGAATTAAAAAATTCGGTCGCGTTCTCGAGATATTTGAATTTTTAGGTTTCGCTCTAACGAAAAAAATGGGCGTTTTTTCGATGTTTTCAAATCGATATTTCAATTTCGATATATGAATTTTTTAGCTTGAAACGGGCCAAAATATCGATGAATTATATACTGGGAGATGTATTTGAATCTGAGGAATCGATTAAGACTAGGTAGAACACTCAGTTTTTCGTTTTCGAAAAGATATTTAGGAAAAACGGATTTTTAATATCGAATCGATATCGAAATCGATTTTTGCTCAAATGTTTTTTTCCCCACGCTCCACAGCTTCAAACTGTACCCTACCAGACGTATTTCGATGCAAGGAATCTCGTGGAATTTACAGAATTAAAAAATTCGGTCGCGTTCTCGAGATATTTGAATTTTTAGGTTTCGCTCTAACGAAAAAAATGGGCGTTTTTTCGATGTTTTCAAATCGATATTTCAATTTCGATATATGAATTTTTTAGCTTGAAACGGGCCAAAATATCGATGAATTATATACTGGGAGATGTATTTTAATCTGAGGAATCGATTAAGACTAGGTAGAACACTCAGTTTTTCGTTTTCGAAAAGATATTTAGGAAAAACGGATTTTTAATATCGAATCGATATCGAAATCGATTTTTGCTCAAATGTTTTTTTCCCCACGCTCCACAGCTTCAAACTGAACACTACCAAACGTATTTCGATGCAAGGAATCTCGTGGAATTTACAGAATTAAAAAATTCGGTCGCGTTCTCGAGATATTTGAATTTTTAGGTTTCGCTCTAACGAAAAAAATGGGCGTTTTTTCGATGTTTTCAAATCGATATTTCAATTTCGATATATGAATTTTTTAGCTTGAAACGGGCCAAAATATCGATGAATTATATACTGGGAGATGTATTTTAATCTGAGGAATCGATTAAGACTAGGTAGAACACTCAGTTTTTCGTTTTCGAAAAGATATTTAGGAAAAACGGATTTTTAATATCGAATCGATATCGAAATCGATTTTTGCTCAAATGTTTTTTTCCCCACGCTCCACAGCTTCAAACTGTACCCTACCAGACGTATTTCGATGCAAGGAATCTCGTGGAATTTACAGATTAAAAAAATTCGGTCGCGTTCTCGAGATATTTGAATTTTTAGGTTTCGCTCTAACGAAAAAAATGGGCGTTTTTTCGATGTTTTCAAATCGATATTTCAATTTCGATATATGAATTTTTTAGCTTGAAACGGGCCAAAATATCGATGAATTATATACTGGGAGATGTATTTTAATCTGAGGAATCGATTAAGACTAGGTAGAACACTCAGTTTTTCGTTTTCGAAAAGATATTTAGGAAAAACGGATTTTTAATATCGAATCGATATCGAAATCGATTTTTGCTCAAATGTTTTTTTCCCCACGCTCCACAGCTTCAAACTGTACCCTACCAGACGTATTTCGATGCAAGGAATCTCGTGGAATTTACAGATTAAAAAAATTCGGTCGCGTTCTCGAGATATTTGAATTTTTAGGTTTCGCTCTAACGAAAAAAATGGGCGTTTTTTCGATGTTTTCAAATCGATATTTCAATTTCGATATATGAATTTTTTAGCTTGAAACGGGCCAAAATATCGATGAATTATATACTGGGAGATGTATTTTAATCTGAGGAATCGATTAAGACTAGGTAGAACACTCAGTTTTTCGTTTTCGAAAAGATATTTAGGAAAAACGGATTTTTAATATCGAATCGATATCGAAATCGATTTTTGCTCAAATGTTTTTTTCCCCACGCTCCACAGCTTCAAACTGTACCCTACCAGACGTATTTCGATGCAAGGAATCTCGTGGAATTTACAGATTAAAAAAATTCGGTCGCGTTCTCGAGATATTTGAATTTTTAGGTTTCGCTCTAACGAAAAAAATGGGCGTTTTTTCGATGTTTTCAAATCGATATTTCAATTTCGATATATGAATTTTTTAGCTTGAAACGGGCCAAAATATCGATGAATTATATACTGGGAGATGTATTTTAATCTGAGGAATCGATTAAGACTAGGTAGAACACTCAGTTTTTCGTTTTCGAAAAGATATTTAGGAAAAACGGATTTTTAATATCGAATCGATATCGAAATCGATTTTTGCTCAAATGTTTTTTTCCCCACGCTCCACAGCTTCAAACTGTACCCTACCAGACGTATTTCGATGCAAGGAATCTCGTGGAATTTACAGATTAAAAAAATTCGGTCGCGTTCTCGAGATATTTGAATTTTTAGGTTTCGCTCTAACGAAAAAAATGGGCGTTTTTTCGATGTTTTCAAATCGATATTTCAATTTCGATATATGAATTTTTTAGCTTGAAACGGGCCAAAATATCGATGAATTATATACTGGGAGATGTATTTTAATCTGAGGAATCGATTAAGACTAGGTAGAACACTCAGTTTTTCGTTTTCGAAAAGATATTTAGGAAAAACGGATTTTTAATATCGAATCGATATCGAAATCGATTTTTGCTCAAATGTTTTTTTCCCCACGCTCCACAGCTTCAAACTGTACCCTACCAGACGTATTTCGATGCAAGGAATCTCGTGGAATTTACAGATTAAAAAAATTCGGTCGCGTTCTCGAGATATTTGAATTTTTAGGTTTCGCTCTAACGAAAAAAATGGGCGTTTTTTCGATGTTTTCAAATCGATATTTCAATTTCGATATATGAATTTTTTAGCTTGAAACGGGCCAAAATATCGATGAATTATATACTGGGAGATGTATTTTAATCTGAGGAATCGATTAAGACTAGGTAGAACACTCAGTTTTTCGTTTTCGAAAAGATATTTAGGAAAAACGGATTTTTAATATCGAATCGATATCGAAATCGATTTTTGCTCAAATGTTTTTTTCCCCACGCTCCACAGCTTCAAACTGTACCCTACCAGACGTATTTCGATGCAAGGAATCTCGTGGAATTTACAGAATTAAAAAATTCGGTCCCGTTCTCGAGATATTTGAATTTTTAGGTTTCGCTCTAACGAAAAAAATGGGCGTTTTTTCGATGTTTTCAAATCGATATTTCAATTTCGATATATGAATTTTTTAGCTTGAAACGGGCCAAAATATCGATGAATTATATACTGGGAGATGTATTTTAATCTGAGGAATCGATTAAGACTAGGTAGAACACTCAGTTTTTCGTTTTCGAAAAGATATTTAGGAAAAACGGATTTTTAATATCGAATCGATATCGAAATCGATTTTTGCTCAAATGTTTTTTTCCCCACGCTCCACAGCTTCAAACTGAACACTACCAGACGTATTTCGATGCAAGGAATCTCGTGGAATTTACAGAATTAAAAAATTCGGTCGCGTTCTCGAGATATTTGAATTTTTAGGTTTCGCTCTAACGAAAAAAATGGGCGTTTTTTCGATGTTTTCAAATCGATATTTCAATTTCGATATATGAATTTTTTAGCTTGAAACGGGCCAAAATATCGATGAATTATATACTGGGAGATGTATTTTAATCTGAGGAATCGATTAAGACTAGGTAGAACACTCAGTTTTTCGTTTTCGAAAAGATATTTAGGAAAAACGGATTTTTAATATCGAATCGATATCGAAATCGATTTTTGCTCAAATGTTTTTTTCCCCACGCTCCACAGCTTCAAACTGTACCCTACCAGACGTATTTCGATGCAAGGAATCTCGTGGAATTTACAGAATTAAAAAATTCGGTCCCGTTCTCGAGATATTTGAATTTTTAGGTTTCGCTCTAACGAAAAAAATGGGCGTTTTTTCGATGTTTTCAAATCGATATTTCAATTTCGATATATGAATTTTTTAGCTTGAAACGGGCCAAAATATCGATTAATTATATACTGGGAGATGTATTTTAATCTGAGGAATCGATTAAGACTAGGTAGAACACTCAGTTTTTCGTTTTCGAAAAGATATTTAGGAAAAACGGATTTTTAATATCG
This sequence comes from Liposcelis brunnea, assembly GCA_023512825.1. NCBI lineage: Eukaryota > Metazoa > Arthropoda > Insecta > Psocodea > Liposcelididae > Liposcelis > Liposcelis brunnea. Next base: position 87,217 of record CM042066.1, on the reverse strand, counting down.
AATCGATATCGAAATCGATTTTTGCTCAAATGTTTTTTTCCCCACGCTCCACAGCTTCAAACTGAACACTACCAGACGTATTTCGATGCAAGGAATCTCGTGGAATTTACAGAATTAAAAAATTCGGTCGCGTTCTCGAGATATTTGAATTTTTAGGTTTCGCTCTAACGAAAAAAATGGGCGTTTTTTCGATGTTTTCAAATCGATATTTCAATTTCGATATATGAATTTTTTAGCTTGAAACGGGCCAAAATATCGATGAATTATATACTGGGAGATGTATTTTAATCTGAGGAATCGATTAAGACTAGGTAGAACACTCAGTTTTTCGTTTTCGAAAAGATATTTAGGAAAAACGGATTTTTAATATCGAATCGATATCGAAATCGATTTTTGCTCAAATGTTTTTTTCCCCACGCTCCACAGCTTCAAACTGTACCCTACCAGACGTATTTCGATGCAAGGAATCTCGTGGAATTTACAGAATTAAAAAATTCGGTCGCGTTCTCGAGATATTTGAATTTTTAGGTTTCGCTCTAACGAAAAAAATGGGCGTTTTTTCGATGTTTTCAAATCGATATTTCAATTTCGATATATGAATTTTTTAGCTTGAAACGGGCCAAAATATCGATGAACTATATACTGGGAGATGTATTTTAATCTGAGGAATCGATTAAGACTAGGTAGAACACTCAGTTTTTCGTTTTCGAAAAGATATTTAGGAAAAACGGATTTTTAATATCGAATCGATATCGAAATCGATTTTTGCTCAAATGTTTTTTTCCCCACGCTCCACAGCTTCAAACTGTACCCTACCAGACGTATTTCGATGCAAGGAATCTCGTGGAATTTACAGAATTAAAAAATTCGGTCGCGTTCTCGAGATATTTGAATTTTTAGGTTTCGCTCTAACGAAAAAAATGGGCGTTTTTTCGATGTTTTCAAATCGATATTTCAATTTCGATATATGAATTTTTTAGCTTGAAACGGGCCAAAATATCGATGAATTATATACTGGGAGATGTATTTCAATCTGAGGAATCGATTAAGACTAGGTAGAACACTCAGTTTTTCGTTTTCGAAAAGATATTTAGGAAAAACGGATTTTTAATATCGAATCGATATCGAAATCGATTTTTGCTCAAATGTTTTTTTCCCCACGCTCCACAGCTTCAAACTGTACCCTACCAGACGTATTTCGATGCAAGGAATCTCGTGGAATTTACAGAATTAAAAAATTCGGTCGCGTTCTCGAGATATTTGAATTTTTAGGTTTCGCTCTAACGAAAAAAATGGGCGTTTTTTCGATGTTTTCAAATCGATATTTCAATTTCGATATATGAATTTTTTAGCTTGAAACGGGCCAAAATATCGATGAATTATATACTGGGAGATGTATTTCAATCTGAGGAATCGATTAAGACTAGGTAGAACACTCAGTTTTTCGTTTTCGAAAAGATATTTAGGAAAAACGGATTTTTAATATCGAATCGATATCGAAATCGATTTTTGCTCAAATGTTTTTTTCCCCACGCTCCACAGCTTCAAACTGTACCCTACCAGACGTATTTCGATGCAAGGCATCTCGTGGAATTTACAGAATTAAAAAATTCGGTCGCGTTCTCGAGATATTTGAATTTTTAGGTTTCGCTCTAACGAAAAAAATGGGCGTTTTTTCGATGTTTTCAAATCGATATTTCAATTTCGATATATGAATTTTTTAGCTTGAAACGGGCCAAAATATCGATGAACTATATACTGGGAGATGTATTTTAATCTGAGGAATCGATTAAGACTAGGTAGAACACTCAGTTTTTCGTTTTCGAAAAGATATTTAGGAAAAACGGATTTTTAATATCGAATCGATATCGAAATCGATTTTTGCTCAAATGTTTTTTTCCCCACGCTCCACAGCTTCAAACTGTACCCTACCAGACGTATTTCGATGCAAGGAATCTCGTGGAATTTACAGAATTAAAAAATTCGGTCGCGTTCTCGAGATATTTGAATTTTTAGGTTTCGCTCTAACGAAAAAAATGGGCGTTTTTTCGATGTTTTCAAATCGATATTTCAATTTCGATATATGAATTTTTTAGCTTGAAACGGGCCAAAATATCGATGAATTATATGCTGGGAGATGTATTTTAATCTGAGGAATCGATTAAGACTAGGTAGAACACTCAGTTTTTCGTTTTCGAAAAGATATTTAGGAAAAACGGATTTTTAATATCGAATCGATATCGAAATCGATTTTTGCTCAAATGTTTTTTTCCCCACGCTCCACAGCTTCAAACTGTACCCTACCAGACGTATTTCGATGCAAGGAATCTCGTGGAATTTACAGAATTAAAAAACTCGGTCGCGTTCTCGAGATATTTGAATTTTTAGGTTTCGCTCTAACGAAAAAAATGGGCGTTTTTTCGATGTTTTCAAATCGATATTTCAATTTCGATATATGAATTTTTTAGCTTGAAACGGGCCAAAATATCGATGAACTATATACTGGGAGATGTATTTTAATCTGAGGAATCGATTAAGACTAGGTAGAACACTCAGTTTTTCGTTTTCGAAAAGATATTTAGGAAAAACGGATTTTTAATATCGAATCGATATCGAAATCGATTTTTGCTCAAATGTTTTTTTCCCCACGCTCCACAGCTTCAAACTGTACCCTACCAGACGTATTTCGATGCAAGGAATCTCGTGGAATTTACAGAATTAAAAAATTCGGTCGCGTTCTCGAGATATTTGAATTTTTAGGTTTCGCTCTAACGAAAAAAATGGGCGTTTTTTCGATGTTTTCAAATCGATATTTCAATTTCGATATATGAATTTTTTAGCTTGAAACGGGACAAAATATCGATGAACTATATACTGGGAGATGTATTTTAATCTGAGGAATCGATTAAGACTAGGTAGAACACTCAGTTTTTCGTTTTCGAAAAGATATTTAGGAAAAACGGATTTTTAATATCGAATCGATATCGAAATCGATTTTTGCTCAAATGTTTTTTTCCCCACGCTCCACAGCTTCAAACTGTACCCTACCAGACGTATTTCGATGCAAGGAATCTCGTGGAATTTACAGAATTAAAAAATTCGGTCGCGTTCTCGAGATATTTGAATTTTTAGGTTTCGCTCTAACGAAAAAAATGGGCGTTTTTTCGATGTTTTCAAATCGATATTTCAATTTCGATATATGAATTTTTTAGCTTGAAACGGGACAAAATATCGATGAATTATATACTGGGAGATGTATTTCAATCTGAGGAATCGATTAAGACTAAGTAGAACACTCAGTTTTTCGTTTTCGAAAAGATATTTAGGAAAAACGGATTTTTAATATCGAATCGATATCGAAATCGATTTTTGCTCAAATGTTTTTTTCCCCACGCTCCACAGCTTCAAACTGTACCCTACCAGACGTATTTCGATGCAAGGAATCTCGTGGAATTTACAGAATTAAAAAATTCGGTCGCGTTCTCGAGATATTTGAATTTTTAGGTTTCGCTCTAACGAAAAAAATGGGCGTTTTTTCGATGTTTTCAAATCGATATTTCAATTTCGATATATGAATTTTTTAGCTTGAAACGGGCCAAAATATCGATGAACTATATACTGGGAGGTGTATTTGAATCTGAGGAATCGATTAAGACTAGGTAGAACACTCAGTTTTTCGTTTTCGAAAAGATATTTAGGAAAAACGGATTTTTAATATCGAATCGATATCGAAATCGATTTTTGCTCAAATGTTTTTTTCCCCACGCTCCACAGCTTCAAACTGTACCCTACCAGACGTATTTCGATGCAAGGAATCTCGTGGAATTTACAGAATTAAAAAATTCGGTCGCGTTCTCGAGATATTTGAATTTTTAGGTTTCGCTCTAACGAAAAAAATGGGCGTTTTTTCGATGTTTTCAAATCGATATTTCAATTTCGATATATGAATTTTTTAGCTTGAAACGGGCCAAAATATCGATGAATTATATACTGGGAGATGTATTTTAATCTGAGGAATCGATTAAGACTAGGTAGAACACTCAGTTTTTCGTTTTCGAAAAGATATTTAGGAAAAACGGATTTTTAATATCGAATCGATATCGAAATCGATTTTTGCTCAAATGTTTTTTTCCCCACGCTCCACAGCTTCAAACTGTACCCTACCAGACGTATTTCGATGCAAGGAATCTCGTGGAATTTACAGAATTAAAAAATTCGGTCGCGTTCTCGAGATATTTGAATTTTTAGGTTTCGCTCTAACGAAAAAAATGGGCGTTTTTTCGATGTTTTCAAATCGATATTTCAATTTCGATATATGAATTTTTTAGCTTGAAACGGGCCAAAATATCGATGAATTATATACTGGGAGATGTATTTTAATCTGAGGAATCGATTAAGACTAGGTAGAACACTCAGTTTTTCGTTTTCGAAAAGATATTTAGGAAAAACGGATTTTTAATATCGAATCGATATCGAAATCGATTTTTGCTCAAATGTTTTTTTCCCCACGCTCCACAGCTTCAAACTGTACCCTACCAGACGTATTTCGATGCAAGGAATCTCGTGGAATTTACAGAATTAAAAAATTCGGTCGCGTTCTCGAGATATTTGAATTTTTAGGTTTCGCTCTAACGAAAAAAATGGGCGTTTTTTCGATGTTTTCAAATCGATATTTCAATTTCGATATATGAATTTTTTAGCTTGAAACGGGACAAAATATCGATGAATTATATACTGGGAGATGTATTTCAATCTGAGGAATCGATTAAGACTAGCTAGAACACTCAGTTTTTCGTTTTCGAAAAGATATTTAGGAAAAACGGATTTTTAATATCGAATCGATATCGAAATCGATTTTTGCTCAAATGTTTTTTTCCCCACGCTCCACAGCTTCAAACTGTACCCTACCAGACGTATTTCGATGCAAGGAATCTCGTGGAATTTACAGAATTAAAAAATTCGGTCGCGTTCTCGAGATATTTGAATTTTTAGGTTTCGCTCTAACGAAAAAAATGGGCGTTTTTTCGATGTTTTCAAATCGATATTTCAATTTCGATATATGAATTTTTTAGCTTGAAACGGGCCAAAATATCGATGAACTATATACTGGGAGGTGTATTTGAATCTGAGGAATCGATTAAGACTAGGTAGAACACTCAGTTTTTCGTTTTCGAAAAGATATTTAGGAAAAACGGATTTTTAATATCGAATCGATATCGAAATCGATTTTTGCTCAAATGTTTTTTTCCCCACGCTCCACAGCTTCAAACTGTACCCTACCAGACGTATTTCGATGCAAGGAATCTCGTGGAATTTACAGAATTAAAAAATTCGGTCGCGTTCTCGAGATATTTGAATTTTTAGGTTTCGCTCTAACGAAAAAAATGGGCGTTTTTTCGATGTTTTCAAATCGATATTTCAATTTCGATATATGAATTTTTTAGCTTGAAACGGGCCAAAATATCGATGAATTATATACTGGGAGATGTATTTTAATCTGAGGAATCGATTAAGACTAGGTAGAACACTCAGTTTTTCGTTTTCGAAAAGATATTTAGGAAAAACGGATTTTTAATATCGAATCGATATCGAAATCGATTTTTGCTCAAATGTTTTTTTCCCCACGCTCCACAGCTTCAAACTGTACCCTACCAGACGTATTTCGATGCAAGGAATCTCGTGGAATTTACAGAATTAAAAAATTCGGTCGCGTTCTCGAGATATTTGAATTTTTAGGTTTCGCTCTAACGAAAAAAATGGGCGTTTTTTCGATGTTTTCAAATCGATATTTCAATTTCGATATATGAATTTTTTAGCTTGAAACGGGCCAAAATATCGATGAATTATATACTGGGAGATGTATTTTAATCTGAGGAATCGATTAAGACTAGGTAGAACACTCAGTTTTTCGTTTTCGAAAAGATATTTAGGAAAAACGGATTTTTAATATCGAATCGATATCGAAATCGATTTTTGCTCAAATGTTTTTTTCCCCACGCTCCACAGCTTCAAACTGTACCCTACCAGACGTATTTCGATGCAAGGAATCTCGTGGAATTTACAGAATTAAAAAATTCGGTCGCGTTCTCGAGATATTTGAATTTTTAGGTTTCGCTCTAACGAAAAAAATGGGCGTTTTTTCGATGTTTTCAAATCGATATTTCAATTTCGATATATGAATTTTTTAGCTTGAAACGGGCCAAAATATCGATGAATTATATACTGGGAGATGTATTTCAATCTGAGGAATCGATTAAGACTAGGTAGAACACTCAGTTTTTCGTTTTCGAAAAGATATTTAGGAAAAACGGATTTTTAATATCGAATCGATATCGAAATCGATTTTTGCTCAAATGTTTTTTTCCCCACGCTCCACAGCTTCAAACTGTACCCTACCAGACGTATTTCGATGCAAGGAATCTCGTGGAATTTACAGAATTAAAAAATTCGGTCGCGTTCTCGAGATATTTGAATTTTTAGGTTTCGCTCTAACGAAAAAAATGGGCGTTTTTTCGATGTTTTCAAATCGATATTTCAATTTCGATATATGAATTTTTTAGCTTGAAACGGGCCAAAATATCGATGAATTATATACTGGGAGATGTATTTTAATCTGAGGAATCGATTAAGACTAGGTAGAACACTCAGTTTTTCGTTTTCGAAAAGATATTTAGGAAAAACGGATTTTTAATATCGAATCGATATCGAAATCGATTTTTGCTCAAATGTTTTTTTCCCCACGCTCCACAGCTTCAAACTGTACCCTACCAGACGTATTTCGATGCAAGGAATCTCGTGGAATTTACAGAATTAAAAAATTCGGTCGCGTTCTCGAGATATTTGAATTTTTAGGTTTCGCTCTAACGAAAAAAATGGGCGTTTTTTCGATGTTTTCAAATCGATATTTCAATTTCGATATATGAATTTTTTAGCTTGAAACGGGCCAAAATATCGATGAATTATATACTGGGAGATGTATTTCAATCTGAGGAATCGATTAAGACTAGGTAGAACACTCAGTTTTTCGTTTTCGAAAAGATATTTAGGAAAAACGGATTTTTAATATCGAATCGATATCGAAATCGATTTTTGCTCAAATGTTTTTTTCCCCACGCTCCACAGCTTCAAACTGTACCCTACCAGACGTATTTCGATGCAAGGAATCTCGTGGAATTTACAGAATTAAAAAATTCGGTCGCGTTCTCGAGATATTTGAATTTTTAGGTTTCGCTCTAACGAAAAAAATGGGCGTTTTTTCGATGTTTTCAAATCGATATTTCAATTTCGATATATGAATTTTTTAGCTTGAAACGGGCCAAAATATCGATGAATTATATACTGGGAGATGTATTTTAATCTGAGGAATCGATTAAGACTAGGTAGAACACTCAGTTTTTCGTCTTCGAAAAGATATTTAGGAAAAACGGATTTTTAATATCGAATCGATATCGAAATCGATTTTTGCTCAAATGTTTTTTTCCCCACGCTCCACAGCTTCAAACTGTACCCTTCCAGACGTATTTCGATGCAAGGAATCTCGTGGAATTTACAGAATTAAAAAATTCGGTCGCGTTCTCGAGATATTTGAATTTTTAGGTTTCGCTCTAACGAAAAAAATGGGCGTTTTTTCGATGTTTTCAAATCGATATTTCAATTTCGATATATGAATTTTTTAGCTTGAAACGGGCCAAAATATCGATGAATTATATACTGGGAGATGTATTTTAATCTGAGGAATCGATTAAGACTAGGTAGAACACTCAGTTTTTCGTTTTCGAAAAGATATTTAGGAAAAACGGATTTTTAATATCGAATCGATATCGAAATCGATTTTTGCTCAAATGTTTTTTTCCCCACGCTCCACAGCTTCAAACTGTACCCTACCAGACGTATTTCGTTGCAAGGAATCTCGTGGAATTTACAGAATTAAAAAATTCGGTCGCGTTCTCGAGATATTTGAATTTTTAGGTTTCGCTCTAACGAAAAAAATGGGCGTTTTTTCGATGTTTTCAAATCGATATTTCAATTTCGATATATGAATTTTTTAGCTTGAAACGGGACAAAATATCGATGAATTATATACTGGGAGATGTATTTGAATCTGAGGAATCGATTAAGACTAGGTAGAACACTCAGTTTTTCGTTTTCGAAAAGATATTTAGGAAAAACGGATTTTTAATATCGAATCGATATCGAAATCGATTTTTGCTCAAATGTTTTTTTCCCCACGCTCCACAGCTTCAAACTGTACCCTACCAGACGTATTTCGATGCAAGGAATCTCGTGGAATTTACAGAATTAAAAAATTCGGTCGCGTTCTCGAGATATTTGAATTTTTAGGTTTCGCTCTAACGAAAAAAATGGGCGTTTTTTCGATGTTTTCAAATCGATATTTCAATTTCGATATATGAATTTTTTAGCTTGAAACGGGCCAAAATATCGATGAATTATATACTGGGAGATGTATTTTAATCTGAGGAATCGATTAAGACTAGGTAGAACACTCAGTTTTTCGTTTTCGAAAAGATATTTAGGAAAAACGGATTTTTAATATCGAATCGATATCGAAATCGATTTTTGCTCAAATGTTTTTTTCCCCACGCTCCACAGCTTCAAACTGTACCCTACCAGACGTATTTCGATGCAAGGAATCTCGTGGAATTTACAGAATTAAAAAATTCGGTCGCGTTCTCGAGATATTTGAATTTTTAGGTTTCGCTCTAACGAAAAAAATGGGCGTTTTTTCGATGTTTTCAAATCGATATTTCAATTTCGATATATGAATTTTTTAGCTTGAAACGGGCCAAAATATCGATGAATTATATACTGGGAGATGTATTTGAATCTGAGGAATCGATTAAGACTAGGTAGAACACTCAGTTTTTCGTTTTCGAAAAGATATTTAGGAAAAACGGATTTTTAATATCGAATCGATATCGAAATCGATTTTTGCTCAAATGTTTTTTTCCCCACGCTCCACAGCTTCAAACTGTACCCTACCAGACGTATTTCGATGCAAGGAATCTCGTGGAATTTACAGAATTAAAAAATTCGGTCGCGTTCTCGAGATATTTGAATTTTTAGGTTTCGCTCTAACGAAAAAAATGGGCGTTTTTTCGATGTTTTCAAATCGATATTTCAATTTCGATATATGAATTTTTTAGCTTGAAACGGGCCAAAATATCGATGAATTATATACTGGGAGATGTATTTTAATCTGAGGAATCGATTAAGACTAGGTAGAACACTCAGTTTTTCGTTTTCGAAAAGATATTTAGGAAAAACGGATTTTTAATATCGAATCGATATCGAAATCGATTTTTGCTCAAATGTTTTTTTCCCCACGCTCCACAGCTTCAAACTGTACCCTACCAGACGTATTTCGATGCAAGGAATCTCGTGGAATTTACAGAATTAAAAAATTCGGTCGCGTTCTCGAGATATTTGAATTTTTAGGTTTCGCTCTAACGAAAAAAATGGGCGTTTTTTCGATGTTTTCAAATCGATATTTCAATTTCGATATATGAATTTTTTAGCTTGAAACGGGCCAAAATATCGATGAATTATATACTGGGAGATGTATTTTAATCTGAGGAATCGATTAAGACTAGGTAGAACACTCAGTTTTTCGTCTTCGAAAAGATATTTAGGAAAAACGGATTTTTAATATCGAATCGATATCGAAATCGATTTTTGCTCAAATGTTTTTTTCCCCACGCTCCACAGCTTCAAACTGTACCCTTCCAGACGTATTTCGATGCAAGGAATCTCGTGGAATTTACAGAATTAAAAAATTCGGTCGCGTTCTCGAGATATTTGAATTTTTAGGTTTCGCTCTAACGAAAAAAATGGGCGTTTTTTCGATGTTTTCAAATCGATATTTCAATTTCGATATATGAATTTTTTAGCTTGAAACGGGCCAAAATATCGATGAATTATATACTGGGAGATGTATTTTAATCTGAGGAATCGATTAAGACTAGGTAGAACACTCAGTTTTTCGTTTTCGAAAAGATATTTAGGAAAAACGGATTTTTAATATCGAATCGATATCGAAATCGATTTTTGCTCAAATGTTTTTTTCCCCACGCTCCACAGCTTCAAACTGTACCCTACCAGACGTATTTCGATGCAAGGAATCTCGTGGAATTTACAGAATTAAAAAATTCGGTCGCGTTCTCGAGATATTTGAATTTTTAGGTTTCGCTCTAACGAAAAAAATGGGCGTTTTTTCGATGTTTTCAAATCGATATTTCAATTTCGATATATGAATTTTTTAGCTTGAAACGGGCCAAAATATCGATGAATTATATACTGGGAGATGTATTTTAATCTGAGGAATCGATTAAGACTAGGTAGAACACTCAGTTTTTCGTTTTCGAAAAGATATTTAGGAAAAACGGATTTTTAATATCGAATCGATATCGAAATCGATTTTTGCTCAAATGTTTTTTTCCCCACGCTCCACAGCTTCAAACTGTACCCTACCAGACGTATTTCGATGCAAGGAATCTCGTGGAATTTACAGAATTAAAAAATTCGGTCGCGTTCTCGAGATATTTGAATTTTTAGGTTTCGCTCTAACGAAAAAAATGGGCGTTTTTTCGATGTTTTCAAATCGATATTTCAATTTCGATATATGAATTTTTTAGCTTGAAACGGGCCAAAATATCGATGAATTATATACTGGGAGATGTATTTGAATCTGAGGAATCGATTAAGACTAGGTAGAACACTCAGTTTTTCGTTTTCGAAAAGATATTTAGGAAAAACGGATTTTTAATATCGAATCGATATCGAAATCGATTTTTGCTCAAATGTTTTTTTCCCCACGCTCCACAGCTTCAAACTGTACCCTACCAGACGTATTTCGATGCAAGGAATCTCGTGGAATTTACAGAATTAAAAAATTCGGTCGCGTTCTCGAGATATTTGAATTTTTAGGTTTCGCTCTAACGAAAAAAATGGGCGTTTTTTCGATGTTTTCAAATCGATATTTCAATTTCGATATATGAATTTTTTAGCTTGAAACGGGCCAAAATATCGATGAATTATATACTGGGAGATGTATTTTAATCTGAGGAATCGATTAAGACTAGGTAGAACACTCAGTTTTTCGTTTTCGAAAAGATATTTAGGAAAAACGGATTTTTAATATCGAATCGATATCGAAATCGATTTTTGCTCAAATGTTTTTTTCCCCACGCTCCACAGCTTCAAACTGTACCCTACCAGACGTATTTCGATGCAAGGAATCTCGTGGAATTTACAGAATTAAAAAATTCGGTCGCGTTCTCGAGATATTTGAATTTTTAGGTTTCGCTCTAACGAAAAAAATGGGCGTTTTTTCGATGTTTTCAAATCGATATTTCAATTTCGATATATGAATTTTTTAGCTTGAAACGGGCCAAAATATCGATGAATTATATACTGGGAGATGTATTTTAATCTGAGGAATCGATTAAGACTAGGTAGAACACTCAGTTTTTCGTCTTCGAAAAGATATTTAGGAAAAACGGATTTTTAATATCGAATCGATATCGAAATCGATTTTTGCTCAAATGTTTTTTTCCCCACGCTCCACAGCTTCAAACTGTACCCTTCCAGACGTATTTCGATGCAAGGAATCTCGTGGAATTTACAGAATTAAAAAATTCGGTCGCGTTCTCGAGATATTTGAATTTTTAGGTTTCGCTCTAACGAAAAAAATGGGCGTTTTTTCGATGTTTTCAAATCGATATTTCAATTTCGATATATGAATTTTTTAGCTTGAAACGGGCCAAAATATCGATGAATTATATACTGGGAGATGTATTTTAATCTGAGGAATCGATTAAGACTAGGTAGAACACTCAGTTTTTCGTTTTCGAAAAGATATTTAGGAAAAACGGATTTTTAATATCGAATCGATATCGAAATCGATTTTTGCTCAAATGTTTTTTTCCCCCACGCTCCACAGCTTCAAACTGTACCCTACCAGACGTATTTCGATGCAAGGAATCTCGTGGAATTTACAGAATTAAAAAATTCGGTCGCGTTCTCGAGATATTTGAATTTTTAGGTTTCGCTCTAACGAAAAAAATGGGCGTTTTTTCGATGTTTTCAAATCGATATTTCAATTTCGATATATGAATTTTTTAGCTTGAAACGGGCCAAAATATCGATGAATTATATACTGGGAGATGTATTTTAATCTGAGGAATCGATTAAGACTAGGTAGAACACTCAGTTTTTCGTTTTCGAAAAGATATTTAGGAAAAACGGATTTTTAATATCGAATCGATATCGAAATCGATTTTTGCTCAAATGTTTTTTTCCCCACGCTCCACAGCTTCAAACTGTACCCTACCAGACGTATTTCGATGCAAGGAATCTCGTGGAATTTACAGAATTAAAAAATTCGGTCGCGTTCTCGAGATATTTGAATTTTTAGGTTTCGCTCTAACGAAAAAAATGGGCGTTTTTTCGATGTTTTCAAATCGATATTTCAATTTCGATATATGAATTTTTTAGCTTGAAACGGGCCAAAATATCGATGAATTATATACTGGGAGATGTATTTTAATCTGAGGAATCGATTAAGACTAGGTAGAACACTCAGTTTTTCGTCTTCGAAAAGATATTTAGGAAAAACGGATTTTTAATATCGAATCGATATCGAAATCGATTTTTGCTCAAATGTTTTTTTCCCCACGCTCCACAGCTTCAAACTGTACCCTTCCAGACGTATTTCGATGCAAGGAATCTCGTGGAATTTACAGAATTAAAAAATTCGGTCGCGTTCTCGAGATATTTGAATTTTTAGGTTTCGCTCTAACGAAAAAAATGGGCGTTTTTTCGATGTTTTCAAATCGATATTTCAATTTCGATATATGAATTTTTTAGCTTGAAACGGGCCAAAATATCGATGAATTATATACTGGGAGATGTATTTTAATCTGAGGAATCGATTAAGACTAGGTAGAACACTCAGTTTTTCGTTTTCGAAAAGATATTTAGGAAAAACGGATTTTTAATATCGAATCGATATCGAAATCGATTTTTGCTCAAATGTTTTTTTCCCCACGCTCCACAGCTTCAAACTGTACCCTACCAGACGTATTTCGATGCAAGGAATCTCGTGGAATTTACAGAATTAAAAAATTCGGTCGCGTTCTCGAGATATTTGAATTTTAGGTTTCGCTCTAACGAAAAAAATGGGCGTTTTTTCGATGTTTTCAAATCGATATTTCAATTTCGATATATGAATTTTTTAGCTTGAAACGGGCCAAAATATCGATGAATTATATACTGGGAGATGTATTTTAATCTGAGGAATCGATTAAGACTAGGTAGAACACTCAGTTTTTCGTTTTCGAAAAGATATTTAGGAAAAACGGATTTTTAATATCGAATCGATATCGAAATCGATTTTTGCTCAAATGTTTTTTTCCCCACGCTCCACAGCTTCAAACTGTACCCTACCAGACGTATTTCGATGCAAGGAATCTCGTGGAATTTACAGAATTAAAAAATTCGGTCGCGTTCTCGAGATATTTGAATTTTTAGGTTTCGCTCTAACGAAAAAAAATGGGGCGTTTTTTCGATGTTTTCAAATCGATATTTCAATTTCGATATATGAATTTTTTAGCTTGAAACGGGCCAAAATATCGATGAATTATATACTGGGAGATGTATTTGAATCTGAGGAATCGATTAAGACTAGGTAGAACACTTCAGTTTTCGTTTTCGAAAAGATATTTAGGAAAAACGGATTTTTAATATCGAAGCGATATCGAAATCGATTTTGCTCAAAATGTTTTTTTCCCCACGCTCCACAGCTTCAAACTGTACCCTACCAGACGTATTTCGATGCAAGGAATCTCGTGGAATTTACAGAATTAAAAAATTCGGTCGCGTTCTCGAGATATTTGAATTTTTAGGTTTTCGCTCTAACGAAAAAAATGGCGTTTTTTCGATGTTTTCAAATCGATATTTCAATTTCGATATATGAATTTTTTAGCTTGAAACGGGCCAAAATATCGATGAATTATATACTGGAGATGTATTTTAATCTGAGGAATCGATTAAGACTAGTAGAACACTCAGTTTTTCGTTTTCGAAAAGATATTTAGGAAAACGGATTTTTAATATCGAATCGATATCGAAATCGATTTTTGCTCAAATGTTTTTTTCCCCACGCTCCACAGCTTCAAACTGTACCCTACCAGACGTATTTCGATGCAAGGAATCTCGTGGAATTTACAGAATTAAAAAATTCGGTCGCGTTCTCGAGATATTTGAATTTTTAGGTTCGCTCTACGAAAAAAAATGGGGCGTTTTTTCGATGTTTTCAATCGATATTTCAATTTCGATATATGAATTTTTTTAGCTTGAAACGGGCCAAAATATCGATGAATTATATACTGGGAGATGTATTTTAATCTGAGGAATCGATTAAGACTAGGTAGAACACTCAGTTTTTCGTCTTCGAAAAGATATTTAGGAAAAACGGATTTTTAATATCGAATCGATATCGAAATCGATTTTTGCTCAAATGTTTTTTTCCCCACGCTCCACAGCTTCAAACTGTACCCTACCAGACGTATTTCGATGCAAGGAATCTCGTGGAATTTACAGAATTAAAAAATTCGGTCGCGTTCTCGAGATATTTGAATTTTTAGGTTTCGCTCTAACGAAAAAAATGGGCGTTTTTTCGATGTTTTCAAATCGATATTTCAATTTCGATATATGAATTTTTTAGCTTGAAACGGGCCAAAATATCGATGAATTATATACTGGGAGATGTATTTTAATCTGAGGAATCGATTAAGACTAGGTAGAACACTCAGTTTTTCGTTTTCGAAAAGATATTTAGGAAAAACGGATTTTTAATATCGAATCGATATCGAAATCGATTTTTGCTCAAATGTTTTTTTTCCCCACGCTCCACAGCTTCAAACTGTACCCTACCAGACGTATTTCGATGCAAGGAATCTCGTGGAATTTACAGAATTAAAAAATTCGGTCGCGTTCTCGAGATATTTGAATTTTTAGGTTTCGCTCTAACGAAAAAAATGGGCGTTTTTTCGATGTTTTCAAATCGATATTTCAATTTCGATATATGAATTTTTTAGCTTGAAACGGGCCAAAATATCGATGAATTATATACTGGGAGATGTATTTTAATCTGAGGAATCGATTAAGACTAGGTAGAACACTCAGTTTTTCGTTTCGAAAAGATATTTAGGAAAAACGGATTTTTAATATCGAATCGATATCGAAATCGATTTTTGCTCAAATGTTTTTTTCCCCACGCTCCACAGCTTCAAACTGTACCCTACCAGACGTATTTCGATGCAAGGAATCTCGTGGAATTTACAGAATTAAAAAATTCGGTCGCGTTCTCGAGATATTTGAATTTTTAGGTTTCGCTCTAACGAAAAAAATGGGCGTTTTTTCGATGTTTTCAAATCGATATTTCAATTTCGATATATGAATTTTTTAGCTTGAAACGGGCCAAAATATCGATGAATTATATACTGGGAGATGTATTTTAATCTGAGGAATCGATTAAGACTAGGTAGAACACTCAGTTTTTCGTTTTCGAAAAGATATTTAGGAAAAACGGATTTTTAATATCGAATCGATATCGAAATCGATTTTTGCTCAAATGTTTTTTTCCCCACGCTCCACAGCTTCAAACTGTACCCTACCAGACGTATTTCGATGCAAGGAATCTCGTGGAATTTACAGAATTAAAAAATTCGGTCGCGTTCTCGAGATATTTGAATTTTTAGGTTTCGCTCTAACGAAAAAAATGGGCGTTTTTTCGATGTTTTCAAATCGATATTTCAATTTCGATATATGAATTTTTTTAGCTTGAAACGGGCCAAAATATCGATGAATTATATACTGGGAGATGTATTTTAATCTGAGGAATCGATTAAGACTAGGTAGAACACTCAGTTTTTCGTTTTCGAAAAGATATTTAGGAAAAACGGATTTTTAATATCGAATCGATATCGAAATCGATTTTTGCTCAAATGTTTTTTTCCCCACGCTCCACAGCTTCAAACTGTACACTACCAGACGTATTTCGATGCAAGGAATCTCGTGGAATTTACAGAATTAAAAAATTCGGTCGCGTTCTCGAGATATTTGAATTTTTAGGTTTCGCTCTAACGAAAAAAATGGGCGTTTTTTCGATGTTTTCAAATCGATATTTCAATTTCGATATATGAATTTTTTAGCTTGAAACGGGCCAAAATATCGATGAATTATATACTGGGAGATGTATTTTAATCTGAGGAATCGATTAAGACTAGGTAGAACACTCAGTTTTTCGTTTTCGAAAAGATATTTAGGAAAAACGGATTTTTAATATCGAATCGATATCGAAATCGATTTTTGCTCAAATGTTTTTTTCCCCACGCTCCACAGCTTCAAACTGTACCCTACCAGACGTATTTCGATGCAAGGAATCTCGTGGAATTTACAGAATTAAAAAATTCGGTCGCGTTCTCGAGATATTTGAATTTTTAGGTTTCGCTCTAACGAAAAAAATGGGCGTTTTTTCGATGTTTTCAAATCGATATTTCAATTTCGATATATGAATTTTTTAGCTTGAAACGGGCCAAAATATCGATGAATTATATACTGGGAGATGTATTTTAATCTGAGGAATCGATTAAGACTAGGTAGAACACTCAGTTTTTCGTTTTCGAAAAGATATTTAGGAAAAACGGATTTTTAATATCGAATCGATATCGAAATCGATTTTTGCTCAAATGTTTTTTTCCCCACGCTCCACAGCTTCAAACTGTTACCCTACCAGACGTATTTCGATGCAAGGAATCTCGTGGAATTTACAGAATTAAAAAATTCGGTCGCGTTCTCGAGATATTTGAATTTTTAGGTTTCGCTCTAACGAAAAAAATGGGCGTTTTTTCGATGTTTTCAAATCGATATTTCAATTTCGATATATGAATTTTTTAGCTTGAAACGGGCCAAAATATCGATGAATTATATACTGGGAGATGTATTTTAATCTGAGGAATCGATTAAGACTAGGTAGAACACTCAGTTTTTCGTTTTCGAAAAGATATTTAGGAAAAACGGATTTTTAATATCGAATCGATATCGAAATCGATTTTTGCTCAAATGTTTTTTTCCCCACGCTCCACAGCTTCAAACTGTACCCTACCAGACGTATTTCGATGCAAGGAATCTCGTGGAATTTACAGAATTAAAAAATTCGGTCGCGTTCTCGAGATATTTGAATTTTTTAGGTTTCGCTCTAACGAAAAAAATGGGCGTTTTTTTCGATGTTTTCAAATCGATATTTCAATTTCGATATATGAATTTTTTAGCTTGAAACGGGCCAAAATATCGATGAATTATATACTGGGAGATGTATTTTAATCTGAGGAATCGATTAAGACTAGGTAGAACACTCAGTTTTTCGTTTTCGAAAAGATATTTAGGAAAAACGGATTTTTAATATCGAATCGATATCGAAATCGATTTTTGCTCAAATGTTTTTTTTCCCCACGCTCCACAGCTTCAAACTGTACCCTACCAGACGTATTTCGATGCAAGGAATCTCGTGGAATTTACAGAATTAAAAAATTCGGTCGCGTTCTCGAGATATTTGAATTTTTAGGTTTCGCTCTAACGAAAAAAATGGGCGTTTTTTTCGATGTTTTCAAATCGATATTTCAATTTCGATATATGAATTTTTTAGCTTGAAACGGGCCAAAATATCGATGAATTATATACTGGGAGATGTATTTTAATCTGAGGAATCGATTAAGACTAGGTAGAACACTCAGTTTTTCGTTTTCGAAAAGATATTTAGTAAAAACGGATTTTTAATATCGAATCGATATCGAAATCGATTTTTTGCTCAAATGTTTTTTTCCCCACGCTCCACAGCTTCCAAACTGTACCCTACCAGACGTATATTCGGATGCAAAGGAAACTCGTGGAATTTACAGAATTAAAAAA